>CM060069.1:6610923-7058423 GCA_030533445.1 Cyprinodon diabolis | reverse complement strand
ATTTAATTTACAACCAAAGTTTCAGGAGATTTAGCAGAGTCCTCCTGCAGATGTGAATGCTTATATGCAGAAAATGACTTGATGAAACTTTTTGTTACAAATATATTGTTTACTTAACTCTTTTTATCATTTTATTTCCTGGATCATTTTTATCTGGCAGGTTTTTTTTTAATTCTAGCCATAATTCATTATAAAGAGCAAATGGAAATAGAAAATAATTCTATCCAGAAATAAAACATAAAAAATGTCTTCATCAAAAAAAGATTTTTTGTTGTTTTTTGAGTTTTTTTTTTTTTTTTTTCAAATTATGGTTTTTCAAACGAATTATCGAAAAAATGTTTGCTTTTTTTCTAATTTTGTTTTTCACATTTCTATATTTCAGAGTGAGTTTCTCAAATTGCATTCTTTTTAAATTCTGTTCAGAGATCCAATTTTTTTCCCCTCCTGGAGTGAGGAACTGAGGAGAGTCGACGCGTTTCTATTGGTCTGCATGAATGATAGCAACATTTTTATTGCGCTTTACTTGAAGAGGAAGTGATGAAGAAACACAATTTTAAAAGGAATGCATCTCAGTTTGGGAAAAAAAAACATCAATTTTGAATATATAAAAACATTAAAGCTGATGTTAAAAAATGTGAAAAAAATAAAACATGAAACCAAGATAAAATCTTTTTGAAAAAATAAAATCTGAGAAAACAGTCAAGTGTCTCTCATGACCTTTGTTTGATTAACAAGATGTCAGAGTTACATTTCTGGGTTTCCTTTTTTCTAAATTTCCATTTACAGAACATGTTTGTTTTTGTTTGCAACAATAATGGAGCAGATTTAACTCCATAGTTCATCAGTTTCCACTCAGTGATTAAGCTGCTGATGCTGTAAATATGCAGACATTTGCTCCTCTATTACGGAAAATAGAGGGCAGGATGATCTTTTTTGAGTTAAATACTAATTATTTATTGAATAAAAAACTACACTTCATTTTTGGGGAATTCATTCCTTACTTTTTAATGTATAAACTTTTGTAGTGGTCTCTTGATCAGACTTTATTATCCATATAAATGCTTAATGACAATTGATAGATGTCTGTTAGCTGCTACATATTATCTATATTCTTTTTGCAACAATCTGCGAGCTTCTCATCTAATCTGCTTATTTTGGTACCTAATTGTGTAAATGTATTTTTTTGTGCCACAGAGCCTGGATTAGGCGCAGTCCCTGGATTACCAGTAGTGCTTGGTTTTATTTATTCCTTATAGACCTGAGATTTGATTTTGTATCTCTGCTTCTGTCTCCTTGAACCCCAGTCGGTCTCAGCAGATGGCCGATCACACTGAGCCTGGTTCTGCTGGAGGTTCCTTCCTGTTAAAAGGGAGTTTTTCCTCTCCATTGTCACTACAAGCATGCTTAGTGTGAGGGATTGCCCGATGCAATCAACTGGTTTTCTGTAGATAGAAAACTTTGAATAAACCTGACTGGATGATCTTGTGAACTGTAACAGGAGTCCCCAACTCTCCAGGAACAGTGATAGCCATCCTAACTGTGTAGGGGCAGTGATAGCCATGCTAACTGTGTAGGGGCACTGATAGCCATGCTAACTCTGTTGGGGCAGTGATAGCCATGCTAACTCTATAGGAGCAGTGATAGCCATGTTAACTCTCTAGGGGCAGTGATAGCCATGCTAATTCTATAGGGGCAATGATAGCCATGCTAACTATGTAGGGGCGGTGATAGCCATGCTAACTATTTAGGGGCAGTGATAGCCATGCTAATTCTATAGGGTCAGTGATAGCCATGCTAACTATGTAGGGGCAGTAATAGCCATGCTAACTATGTAGGGACAGCGATAGCCTTGCTAACTGTGTAGGGGCAGTAATAGCCATGCTAACTGTGTAGGGGCAGTAACAGTCATGCTAACTATGTAGGGACAGTGATAGCCATGCTAACTCTATAGGGGCAGTGATAGCCATGCTAACTATGTAGGGGCAGTGATAGCCATGCTAACTCTATAAGGGCAGTGATAGCCATGCTAACTGTGTAGGGGCACTGATAGCCATGCTAACTCTGTAGGGGCAGTGATAGCCATGCTAACTCTATAGGGGCAGTGATAGCCATGCTAATTCTATAGGGGCAGTGATAGCCATGCTAACTATGTAGGGGCGGTGATAGCCATGCTAACTATGTAGGGACAGCGATAGCCTTGCTAACTGTGTAGGGGCAGTAATAGCCATGCTAACTATGTAGGGGCAGTAACAGTCATGCTAACTATGTAGGGACAGTGACAGCCATGCTAACTATGTAGGGGCAGTGATAGCCATGCTAACTATGCAGAAGCAGTGATAGCCATGCTAACTATGTAGGGACAGCGATAGCCTTGCTAACTGTGTAGGGGCAGTAATAGCCATGCTAACTGTGTAGGGGCAGTAACAGCCATGCTAACTATGTAGGGACAGTGACAGCCATGCTAACTGTATAGGGGCAGTGATAGCCATGCTAACTGTGTAGGGGCAGTGATAGCCATGCTAACTGTGTAGGGGCATTGATAGCCATGCTACCTGTGTAGGGACAGTGATAGCCATGCTAACTATGTAGGGGTAGTGATAGCCATGCTAACTATGCAGAAGCAGTGATAGCCATGCTAACTATGCAGAAGCAGTGATAGCCATGCTAACTATGTAGGGACAGCGATAGCCTTGCTAACTGTGTAGGGGCAGTAATAGCCATGCTAACTGTGTAGGGGCAGTAACAGCCATGCTAACTGTATAGGGGCAGTGATAGCCATGCTAACTGTGTAGGGGCAGTGATAGCCATGCTACCTGTGTAGGGGCAATGATAGCCATGCCAGTCCGGGGACTGACTGCAATACTACTGTTAGGTGCCTCGGTCAAGGTCAATGACCGGCGTACCTGACATGTGACAACCATACCATGCATATTGCTTTAGGTTAATAGCCTATATTGTTTAGGTTGTGCATGCTTCACTTTAGTTTTTTTGTAGTTGTTTCCCGTAACACTGTAATCTAGGTTTTGACTCATATCATGCATGTTCATTTTCATCCTGTAATGATGTCTGTAAGGCTAATGGTGATCTGGATTCAGAGCAGTCTTTCTAAAGAACTGTGAAAGGTGAAGGATATGAGCTCAGAGCAGGAAGTAAGAGCTACACTCTGAGGTATTTACAATGAGCTTTATTAGATCAGTCTGCTGTGACGATAGTAACTGATATTCAACAGGTACATGAATGGAACCAATTTTAATATTTTTTATTTGGCAGTTTTACTTTAACAATGATTTTTTTAAATTAAATTGACGATGTTGCACTTTTAACTTCAGCTTTATTGAGAATGAATCACAGTTTTCAGTTGCTAAACTGGGTCCATTGGGGCTATTTCAATATTACTGGGCATTTTTTTTCATATCAGATTGATTAGCTCTGCAGAATTCTGCAAAAAATGCACAAGCAGAACATAAAAAAAACAAAAAAACACCCTCACTATACTCCATGTGCATTTCGAACATTTTATGCTTCACAGGCACAGTGGCCGTATGGGTGGCCAGGAACGGACCAATGTGTACTGATGAGTGGCCACCCAAAAAATAGGCGTTGAAAAAAGTTCTGGGTCAAATTTTGTTTCTTTAGTGTTGCATCAAGCAGGAATAGATTTTTAATGCATATTTGAAAAAAGTGGCATCGAGAAAAAAAAAACTTTAAAAATTACTTTTGAAGTGAAGAAAGGATCTATAAAACTAGGGTGAGCATATTTTCATTTGGGAAAACCAGGACACCTTGGAATGGGGGGGGCATAGAGATGTCTGTGGCATGCACTCACTTAACATAGGCCTACGTAATCCTACAATAACATGATATTTACAGTTGATTTATTAAAAAATGCTTTTCAGTAAATGTCAACAGTAATAACTTCAATAACAAACGATAATTTCATTCAAAATGTATTTATTAAAAATGCTTAACAATTCCTGTAATGAATGAATAGCACAATGAAAGAAATAATGTCTCATCTAAACATCCCTCACTTAACAATAAAAGTTAACAATAACTCTCAACTCCCAATAACAGATGATACTCAGCCTCAGCAATGAAAGAAATAATGTCTGTTCTGTAGGCTATTGGAAAAATTAAATTAACAAATGAGCTAATTAAGAAAAAATACCTCTTATGTAGAAAAAACGTACCAAAATGTACCAAAAACGCACACACATATCAATAGACTATCTTTACTTTCGGAGTCCAGGTGGATTTTCAGATTCCTTGCACCTCCATTGGACACTGAGACATATGTGCACAAGGCCTCCCGTTTGTCTCGACCCGGTCTGAAAGCGGGGAAACTCTTTTTTAAATCGTCGGTAAACATACATTTCTGCTTTTGCATGTTGTTGGCGTACTGACAGCCACGCAATCTATATTCTGATTAAGAACAGGGCTGCCCGCACTGACGTTCAGGGATTACGTCACACGCAGCGTCGTGCGCAGTGCCCTATTGCCTGTAAATTTAATGGTCCAATGAAGGTAATTTAAAAAATCAGGACATTTCCTCACTTTCTAAAAAAAAAACTAACCTGTGACGCCCGGGACAGGACGTGGAATACGGATATGTCCCGGGAAATACGGACGTTTGGTCACCCTAATAAAACACAATTGGAAAAGAAAGCAATTTATAATACTCAATCTGAAAAGGAGAACTAAAAGAAATAAACTTTGAAAATGTAAAATTTGTAAGAAAAAATAAAGAAATCAAATGTATAAAATTGAATCTGAGAAAACAGCAAAGCGGCGCTCAAAACCTTGTTTCGGTTAAGAAGTTTTTTAAAGTTTTGTTTGAAATTACCCTTCACTAAATCTGTTTTTTGCTTCTTGCAACAATAATGAGACAAATTTCACTCCATATCCAGTGTGCTTCATTTTGACCTTGATCCCAGCTGGCACTCACTGACATCAGAGCCCAGCAGTCTGTATCAGAGTGGCTGCCTCACTGAAAGCGTACCCAGACATCACCAGAGGAAACACATATGTTATCTAATCACCTTGGGTTTCCCCAGAATGAGCTGGTGGGTGTGGCCTGCGATGGGATGTCCGGGGTTACCTCCTGGACATGAAGTCCCTGCATGACTCCATACTGGATAAGTGGAAGACAATGGAATGGGTAGACAGATTGATTGTCCAGTAACCACATCATCCTTTTCCTCTCTCTAAAGTACATTAAAGAAAATAAGCAGGAGGAAATAAAAGTTCCAGCCTTTTAGAGGAGAATTAAACTGAAAGTCTAATCATGACGAAAAAGTCTGTTATTTGTCTGATCGTAAAACATGAAGCAGTTCTTTTGGCATGAATATCTGAGGATGGGTTGAAGTTTGTAATAAGATTCTGTCTGTTTTGTTGAGCTGAAGACAGCTTATGTCCCGAGTCACTCATATGTTGTTTTGGGCCCCCTGCTGTGGGCCATTTGGTCCTTATATAACCAGATTGGGAGCCTTATTTGCTCTGCCAGTAGTACACTGGAAGCAATCATGAGTTCAGTAATGAGCCCTAGCTGTTAGCTTACAGGAGCAGTTCCAATCAGGTAATTTTTGCTACTAGTTGCAATTCATTTCAAAAGTGTTTGTACTCTGTGAGGCACAGAAGTGTCTTTTATTACATATTTGTGAAGTTTGAGGAAAATAGTACAAGTGTAATCGTGTTCAGCACCCCTTAAATCATCTGTTTGGCTGTGACGTCATCCTGGAGAGAAACATCAGCTATGCTGCTTCCATCAACACCCTTGTTTATAGATGTTGGAGATCGGCCTGTTTTCCAGTGTGGTCCTGTTTCTCTGACCGTTACTGAGTGGATGTGCTCTCTTCGTCCTCTGACATGGGAGCTGGCTCGGAGCTCGTCTGCCTGGCTGTGTGTTTCCTGGACAGGGCTGCCTTTTACAGCTGCTTTCTGTGTCTCTGCTTCTGTCTCCTTGAACCCCAGTCGGCCTCAGCAGATGGCCGCTCACACTGAGCCTGGTTCTGCTGGAGGTTTCTTCCTGTTAAAAGGGAGTTTTTCCTCTCCACTGTCGCTACAAGCATGCTTAGTGTGAGTGATTGTATTTGAGTCAATGCAATCAACTGGTTTTCCTTAGATAGAAAACTTTGTATCAATTTGACTGTATGATCTGGTTGAACTGTAAAGTTCCTTGGGATGACATGTGTTGTGAATTTGGTGCTATATAAATAAACTGAATTGAATTGAATTAAATGTGCATAGTCACAACCAATACCTTACTAAGGTTTCCTTGAAACATTAGCATGTTTTTATCAAGCTTATAGTTAGAGGGGCTCAACTGGTATCCTGACCTATTATGCTGCTATAGGCTTCGTATGCTGGAGGACATAGGGACCCCTTTTTCATCATTCTGCTTCATTTTATCTCTATTCTCCCAATCTGCAGAATCTGTTAGTTTAATCTCTAAGGGTGTAGCCTGTTACTAAGCCACTTGGTACATCCCAAAGAATTGTGGAAATGATGAAGAAAAGTTCAAGATCCAATGTGAAAAAAAAAAATGGAAAAAAATTAGGGTTGTAACTAATGATTATTTTGCAAATCAATTAATCTCTCCATTATTTTTCTATTAATCGATTAATAAACAGATAGCAAAAGGTTCCTTAAAGGAGAAGTCTGGTCACATTCAGAATACAAACTTGTGAAAGTATTTGAAATAACACTTCATAACATATATGCATTAAATAACCAGGAGACATGACAACACTGGAAAAAAATCATAATCTAGATAAGTCATTTTTTTCTTAAAATAAGTGCACTTGTTCTTGAATTGAGGAGCTAAAAGAGACATTTTGCCAATGGAACAAGACAAAAAAAAAAAGAAAAAACAATTGCATTGTCTTATTTCAATTCAATTTTCAATTCACTTTATTTATATAGCGCCAAATTCACAACACATGTCATCTCAAGGCACTTTACAGTTCAGCCAGATCATACAGTCAAATTGATACAAAGTTTTCTATCTAAGGAAAACCAGTTGATTGCATTGACTCATTGACTCAAATACATCCCTCACACTAAGCATGCTTGTAGCAACAGTGGAGAGGAAAAACTCCCTTTTAACAGGAAGAAACCTCCAGCAGAACCAGGCTCAGTGTGAGCGGCCATCTGCCGAGGCCGACTGGGGTTCAAGGAGACAGAAGCAGAGATACAAAAAGCAGCTATAAAAGGCGGCCCTGTCCAGGAAACACACAGCCAGGCAGACGAGCTCCAAGGCAGCTCCCATGCCAGAGGATGAAGAGAGCACATCCACCCAGCCACGGCCAGAGAAACAGGACCACACCTGAAGACAGGCCGATCTCCAACATCTACAAACAAGGGTGTTGATGGAAGCAGCACAGCTGATGTTTCTTTCCTGGATGACGTCACAGCCAAACAGGAACAGACGAGGCAAAGCTACTCTGAGGAAAAGCAGAGAGAGCAGAAGGTTAGAGATTGAACAAACAGATTCTGCAGAATAGGAGAACAGAGAGAGAATGAAGCAGAATGATGAAATGGGGGTCCCTATGTCCTCCAAAAGTCTAAGCCTATAGCAGCATAACTGTAGAGATAGCTCAGGATAACCTGAGCCACCCTAACTATAAGCTTTATCAAAAAGGAAAGTTTTAAGCCTAGCCTTAAAAGTAGACAGGGTGTCTGCCTCACGGACTAAAACTGGTAGTTGGTTCCACAGGAGGGGAGCCTGATAACTAAATGATCTGCCTCCCATTCTACTTTTAGAAATTCTAGGAACCACTAGTAAACCTGCAGATTGAGAGCGAAGTGCTCTGTTTGGAACATAAGGAACAATCATATCTCTGATATCAGATGGAGCTTGGCCATTTAAGGCTTTATATGTGAGAAGGAGGATTTTCAATTCTATTCTTGATTTAACAGGAAGCCAATGAAGAGAAGCCAGGATAGGAGAGATGTGATCTCTCTTTTTAATTTTCATCAGAACTCTGGCTGCAGCATTTTGGATCAGCTGAAGGCTTTTAACTACAGTTTGTGGACTTCCTGATAGTAAAGAATTACAATAGTCCAGCCTTGAAGTAACAAATGCATGGACTAGTTTCTCAGCATCACCCCTGGACAGGAGATTTCTAATTTTTGCAATGTTCCTCAGATGAAAGAAGGAAATTCTAGAAACCTCTTTGATCTGGGATTTAAATGACAGGTCCTGATAAAAAATAACACCAAGATTTTTTACTTTATTATCTGAAATCAATTTAATCCCATCCAAATGAAGTGACTGGCTAATCAGCTTCTTTTTCAGAGACTCTGGTCCAAAGACTATAACTTCTGTTTTGCCTGCATTCAGAAGCAGAAAGTTAAGAGTCATCCAGGTTTTTATGTCTTCAAGACATGCTTGTAATCTATGTAATGGGTTAGCTTCATCTGGATTTATAGACAGATATAGCTGGGTATCATCAGCATAACAGTGGAAATTAATCCCATGCTGTCTAATAACTCTACCAATTGGGAGCATGTATAAAGTAAAGAGAATTGGTCCTAGCACTGATCCCTGTGGTACTCCACAGGTAACCTTTGAGCGTGTTGAAGATCTATCATTAACATAAACAAACTGAATTCGATCAGATAGATAAGATTTAAACCAGTCTAGTGCTGTTCCTTTAATTCCAACAAATATTCAAGTCTTTCTAAAAGAATATTATGGTCAACTGTATCAAATGCAGCACTAAGATCCAACAGGATGAGCACAGATACAAGTCCATTATCTGAGGCCATGAGAATATCATTAGTGACTTTCACCAGAGCTGTTTCAGTGCTATGATGAGCTCTAAAGCCAGACTCTTCAAAAAGTTCATTATGGTGTAAGTGATCGCAAACTTGTTTAGCAACTACTTTCTCAAGAATTTTGGATAAGAAAGGAAGATTGGATATAGGTCTATAATTAACCAAGTCATCTGGGTCATGAGACAGTTTCTTAAGCAGAGGTTTAATTACAGCAACCTTAAAAGCTTTAGGTACATATCCCTGTAACAGAGATAGATTAATCACATCTAAAATGGAGGAGGAGATCAAAGGGAATACCTCCTTAAATAACTGGGTTGGAACTGGAGCTAACATACAAGTTGAAGGCTTAGATGAAGACAATAATTTTGCTAATTCAGAAAGTTCAGCTGGATCAAAGCAGTCTAAACCCGGTTCAGATTCCATGACTACCTCAGGTACAATCGCGGATAGAGGAGTGCTTATGATCTTATTTTTTAATAAGATCAATCTTATTTATAAAGAATCCCATAAAATCATTGCTGCTAAGAGCAGGTGGAATGGACGGTTCAACAGAGCTATGGCTCTGGGTGAGTTTGGCAACTGTATTAAAAAGAAATCTAGGATTATTCTTATTCTCCTCTATTAATGAGGAGAAGTATGCTGCTCTTGCTTTACAAAGGGTCCTCTTATACAGCAGTAAACCATTTTTCCAGACTAGGAAGGACTCCCGTAGGCCTGTGGAGCGATATTTTCTCTCCAGTTTCCTAGCATTTTGCTTCAAAGTACGCAGCTCTGCATTAAACCAAGGAGCAAGCTTTCTATTTTCAACGGTTTTCATTTTCAAGGGAGCTGCGTTGTCTAAGGCAGTAAGCAGAGAACTAGCAACCCCATCAACAAAATCATCAACCTGTGAAGGGGAATAAGGTATGCTTTTGCACTCTGCAGCACTGCTCAGCGACACAGAGGAGAGAGAAAGTGAAGCAGATTCTTTAAAATTTATAACTGCACTATCTGATAAAGATCTACTAAAATTGAACCTTCTTTTGGGGGAGGAGAACTCTGTTAAAGTAATCCTGAAGGTTATTAGAAAGTGGTCAGAGAGGACAGGGTTGTGAGGAAATACTGTTATTTTTTCACATTCTATGCCGTATGTCAGCACAAGATCCAAAGTATGAAGATGAGAATGTGTGGGACTATTCACATTTTGAACAAAGCCAATAGTGTCTAAGATAGCATTAAAGGCTGCTCTTAAGCTATCGCCTTCAATGTCAGCATGGATGTTAAAATCTCCCACTATGATGACCCTGTCAGTATTTAATACCAAATCAGAAAGGAACTCTGAAAACTCATCTAGAAATTCAGAGTAAGGACCTGGCGGACGATACAAAGTTATAAAAAGAAGAGGTTTTCTTGCCTTGAAATTTGGATGAGGGAAATTAAGGGTTAAATGTTCAAAAGAGTTGTAGGTATTAACTGTTTTGGGAGTAATCAGTAAGTCAGACTGGAAGATTGTTGCTACTCCTCCTCCTCGCCCAGAACTTCTGGGTATGTGAAAATTTAAATAGCTTGAAGGAGTTGCCTCATTTATGCTCACATAATCCTCTTGCTGCAGCCAGGTTTCTGTAAGGCAAAACAAGTCAATGTGATTATCATAAATCAAGTCATTGACTAGCAGACTTTTAGAGGAAAGCAATCTTATGTTAAACAGACCGCATTTAATTGTTTTAACTTTTTCCCCAATTGGAGTTAATTTGATTTTAATTAGATTATCATGATTTACTCCTTTGGGAATCTTTGCTAATTTATTAGATTTTGGTCGTGGGCAAGACACTGTCTGGATGGAGTAAAGAGTGGGTAACAGTAGAGAAGCTGCAGAGATGTGTGTTAAACTACAACTCTGCTTCCTGGTCTGCACCCTGGGTGGTCAGGGTTTTGGAGGACTAACAAATGTGGCCAGATTCCTAGAAAGAAGAGCTGCACCATCCAAAGTGGGATGGATGCCGTCTCTCCGAATCAGACCAGGCTTTCCCCAAAAGGATTGCCAATTATTAATGTAGCCCACGTTGTTTTCAGGACACCACCTAGACAACCAGCGGTTGAATGACGACATGCGGCTAAACATGTCATCACTGGTCAGATCAGGGAGCGGACCAGAGAAAATTACGGAGTCCGACATTTTTTTTGGCAAACTTACACACCGAAGCAACACTAATTTTAGTGACCTCCGATCGGCGTAACCAGGTGTCATTACCACCAGCGTGAATAACAATCTTACTGTATTTAACCTTATCCTTAGCCAGCAGTTTCAGGTAGGATTTGATGTCGCCCTTTCTGGCCCCCGGCAAACATTTGACTATGGTCCCTGGTGTCTCTAATGCCACGTTTCTGACTATGGAGCTGCCAATCACCAGAGTGGGCTTCTCAGTGGGTGTGTCACTGAGTGGGGAAAACCGGTTAGAAACGTGAACGGGTTGGTGGTGACCAGTGGGCAGAGATCCACGACTACGCTTTCTGCGTATAGTTACCCAATCGCCTGGCTGCTCAGGCACTTTTGGAGGACAGCTACGTGGGGGGCCTACTTTAACTCCTGGATGTTCAACAGCCTGAAGCCTGGATTCTAACTCTGACACCCTCGCCTCCAAAGCTACAAAAATTCTACACTTATTACACATCCCATTATCACTAAAGGAGGCATGGAATAACTGAACTTCTGACACAGAGAGCAGGAGAGAGGAGAGGAAGAAGGAAGAGTTGGAAAAGAGTCAAGGGAGGGAGAGAGAGAAGCCATAGCAATGCTAAGCTAGCGCTAGCCTAGGCTAGCTACTCCTTGCTATCAGAAATAAAACCGTGGAAACTGACAAGTGCTCAGTAGAAAAGTGCAGCAGAAGGTGCTATGTTTTAAACTAGTCAGTTAGAGTTACTTAGATACAGAGATATCACAGAGAAAATAACTTTCAGATGGAGTTCCTCTGGACAGCTGCAGCAGCTGCACACTCAGTTAATCCAAACAGGAAGTGAACAGGTCCAAACAGGAAGCGTCATCTCAGTTCAAGAGCATATAATCTTTTTTTAAGAGTTAAAAATACTCATCCCATTGGCAAACTATCTCATTTACCTACTCAAATGAAGGGTAAATACTGTTAATTTAAGAAATAGTTCACTTATTTCTAGATCCTTTTTCCAGAGAACAGATTCTGATAGCAATTGTAATCTTACTCAGATCAGAGAAGTTGCTTAGAGTTACAGAAGGCAGCTGCTTATATCTGGACAAAAGAGGCTTTACACTTGTTCTTATAAACTATAAAGCCAGGTAATGCCCCGATTAACAGTAAAGAGGCATTTTATACGTCTCCAGTCTGCCACATCATCACATCATTACATCATACTCGTTAGCAAATGATTAGACATCCATGGCTCCAGCCTTATCAAAATATTACACTTCCTTCTTAGCTGAAGGACGCCGCTCTCATTACATTCCCAAATCTTTGCCACGTATAGAATGAAGATTATAACTGTATATCCAGACAGAGGAACTGTCTTAATTAGATCCATCCACATTTTTCTGGATGGATGGATTAAACTGAAATTCCATACTAGGGAGGCGTGATATATTAGCCTGACGTAGTCCTGAGTCTGATGCTGCTCCATAGAGCTGTGATTATGGGGCGTGTTTTGAACGAACCAGGAAAAAAAATGCCTCTGCACTCAATTGGATAGACCTACAACCAATAAGAGCAACGGAGTGCGTGACGTATGTCAAGCGAGGCATAGTTGTTGTCAACAAAAATCAAAGCGTGCAGTTGCACGCCTAGAATAAGATGAGCCTTGATCGCGTTTCTCTGTTCCTCTTTTAAAATTAATTTGCTGTCGATATCTTCTAGAACAGACCTAATAGCAGAATCTACTCACCTCAACTCTCCAGCGGCAGCCATTGTTGTTGTCACCCAAGAGCGCTTTGGTCACGTGGTTGATTACGTTACTGTTGATCATCTGTCCATCATCGTATAAAGCCCGCCCTGACAATTTGATTGGATCGCCAGAGAGTGGGCGATCATACTCGCGCTACTACTGAGCAATGCCAGACCGAACTTCCTGACCTCAAACCTTGTGGGCGGGACTAAGTTCGGAATGGCACCCAGGCTAATGATATATTGCTGTTGGCATCGGAATCGGCTGTTATTCTTCCTTTTTATATACATTAATGTCTAACTACCAATAAATATAAATATCAGTGTGTTTTGGTTCTTTTGTGTTCTCAACAATAGAAAAGCATTCAATAAATATATGTTTATTTTTGGAAAATATAAACCCTATTGAAAGTGTTTGTATCTACTAACAGTAGCTCCATCAGCCCCCACCCTCAGACGCCCTCACCAACTTTCATCACAAAGATACACCCTTGTGTTGCACCAAAAAAAAAAAAGGGTTTCTTTCACTCTCAGAGTGTTTTTCATGAATTTCTTATACAAGCACTTCTGTTATTTTTCTTACTATATTTGGGACAAGTTGGTGTATCTTGTTATTACATTGACATAAATTTTTGCGATCAAAATATCCATATTTTTTCATGTTACAATGTTGATAAGGTCTTTTTCAGGATTTCAATAACACTATTGGGTGTAAATGAGTGCCCTATAAAGGGTTAATAGTGACACAGATTTTAGAATAGAACTTCTATTGCCCCCCTCCATTCATTCTGTCATGGTTTTGGTTCTGATCAAGATTTATCTCTGAGTTTTCATTGGTCTCATTTCCATTTTTGTGTTCTAGTTTATTCTGATTGTATTTGAGTTCTTAGATATTTCTTGTTTGCCCTCCTGTGTCAGTCTCCTTTTCCCCTAGCTCCCTTCTAGTCTCCTCTGTTCACACCTGCTCCCAATCTGCTAATTAGCCTGGTCTTTGTTTCTCTCTCTTCCATTTATTTTCCTCCTATTCAGTCACTCTGCTGGTTTGTCATCATTTTTTGCCCCCTTCTTGTGACTATTCCTGGTTTTCAGTTTTTGTGGAGTTATGTTTCGGATTGTTACTTCTGTCGGACTTTTGGTTAATTAAATGTTCAAGAAATTATTTCAGCTTTTAGTGTGTGCATTTGGTTCCAGTCAAACCACCACCCTCACTTGACACATTACCTCTTCTTTCTTATAAACTCTTTATTTCTTTATAACTAAATGAAGCGAAGAAATCCTGAACTAGTTCTTGGAGAGATTCCTCTGTTGAAACTCGGAGGGTTTTCCTCGCTGAACCCTAAAAATAGATCCCTGCAGCATCCTCACTGCAATGATGCAAATAATGAAATAAAAAGATCCCTGACCTGAAATACAATCTTATTTACCTCATGATATATTTGGTTTACTGTGGAATAATAAGAATAATCATTTCTAATCACGTTCCTGTCTTTCCCTCCTGTTTCCAGAGCCTCTCTCTCTGGAACATCACGTCATGTGGTGCGCCTCTCTGCTGGTATTTAAGGAGCGCGAGGAGAGGCGCGCTGGTGCTGGAACCGCGCTGGTTGTTGGGGGGGTGGGTTACCGTGAGAGCGCACCGGGCTGCAGCTGAACCACTCAGGTGGGCGGGGACTGAAGCCCCCCCCCCAAAGAGGTCGGCAGATAAAGCAGGGAGCGAACATTTCGGGACTCCCCTCCCTCACAAACAAACACTCACTCACTCACCCTCAGCAGCATCAGCAGCAGCATCCATCCAAACCGAACAACATCATGGCAACCACTACTTGTACGCGCTTTACAGATGAGTACCAGCTGTACGAGGAGCTTGGCAAGTAAGTGTGTTTGCATCTATCTCCTGCATGCAGCCTGCATGCCCCCTGTCCTAACAGGGACCCCCCCAGCCTGCATGCCCCCTGTCCTAACAGGGACCCCCCCAGCCTGCATGCCCCCTGTCCTAACAGGGACCCCCCCAGCCTGCATGCCCCCTGTCCTAACAGGGACCCCCCACCTCCCTGCAATCTGCAGTGATGGCTGCACAATGTTCAAAAAGCTCCTAAAATAAGCCTCTGGAGTTCTCTGTTCAGTGACATCCTGAAGATGAAGAGGCAGAGGCGTAGCTAGAACATTTTTATAAGGGTGGCCAGGCAATAAGCAATGTATGGAAGCCTGTTTCTGCCACTCTTCAAAAAAATTTAAATAAAATAAATTATGTCATTATAATGAGATACTAACTCAGAGTGAAATATAGATACTTAAAAAGTGTTCTTAAGTACAGTAATGAAGTACTTGTACGTCGTTACCTGACAGCTCTGGTTAATATCTCAATATAGTGAGATATTAACTCATTATAATGAGAGAATTATTTTTTTAACAGAGTGGTGGAAACAGGCTTCCATACCAATGTACACTGAGGGGTGGCCAAAAGTGGATAGATGCCATAACCTCAGGGTCAATCTACACTGTTCCAACAGGAAAATTAATGAACACGTCCATATTTTCTAAATAAAGACAAACTATAATTTGTGGATAAAAATCTCTCAGGTCTGAGTTCTGGGGCAAACATCTTTTCTATTGTTATTACTTATCTACTTTTATCAATAATCACTCTGCATAAAATTGATATTTACAATTACTAATATCTACATAAATTGATTATTTAATAAGTTTTTATTCAAATACTTATTTATCTATGACTTTACTGAAGATCCCTAGATGACTTGCAGAAACACATCATTTTCTCTTTACCCCATATAAAACAAAATCTAGTTCTGAAAAGTGGATAAATTCCATACTTATCATCTTTAATGTTAGTATATTGATGTGCATAATTAACCACAGTGTTTTTGTGGTTATGAAAAATTATAATGTTTTGAATATTCCACTTTAGAGTATTACTGTTGCCGCCATCTTTATTAGAGGGAAAGAAATGGTAGGGGTGGCCACAAGGGTGGCCAATGATTGGCTAAGGGTGGCCATGGCCACCCCTGGCCCCGCATCTAGCTCCGCCCCTGCGTCTAGGAACCCAGAAGCACTCCTGGGCATTCCTCCTCCTCCTCCTCCTCCTCCTCCTCCTCCTCAGCTCCACATTCCCAGAAGATAATTACAAACAGGCTTAATATGAATTAAAGCTCATATGTTGGGAACATATTGACCCGTAGCTTGGTAGGGAAGTCATGGGGAGGGGGAAATGTTGCTGCTTATGATCTGTTGGGAATCTAATGAGGTGTTTTCTTTAAAAAAAAAAAAAAGTAGAAATGTAGATCTTTTGCAAACATGTGGCTGCAGACTAAATGAGGTAGTCTGAAGAGGCTATGGATGCCACAGTGGGCAGATGCAAAGTAGACTCAGTGTCTCTGTCAGGTTGTGCGTGGGTAGAGAGGATCTCTGCAATGTCTGCCTCACAGGAACATTATTCCTCAGCCAGCTCTGCATGGACAGAAAAAAATGAGTTGGATTCTGTAAAGAGCTCACTTTTTTTTCTCTTTATAAAAACCTTAAATGATTATTTTGCAGTTCTTCCGTTCAGCTCTCTCTCTCTGTGTCTGTAATCATATGTGGAAGGGATTTTTCTTCTAAACAAAGGAGCTGCTGGAGAAACTGCAGCTGTTCCTGCTGATAACAGATCAGCTCTGCTGATGGATTTCTGCTTTATGTTAAAGACTCAAAAATGGAACCAGCTGGTAAAACTATATGTTCCTCATTTTGGATTTGAAGTGACAGACCAAAAAGGAAACCGATAAATAGGGTGTTCTTGTCATGATCGGTTTAGGGATAAACCCACATGCAGAACACCACTGGAGACTTGGTAAAAGATTTAACAGAGTTTATTAAAGGTTTCACACAATGACATGAACTAGACTCAGGTTCTGGTCCGGGCAGGATTCTCAGGCGTCTGCAGAGACGGATAGTTTGGTTAGCTTGGTTTGCAGATGAATTAAATGAGTTTTCAGATGTTTCAGTGGATACCTTGAAGAGGTCCAGGCTAGTTCTGAGAGAGGGAACCGGTTGGGTCCAGAGACTGGTGGTTCAGCAGAGTGCTAAAGCAGCAGCAGCGTCTAGCTTCTGACTTCCAGTGAAAGACCTTGGTTGGAGTGATCAGCTCTTTCCCTAAGAGCAGCAAGTGGATTCCAGAGTGGGAACTTCAGGTTTGGCTCTCTAGGGCAGGCAGGCAGGTTTCTGGTTAAGCTCATCCAGAGCTTCTCTCGAGAGACTGGTTTCCTAGGAGCGAGAAGACAGAGGCAGATTAGAATAAGGTTTCTCTAGGAAGACAAAGATTAGTAAATTCAAAGGCTCAGGTTCGCTAACCAAACTTGGCTAACACTGCGGCGTAGAAGCAAGGTCTGGCAGCTGCTTATGAAGGCCGGTCTCCTGATGAGCTGATGAACGTCAGCTGTGCTGGAGGGCTCCAGCCCAGGAGGATCCACAGCGCACTCTGCTGGAGAAGGTGGAGAATCTCCAGATCCCAACAGTTCTTTTCTGGCTCTGTTTATTAAAATCCAGGTTTCCCAAATTTTTCAGCCTGTAAACCCCCAAAAAAAATTACAATTCAACAGACCTCCTTAATGCACATATAGGTTTTTATTTGTAAATATGAATTGAAAAAAACGACATTAATGTTAAAAAACTAATATTTTTACTCATCATTTTAAATTACGAGAGGCATATTTTAAATAATTTTTTGGGACATTTGAATATTTGTGTTTTGTATTTGTATTTTGTATTTGTATTTTAAACCTATCAGTATATTTGATGTTTGAATCATGTATTAAAATAAATGAATGTTATATCTACTTATTTATTTAGAAAGTTCACATTAATGTAAAACTTCTTGCGAAACCTTATTGGGTGTTTGCGGGTCCCAATCTCTACTTTGGGACCCTCTGACTGTAATACCCTTTGACTGGACAATCTCATTGTTTGTTTATGGCGGTGATTTCCAACCTTTTCTTGTTGGGCCCCACTTTTTTTCACAGGAACACTCATGTGGCCCCCAACAGTTTCAACAGATGAACAAAGAAAAGTCAATTGCAATAGATTACATACTGATATAGAATAAACTACTATCCCTTAAAATAAAATGATACTGCAATTAATTTCTTTTTTTCCCCTTTTTATTTTATTGTGTAACAAGGTTGCTATCTGTGTGTTTGTGTGTGTGTCTGTGTGTGTGTATATGTTATGTGTGCAAACATTTTAAGTGCTCCATGGGTTTTTATAGTTGTTGTGATGTGATCCCTGCAATATACAGAGGGAAGATAGCATGTGTATAGTTGTATTAACTATACATGTAAACAGAGTTTTATGGGGCCCCCAGGAACTTGGGGCCATAGGCAACTGCTTAGGATTTCGTAATGGTAAATAGAAAAGACTAAAAAGAAAAATGCATATACAGATATTTAACAATCTGTGAAAACTGAAATATATCTTTATTCATCTGTTAAAGACAAAAAGCACAATCACAGACAAAAACACCAACTTTAGGTCAATTATCATAAAAACAATGATACAGCTGTTTTCCGAAACGATCACCAGGTGCTATTTAACAAGGTGTCTGTGAGTTAGCTTCTCATGCACACACTTTTAGCTTTGCTGTCATGCATCTGAGGGGAATGTGAGAGCGGATTTAGAGCTGAAGCACTGAGTCAGTGTCAGCAGCCCTGGAGGAGAGAAAGCAGCTCAAACTAAATCACCTTTACCACCATGTATCTGTCAAGCTTGTTTCTGAAATGCCTTCTTAGATATACGCCTGATATCAGTGTGTGCCGACCCCACTCATGCTGATGCTCTGTTTTTTTAGAAATCCAAAGGTTTATCAAATATAAATTTTATGCTGTGATCAGATTAGAGCTCCCTTACCCTCTGAGATGAACTAATCCAGGTTTTTGGACCCAAATGGGGCCCTCCTGCTGACTTGCACCTGCCCTGCAGATAACCTGTCATGTTGAAGCTCTGCTGCCTTTTCCACGGCGCTGTTTGAAGTCAGCTAGTGTCATGCTTACTCACCCGGCCTCCTCAAAATGTATGCTCACTAGAGAGCTTGTAAGAGGACGGGGTTCTGAGTGTTTCATTGCATAACAATACTGAGGTGAGATAAAATTAGCTGGGAGGGATGACAGAGGTGGTTATTTCTGACAGTCTCTGCAGGATTCGATCTACAAACGGAAAGCTACTTATTCCTAAAACGGAGCTCCTGATGTCATAAGCATCACCTGGTTTATTTCAGTCAGGATGAAGATTAATCAAATGTCACATCATACACATTGTGACGGCAGTGCAGTGCTTGCTGCTGCATAGATATGCATAGATACTACTTTTAGCAGAGTTAAATACCCTTACTTAGAAGTGGGATAAAATAATATTAGTTCACAAATAAATCAACTCCTGAATCTAAACCTGTATGGAGTGAATTTTGTTTCAATATTGTTGCAACAAGCAAAGAACATGTTTTTTAAATAGTCTTGGGGAAAAAATGCAATCCAGGAATGAAAGTTAAAAAAACTTCCTAATCATAACAGGTTTGAGAGTAACTTTTTCTGTTTTCTTAGATTTTATTTTTTCATCAGATTTTTTAAAAATATTTTTTGTACATTTTTTTAAAGGTTTCATATTTTGGAATTTTATTTAGGTGAATTTCTTTTTTCAGATTCATTATTTTGGATTATATTCTTTTAAAATTGGAACCCATTCTCACATGGGGGAGGATAGGAATATTAGGGATGCACGATATAATCGGCCCCCTATCGGTATTTAACCCGATATTTGATCAGCTTCTGAGTTTCTAAAGTCTAAAAAAAAATACTTCTTCTTCTTCCTCAAAAACTTATTTTTTACAGACTTAAAAACTTCTAAAGACGAGGGAAAAAATATTGATACATTAAAATATCACAATATCTTCATATGCTGATATATTACCATTTAAAAACACCATATCAATCTCTTTTACTAATGAAATATTGCTATATGTCATCGTTATGCTACGAAATCCCCCCAAAATCCACGAAATGTTGCCATATTTCTATATGTTGATATATTGACGCGGTATCGATCTATTTTACTAACAAATCTCACAAGAATTTGCAAAATATCACGAGAGTTTGTAACAGAACGATGACATTTCACGAGATTTTGAAAGTAAAATAGATCGATATCGCGTTTTTAAAAATCTATTTGATATCAGCATATGAAAATATATTTGAGTATATTATTTTTCAAAGTGTCAGAAATGGATAATAAAACTGCTATTTTCAATGACTACCTATTTTTGTCCAGCTTTAACATCGGTATCGGTTATCGGCTACATGACTTTTAAAATATCGGCATATCGGATATCGGCCAAAATCCCAATATCGTGCATCCCTAAGGAATATATAGACCAGCTGGTAAATGAAGAGCTTTGCCTTTTGCCATTTTCACCTCAACAGACCGCTGCACCGATTTGACCTCCTGCTCCATTCTTTTTTTTGGAACAATTTCCGACATCGATATCGGATCACGACATCCCAAGTTCAAGCAAGGCAGATCCAGTTTACCAAGCGTTCCTGTAGAATGAAATGATCAACAATGTCCATTATTGTTAGTGGTCTTAATGGACCTTAATGCTAAGGTCAATTTATACCAGAACTCTGGATCTTCCACAACCTGCATTTATAAAAATGTCGCCGTATTGTAAACAGCCTCTCTGTACATGAACCATGCATTTTTGTTGCAGTAATCTATTATCATAAGTTAGTGAGATAAAAGGACAGAAATTGGCTAAAATGAGATGTGACCCAGTTGCACATTATTGTGTCCAGCAGGTCAGTTTAAGCATGCATTTACTGTAAGCAGCTGACGGTTCTGAACACGACAGTCTGAAAAAGATGTTAGCTTGGCTAAAATAACCCTCTTTAATTAGGATAATGCAAACCAGAGTCAGTGGGAGTCGCTTTCCTGATACTCTAATGGTCCAAATCAGCATAATCTGTGTTTTTCCAAAGCAAGGCACAAAAACTGGTAGTTGGTTCCACAGGAGAGGAGCCTGATAACTAAAAGATCTGCCTCCCATTCTACTTTTAGAAATTCTAGGAACCACTAGTAAACCTGCAGATTGAGAGCGAAGTGCTCTGTTAGGAACATAAGGAACAATCAGATCTCTGATATCAGATGGAGCTTGGCCATTTAAGGCTTTATCTGTGAGAAGGAGGATTTTAAATTCTATTCTGGATTTAACAGAAAGCCAATGAAGAGAAGCCAGGATAGGAGAGATATGATCTTTGTTTTAATTCTCATCAGTAATGTGCTCTTCTTTAATCAATCTGCAGACGAGCAGCAATGATAACAGAGAGAACTGTCCATCCTGGTTTCTAGAAGCGGCAGCAGTGTGAATCCTCCTGTGAAGGACAATACAGGTGCTGGTCATAAAATTAGAATATCATGAAAAAGTAGATTGATTTCAGTAATTCCATTTAAAAAGTGAAACTTGTATATTATATTCATACATTACATACAAACTCATATATTTCAGATGTTTATTTTGTTTAATTTTGATGATTACAAATGACAACAAATGAAAATCTCAAATTCATCATATCAGAAAATTAGAATATTGTGAAAAGGTTCAAAATTGATGGCCCCTGGTGCCACACTCTAATCAGCTAATTAACTCAAACCACCTGCAAAAGCCTTTAAATGGTCTTTCAGTCTAGTTCTATAGGCTACACAATCATGGGGAAGACTGCTGACTTGACAGTTGTCCAAAAGACGACCATCGACACCTTGCACAAGGAGGGCAAGACACAAAAGGTCATCGCTAAAGAGGCTGGCTGTTCACAGAGCTCAGTGTCCAAGCACATTAATAGAGAGGCGAAGGGAAGGAAAAGATGTGGTCGAAAAAAGTGTACAAGCAAGAGAGATAACCGCACCCTGGAGAGGATTGTGAAACAAAACCCATTCAAAAATGTGGGGGAGATTCACAAAGAGTGGACTGCAGCTGGAGTGAGTGCTTCAAGAACCACCACACACAGACGTATGAAAGACATGGGTTTCTGCTGTCGCATTCCTTGTGTCAAGCCACTCTTGAACCACAGACAGCGTCAGAAGCGTCTTGCCTGGGCTGCTGGTGAGTGGTCCAAAGTCATGTTCTCTGATGAAAGTAAATTTTGCATTTCCTTTGGAAATCAAGGTCCCAGAGTCTGGAGGAAAAGAAGAGAGGCACTTCATCCACGTTGCTTGAAGTCCAGTGTAAAGTTTCCACAGTCAGTGATGGTTTGGGGTGCCATGTCATCTGCTGGTGTTGGTCCATTGTGTTTTCTGAGGTCCAGGGTCAACGCAGCCACATACCAGGAAGTTTTAGAGCACTTCATGCTTCCTGCAGCTGACCAACTTTTTGGAGATGCAGATTTCATTTTCCAACAGGACTTGGCACCTGCACACAGTGCCAAAGCTACCAGTACCTGGTTGAAGGACCATGGTATCCCTGTTCTTAATTGGCCAGCAAACTCTCCTGACCTTAACCCCATAGAAAATCTATGGGGTATTGTGAAGAAGAAGATGCAATACACCAGACCCAACAATTCAAAAGAGCTAAAAGCCACTATTAGAGCAACCTGGGCTATCATAACACCTGAGCAGTGCCACAGACTGATCGACTCCATGCCACGCCGCATTGCTGCAGTAATACAGGCCAAAGGAGGCCCAACTAAATACTGAGTGCTGTACATGCTCATACTTTTCATGTTCATACTTTTCAGTTGGCCAACATTTCTATAAATCCTTTGTTTTTATTGGTCTTCAGTAATATTCTAATTTTCTGATATGATGAATTTGAGATTTTCATTTGTTTTCATTTGTAATCATCAAAATTAAACAAAATAAACATCTGAAATATATGAGTTTGTATGTAATGTATGAATATAATATACAAGTTTCACTTTTTAAATGGAATTACTGAAATCAATCTACTTTTTCATGATATTCTAATTTTATGACCAGCACCTGTATGTGGTTGAAATGGTTCAATATAAGACCTTAATGACAGGCTGAAGAAGCCAGGATGAGTTTATAAAATTTAAAACCGTTACAAAGAAAAATCCCAGACTTGTCTTCTATCTTAATACAGAAAGTTAGGCTCAATATATGTTTTAGTATATTTTAAACATTTAAAAAATGTCCACCTAACTGGCTATATTTATAGGGATATATGTTTGTATATCATCAGCAAATGATGAAAAGATCAAATGCACTGTGCAGTGGAGACATGTATGACATTGACAGTCATTTTTTTTCCATTATTGTTGAAAGAAAATTATCCAGAAATGAAAAATGTAGAAACCTCTGAATAAAGATTTATTCAGTTTTTTTTTCTATTATTTTTTGGTAATTGTTCTATCTTCATATTTTTTTTCAGTTTTATTTTTGCAAATTCTAATTGTTTACTCTTTCAGTTTTACACATTTTTCATTTTCATATTTTAGATTTTAAATTTCTTTTTTTTCCTGATATATTTTTTAAATATAATCCAGGAATACAGCAAAGTTACTCTCTTAATCGCATTTTTTCCTGACGATTTTCATGTAACCCCTTGATGCCAAAGTTTATATGTTTATATATATATCGATATATATATATAGATATATATATATGTATGTGGAACATGAGGGCGTAAAAGACCGGGGACCCAGGTGGAAAAAGGGTCCCAGTGTTCTCGCACACCTTGCTCTTCTAGCTGGTCCAACTTCAAGAGTCGTTTTCCATCATGACGGTCATACAAACAAAACAAGCCGGTTAGGTACCAAAAAGGAAACACGGATAGTGTAGAGCGGGTGACTACGGAGGGAGCGGAGACATCTCTGTGTTCACTATGACACACACAGTCGACCTGGTTTCAAAGTATAAATCAGCTTTCAGGGCTCGTCTGCAAGGCTGTGTTTCCTGGAATCAGGCCGGATTTTACAGCTGCTTTTTGTGTCTCTGCTTCTGTCTCCTTGAACCCCAGTCGGCCTCAGCAGATGGCCGCTCACACTGAGCCTGGTTCTGCTGGAGGTTTCTTCCTTTTAAAAGGGAGTTTTTCCTCTCCACTGTCGCTACAAGCATGCTTAGTGTGAGGGATTGCATTTGAGTCAATGAGTCGATGCAATTAACTGGTTTTCCTTAGATAGAAAACTTTGAATCAATCTGACCGGATGATCCGGTGAACTGTAAAGTGCCTTGAGATGACATGTGCTGTGAATTGGTGCTATAGAAATAAACAGAATGAAATTGAATTAAATGGAATTGAACATCTTCCACAATTCCACGCACAGGGGTGGCCAATGATTTGGTCGGGTCGTCCATGCCCTCCTCTAGCTCCACCCCAAATTAGTGATTAAGAGTGAGGTGGATTTGAACAGTGATACCATGAGAATAAAAAAGGAAAGTGAGTCTGGGATGAATTTTATTTCAGGGAAGCCTTGGGAATTTAACCAGCATTTGGGTTGGTATCCAGTCCACCGAGGGGAGAGAGGGGGGAAATAGCACTAAATCTCTGTCTTAAAGTGTTTTAAAATCCTTCACATATCTGTTGCTATCGGCTGAGGCCAGATAGGTCAGTGTCCGATAGCTGAGATGCCCGTTTTGATGCTGACAAAGCTTTTACGACAGCTGACCCATCTTCCTCCTTCCTCCTTTTTTGTGCTGTCTCTTGTCTCCCAGGGGGGCCTTCTCTGTGGTGCGCCGCTGTGTCAAACTCTGCACGGGCCAAGAGTATGCCGCCAAAATCATCAACACCAAAAAGCTCTCTGCCAGAGGTGAGGAAAAAAAGGGAATCACGAGGCGTTATAAGATACACAGCAAATATGCAGAAGAAGCCGCATCTCATCATCATTATGTGTGTCCTGGATCTAAAAGCAGGCATTAGCATATTCTAGCGCTTGTTTGTTGACAGCTTGTAGAGATTGTAGAGTCTGTTCTTCAGAAAGCAGCAAATGATGGCTTCATTACCAATCTAAAGCTGGGTGCTAAACAGCAGCGAAACCTTTAAAGGCATCATAGAATGATTCTATAGGGTATTTGGTCCTTAAGGTCTCTGAATAGGGTGTGTAACATTGGTTGGGTTGAAAACGGCATATTTGCTGTTCTATGAGCCCTAATGAAAGCCTGGGTAAAAGCCCTACAATGAAACAACAGATTTTCTTCCTTTTATGGTATGATCATGAATACTTAGATGAGCTGTGCTCTGATTGGTTGGTTTACAACGAGCAAAGACGCATCATAGCAACAAGCACTCACTCACTAAAACATCAGATTGTTGATATGGTAGGGTGACCAGACGTCCTCTTTTTCCCAGAGATGTCCTACTTTTCATACCTAAAAAAAATTCTAGGGGGGGATTTCAAAATCATCCGGGATTTTGGTCGACTACAGTGCAGCACGTAGTCGAAACACACCGGGCACTGGAACTGAGCCGTCAGCTCCTGGGCTGGTCCGGGAACTCTGGTGGAGGGGGGCAGGGAGCCAGCGGGCGACGGAGCGACCGAACCCGACCCGGTGACGGTAGCCTGGACAATGGCGGCCCTGTGCTTCCCCCTGCCTGACCAGCCCACAGATGCCCCCTCCTCTGGCTGAGGATGGGCGGCTCATTGCTTTCTGCTCAGGTCCGGTCCAGTCAACAAAATAAAAAAAGACTTTGAAAGCTGTCCTCAGTAACATGCTTAGAGCAAATGAACAGCTGAGCATCAAACCTTGCAGGGATCTTCTGATAGACAAAAATAATCCATGCCTGTTGTGTCCTCGGATCCTCGGGAAGACTGTAAAAATGTCCCCTTTCTCCCTACAGCCTGGAACACTGCATTTACGCCCGTGGTTCTGCTAGTTTTCAATAGAGAAACTGCCTGCTTTGTAATTATTGTAGAAGTAAACCCAAATGTAAGCTAAACAGCTAAACTGGTGTCTTACATCTACCTCTATTCATGGTCTTGGGCCAATGAACCAGTGGGCTGGTCTGAATGTCAATTTCAGGGCGTGACAAAAGTACAGGCCAGAACCAAATAAGGCAACATCCCTGAGTTTACGTCAACTCTGGGCTTCATTTGGGTTTGACCGTTTTATGGTGCAAGTTCAGAATTGTGAGATTTGCACAGAAAGGAGGTGTTATGGGGTTTGAACTTCTCTGTACGTCCATTTCACCCACTGAACTATCGTTTTTCATCTATGACAATGGAAACTCAGTTTTGCATTCTATGACCCCTTAAAAAAGGAATATAACCCATACTGAAACGGGTCTATCTATCATTCTGCTGTAAAACTAACTCATGAAGTAAGTTTCTGTTTGAAATGTGCTATTTTCAAACCGCTGTAAGACCTGAGAAGAAAGCAGAGTTTCATTTAATCAGTTTCTTTCTTCTTCATTTGCTTTAAGATGTAATTCCGTCCCTGTCAGTCCATCTATGACGAAGCAACATCTGTTTTTTTCTTCTCCTGCTCATTTTTTTTCTATACTGATCAAATAATGAGCAAACGCCTCAGAGAACGTCTGAAAATAGCAGCGTTGGTGTTATTATCACTCAGAACAGACATGATGGGGTGAGACTGCGCTGAAGTCTATAACATGGCACCTTTATTAAAAATAGAACAGCTGCTCTCCGTCCTGCCTTCTGCTCTGGGAGGAGGAAGAGTTTCATCGTTTTGCATGTCATGGTTAGAGCAGCTGTGCGTTTGGACTGCAGGGAAGGAGCAGCTGTCACTCAGCTAGACGCGGATTTTTAGATATAACTCACATTTCCTCAGGATTTTCCATTTGTATTTGTCACTTCCTGGATTTTCAGAAATTCACTCATACAGTGAATTTCGTTCCATTATTGTTCTAACAAGCAAAGAACACGTTCTGTAAAAGTTAATGACCAAAACAAAGCAATATGGAAATTAAACTTTGTTAAATTTCTAATTAGCTGATATTTTATTTTTTCAATTATATATATATATATATATATATATGTCACGAAACGGTGTTGGTATGGAGGACCCAAATGCAGAGACGAGTAGGTTGAGATGAATTCAAGTGGTTTAATTAGGTTCACAGGTAATGAGGCAGGAGGTTAACAGGCACTGTGGCAGGAGTCAAAAAATCCAACAAAAATATCTCAAGAACAAGAATCTAGAAGACATCAGGGAAAAAACCAAAAACTAAGAACCTGGAAGAGACGAGGCAGGCAGACAGACGATTGTTCAGAGGTTGAAGAGAAGTAAGACGAGGATCCAGCAAAAAGGAACTGAAGAGGGAATGCTTTTAAAGGGGACAGAGACAAAGAGAGAGCTGACGAGGAAATTGGCAACAGGTGCTGGCAGGACAGAAAACAGCAAGGGAGGACAGAGCAGAAAACAGAGCTAGGGATAGAGGACACAAGAGGGCAGCAGAGGACAACAAATGGAAAACCTGGAGGACAGGAACTAACAAGAAAACAACAAAATAATAATTAGACTCTTAAACAAGGAGCAAAGTAAGACTGAATACTCTAAATAAACATAACAAAACCAAGACTGTGACAATATATATATATATAATCTTTTTATTTATTTATTTATTTATTTTCGTATTTTAAGATATGTCGTTTGCTTGCAACAATGAAGGAACAAAATTCTCTCCATATTGGATTTACAGTTGGTATTAGAGTTTGTATTTTGATGTTGTTTATTTCACGCCTTTCTTTCAGGTTTTGTAGTTTTCTTCTTAAAATATCTCCAACATTTACCTCTCTCACCTCTTTTCTCTTTCTTTCCTGCTCTGATTTACAGATGAATTTGTTTTATATTTGCTGTCCTGTTTTATTTCTTTTCTGTCCTTTTTAATTCCCTCCTTTCTGACCCTATTTTCTCCTCTTTTTTGTCTGCCAAGTTTGTTCTTTTATTTCCTGGTTTTATTTTTTAATTTTTTTTAATTTTCTCCATTAGTTATAGAATGTTTTTTCTAAAATATTATTATAACATAATGAGTGGGAGTCCTAGACCACATTTACCAGAGGGCCTGGATGGGGCCAGTGTTTGTTTACAGGGGCACTGAACAAAATGCTTAAAACAATAACAAAAGTTCATGTGTTTGATATATAAAGTGAACCAAAGAGCACTTTTCTTTTTTTATTTAAATTGAAACTAATTGATCTCACATTGGAGAAATGTACCTCTGCATTTAACCCATCCTATTGGGGAGCAGTGTGGGGTTAAGGGTCTTGCTCAGGGACCCAGGTGCAAGTTGCGGGGATCAAACCAGGTACTTGCAACCTTCTCAGAGCACAAGCGCACTGCTCTATAAGCACCGGGCAAACACTCCCTCTTTTTTATTTTGTTTTTTTATTGATTCAGCTCTGGAAACCTCAGATCCAACAGCTGAAAACTGTGATCCTATCTCAATATGACTCATTCTTTAAGCATATAGGGTTTGTTTTTAAGAACATTGTAAAAACAAAAATGTAATTGGTTGAAAGGAACATATTATGTGTTGTTTCTGTTCCAACAAATTATTTATCTATCATGGATTTAAAAGGGGACATGATCAGTTCTATAGGGGCACTGTTGGCCCCTGTCTAAATTATTTGATCCCCCTCAAATGTCACAATAGTTGAAGAAGAAAACATTCTGGAATAACCTTTGTAAGATTTTTTTTAAGGCTGGAGAAAAGCAATTAAAATTGGAAAACAATGGCACACAATGTCTAAATCGGTTATTCATCCCAGGACTGGGTTTGATAATGGATAACAAAGCTCATTAGAAGCTGCAGCAAACTTACAATTAAGACTTGACTCCTGCTATTGCAATCATATATGGCCTGTGCAGAAAAAAAAAAACACAACTCTACTGACATCTTGTAAGGAAGTGGACACCCCCTGCAGTGGTTGTACCCAGCTTTTATCACAATGTGATCCTAAGTCATTTTTTATTCTGAGACAGCATTGTTATCTGGCATCAGCCTCAGCGCTGATCTCTATTATATTCCTCCGCCTTGCTCAGATTAGGAAGAATTGTCTCTTTAGGGGATGTTATTACTGTGGATCGATTCTAGGGTAAAAAAAAAAAAAGAGCTGGGAGGACCACAGACGGAAAGTTTTGTATATAAATAACAGTTTTCAAAGATCAAACCTTGGATCTTCTTGCTGAGAGACATTTTCCCAATCAACAACCCTATCTGAATTTCACTGCATTTTCTATTAGTCATAGGGAAATCATATTTAAATGTCAAATCATTCTGGCTTAAAGATGTATATAAATGAACTCTTTACCAGACGATATTGTCCCAAAAGTTAGAAAATTTCTATTTAAAACATATCCTGTCTTAAAATCTGTGTTTTTTCCATTATCTTATGCAGGCCAGTTAGTTCTACTTCAGCCTGAACGCCTAAATTCAGCCAATCATAGATCAACGCTCATCTGTCAATCAAATTTTTTCAGTCATTGCATCTTGATTCATTTGTCACAGCTAATATATGCAACGGTTGAAATAAGAAATAAGAATCATTTCCTTTCCCATTGAGTTGCGTCCCAGTGTTCACGGGGATGGATGTCTGTGTCTTCAGCAGGCGTAGAGCTAACAGAACTGGCAGCGTTGCGAGGCAAGGGCTCAAACATGTACGGCTGGAAGCCTTCTACACCAAACCAAGCTTCTGCCGCCCTGGCGTCCTCTTCCACAACATCTTCATCCCCGCTTTCCTCCTCTAAATAAAAAATGTATGACGGAGGAGACTCATTCACGACCTCCAACACTAAACTCTCCTCCTCTTGCATGTTTCCTCTGTCCATAGCGTTCCTTGACAGTGTCGTTTCTAAGTCACCAATTTAGTGCTTCTTTGTCCCAAAGTATTTCCCATTGGGAACCTACTAGCACTAAGTTGCTAACTGGTCAGCATGATGCTTCCAACAAACACACGAAACTGGCTTGTGAACCTTCCACCACAACAATCCCGCCCCCTTGATAAACGACCAATCACATTCACTTTATTTACACGTGTAAAGTCGTGCACCACTAGGGAGAATTCAGAAATGCAACCGTTGGAACAGCTGTTTCCCTACGACTTTAATACTCATAATTGGAGGCCTAGTGGTTAGGGCATAGAGCTTGGAATCCTGAGGTTCTGAGTTCAAGTCCCACTCCCACAGACTGACACTCTGGGTCCCTGAGCAAGACCCTTAACCCCATACTGCTCTCCAGGCGTCCCATGATGGCAGCCTACTGCTTCCCAAGGGGGACGGGTTAAATGCAGAGGTAAATTTCTCCAAAGTGAGATCAATAAAATTCACTTATTATTATTAGTTTTAAAAACTTAATTTTCCTTTCATTTCCTCTAGTCTGTTGGTTTTCTCTCTTCTTTCTAATGTTTCTCTTATCATACTGTTCTAAGCTTAGATTTGCTACCTGAAACATTCATAACATCCAACCGTCACAGAACAGAAACCCTTCAGAGAGTTTACATGATTACTGTAATTTGAACGCCACTGATTTTAATCCACTGCCTGTGTTCTGGTAAATGCTCCTGTAGACCATCAGAAGCTGGAGAGAGAGGCCCGGATCTGCAGACTGCTCAAACATCCCAACATCGGTAAGCCTTTTTTTTTTTAAATCTCATTCATATCACCGCCACCTAGAAGCTTGGCTCTTTAAAAACAAACCAACTCCAACATAATAAGATGAATACGATCAACGATAGCTGCTGTTTATTTCAAGGTTGAGATAAGTGGAGGATGGAAACAATGTTTGATGGAGACTGGGTTCCAATCTCAAATATTATTTTATTAACTCTTTTTATTGCTTTTTGTTTGATTTTAGTAGCCATGTTTGGCAAGAGGCCAAGCATTAACTAAATCTCACCCTTTAACTCTCAATATCTGGGGCTTTTGAGAAGCTTTTACATCTTAAAAAGTTGTAAAAAAAAATGTTTTATTTAAGAAATAAATTCTTTATATTTTCATTATTAATCAATTATTTGTTGTTTTTAAGGGTTTGTTTTGGCAAATCATCTAAAAAAGTTATGGACCTTGTAGTCTTGTTATTTTATGATGTAAACTCGTGCATGGTGGTGTTGAATGTGAAAAACCTGATTTCAGTGCAAATACTCAGCAGATGGCCGCTCACACTGAGCCTGGTTCTGCTGGAGGTTTCTTCCTGTTAAAAGGGAGGTTTTTCCTCTCCACTGTCGCTACAAGCATGCTTAGTGTGAGGGATTGCCTCTGAGTCAATGAATCGATGCAATCAACTGGTTTTCCTTAGTTAGAAAACTTTGAATCAATCTGACTGGATGATCTGGTTGAACTGTAAAGTGCCTTGAGATGACATGTGTTGTGAATTGACGCTATAGAAATAACCTGAATTGAATGGAGGTTTCCGCACCTCCACTATCAGTTTCAGCATTACTCTATTGAACTAAATACCATTAGTATTTAATCAGTTTATCAATGACATCTGGCGACAAAAGCTCCCCTTACGTAAGGAGTCTGCTTGGAAGGCAAATGTAGTCCAAGGATATTATATAAAAGAAGTTACTTTACTTTTATATTCGTTTTTCTAATTACATGGAGCATAGGTAGCTCAGCAATCCCCTGAGGTTTTTTTTAAGTGCTCCACCATTTTATCACTCCCCATGAAATGTACAGGACTTGTAAACTACAGGCTTGTTGCTCTGAGACGATGCACTATGGAGCACCACCTGCTAAAAGAAGGTGATGCAGAGATGCTTTCTGATATCAGGCCAATAAAACAATTACCTCAATGCCAGAGCAGTCAGTCCTTATCTTATGTTATTTTTTATACATTGGTATTGCTGTTTGGATTGATTATACTGATTATATCATGTCAGTGTTTATTAAATAGAACAAATCCAAATGAAAACCTTGAATCTGCTGGAACTGCCAGTTAAGACTGCAGAAATGCTGCAGGCAAATAGCTTGTCCATCTGCATCGGACTTAGATGATCAGGCTGCAACAAGCACGAGCACGTGGTTATGACAGAGCCGACACATTCGGGCTTTGTATGTGTCAGCGTGTGACATCTCACAGCTGCTCGAGGATTTGATAGAAACAGGGAACGTGTCGGCCTGACCTCAGAGGCATCCGTCGGCTTTTCTGCAGACTGAAACCTCTGAGCGTGCTCTGTGCAGCTCCATGGTCATTTGGAGAATTTTTTTTTAAGTGCTTGCTCTAAAATTTGTGCCTAATCCTATTAAAAAGGATCTTGATTCCTCTCTTGCAGTCCGTCTTCATGACAGTATTTCAGAGGAAGGCTTCCATTACCTCATCTTTGACCTGTAAGTTTCTCCTCTACTGTATCTTTTCCTTCCTCTCTAAATCCTGCCTCCAATCTGCTCCGATTTCACACACACACACCCTTCAGTCTCTCCTGCATCTGTCTCCTCCAAACTTCCCTTCCTTACTTCACATCCGCATCCCTGCATTCCTTCTCCTTCTCTCCTCATCCTCTCCTTGCTTCCGAAGCAGTTCCCCACCGTTACATAACCGCACACACCCACCCTCCCCTCCCTGCTTGCGGATCCCGCTTTAGTGTTCACACACACACAGCCACAACTCCCCCGCACTGGAGCCAGTCTCCATGGCAACACTGTCAGAGAGAATCCTGCAGCCGGGGTTTCCCCCTAATGAGGACATCCCCCTCCTATCCGTGTGTGTGTGTCTTTTAAAAGCACATTGAGTGAAACAGAAGTGTTCAATTTCAAACTCCATCTTTTATATTTCTCAGGGTGACAGGAGGGGAACTCTTTGAAGACATCGTGGCAAGGGAGTACTACAGCGAAGCAGACGCCAGGTAAACCCCCCTCTGTGTCTTTGCCTCCTCCCCTCCATGTGTCACTCCTTCAGCCTCTGCAGTCCTTTAGTAGCCAGGAGAGTTTGCCTCCTCTCATTAGCAGGCAGAACAATCTGACACATTGCCTGTATGTGAGCTCTTTTGTCTTTTTTTTTTTGTGGGGGGGGGGGATAGAGGCATTGCGCATTGTAGCTCTGACAGATCCCACCTCTGCACAGTTTTCCATAAGCTGAATTGCAAATGAAGGTGGAAGGAGCCCCCCCTCCCGCCACACACTTGAAAAAAAGTGTACATACGCCCACGCTGTCGCCCCCTCAGGAGGTAGACCTAAATCAATTAGAGTGAGTAGGTGGTTTGTGGAGGCAAGACAGAATTAAGAAAGGGACAGTGATGATAGGAGGAACAGTGAACAGATTTTAGGGATTTAACAACAGACATTGTGTGAAACATATTTATTTGGATGTAAAAAAAATAAATACAATAGTAGTACTGCAAGCTTAACCGCTTGCAGTACCACTACTGCACTACTGCAAGCTAAACTACTTCCAGTAGTACTACTGTATTTGACACCAGTATTTCAATTAAACAAGTTAAAAATAAACTTTTTTAATTAGCTAAATTGAAATAAAGTCCCGCAGCTGTCATCATTTTTTTTTCTTATCACTCCAAATTAAGTTTATAGAAGTGCTGTGCTTGTGAAATGGTAGAAGTCTGAGAACAACCCCTGACCCTTTGCTACTGCAAACAGTAAAAGCTGAGGGCTGTGTTCTGCACACAATATCCCAACAAAAAAAAGATAGCACTAAATGCAATGCATCGGTATCATTGATGGTTAAATCGCCCCGCAGTACAATGCTGCCACCACCATGCTTTTGACAGTAGAAATAGTGTTTAGACGTTTATCTTGGTCTCCTCTGGCCTGAATATGATGACCAAGGACATTTAGTTCGACAAAGTAGGGAAATCCGTTCTGCACTTTATGGAAAATTATGGAGTGAATTTTGTTCCATTATTGTTGCGAGCAAAACATGTTTAGTTACTGAAATAAAAAAAAAAAAAACAACAAACCAAAAAATCCAGAAATTAAACTTTTTTTCAAGTCTGTCTTCAAAGATTTTATATTTTCTTTTTCTTTTCAGATTGAGTTTTATGGATTTCATTCTTTTGAGAATGCATTTTAAAGATCACATTCTCTTCACTTCAAGCCCAACACAAAACCAACGTGCATACAGACTGCTAGAAATACTTATTCCAGATGAAATCCTGCTCCCAGAAGTTAAGGGGAAAAAGTATCATTTGAAATTGAAAAAGAAAATCCAAACAAAAGTCTTACAAAATCAGCAACTTTACATTCAGACCTTCTTTTGCTTATCAGAGGTTTTATTTCTAAATGATTTCTTTTTCTGTTTACAAACCATGTTTTTTGTTTGCAACAATAACAAAACAAAATTAATTTAATTTATAATCAGCTTCATCGTGGCATGATGACACAGTTTACAGCAGTTTCTGATTCATGGTAAGATCAAATAATAAAAGAAGAGGCCAAACTAAATTGGAAAAGCATGCTAATGTTGAGTTGCTACAAAACTCTGACTTTACTATTAGAAGTTAAATCTTCTCCAGTAGAACATCGTAAATTACGGTGACCAGACGTACACAATTTTGGGGGACAGTCCCCGTTTTGGACCACCTGTCCACGGCCCTGGTTAATAAAAAAGGGTTTTTATGTGTTTGTTCTACTAAGGATGAGGATCGGAAATATAACATAAACCAAGCTAATCAACAAAAAGTAAGACAGACCATTGGCTGACACTGGAATGAGGAAATAGGACCAGATTAAATTAAACAGAATGATTGAAAACAATTGGTTCGGTCATTCTCCAGGGATTAACAAGGGTCCATCTAAAGATGTTTAGACGTAGAATGGATTGGTGACCTTTAGTGTATATCATCACATAGTTATTGTAAGTAGAGTTATAAGTTGTTTTGCTGTTTAATTCAATTTATTTCTATAGCACCAATTCACAACATGTCATCTCAAGGCACTTTACAGTTCAGCAGATAATCCAGTCAAATTGGTTCAAAATGTTCTATCTAAGGAAAACCAGTTGATTGCATCGACTCATTGACTCGATTGCAATCCTTCACATGCTTGCAGCGACAGTGGAGAGGAAAAACTCCCTTTTAACAGGAAGAAACCTCCAGCAGAACCAGGCTCAGTGTGAGCGGCCATCCGCTGAGGCCGACTGGGGTTCAGGGAGACAGAAGCAGAGATACAAAAAGCAGCTGTAAAAGGCGGCCCCGTCCAGGAAACACACAGCCAGGCAGATGAGCTCTGAGCCAGCTCCCATGTCAGAGGATGAAGAGAGCACATCAAGCCAGTCACAGTCAGAGAAACAGGACTACACTTGAAAACAGGCCGATCTCCAACATCTATAAACAAGGGTGTTGATGGCAGCAGCACAGCTGATATTTCTCTCCAGGATGGAGTCACAGCCAAACAGGAACAGACGAGGCAAAGCTACTATGAGAGAAAGCAGAGAGAGCAGAACGTTGGAGATCGAAATAACTGATTCTGCAGAGTGGAGAACAGAGATAGAATGAAGCAGAATGATGAAATGGGGGTCTCTATGTCCTCCAGCAGTCTAAGCCTATAGCAGCATAACTATAGAGATAGCTCAGGATAACCTGAGCCGCTCTACCTATAAGCTTTATCAAAAAGGAAAGTTTTAAGCCTAGTCTTAAAAGTAGACAGGGTGTCTGCCTCACGGACTAAAACTGGTAGTTGGTTCCACAGGAGAGGAGCCTGAGAACTAAAAGATCTGCCTCCCATTCTACTTTTAGAAATTCGTTAAACAGAGAGCAGGCAGATGTCAGCTAGAAAGAAAAGATGGAGAGGGAGGAAGACAGAGACTGAATGACCAGTTGGCACTAATAAACACTATCCATTGATTATTTAATCAATCTTAGGAAATAGAAAGACACATTCTTGGATTTTACACAATTTTTTTTGTTTAAATATTAATAAATATGTAAAAATGCATGTTCTCCCTGTGCATGCATGGGTTCTCTCCGGGTACTCCGGCTTCCTCCCACAGTCCAAAAACATGACTGTCAGGTTAATCGGCTTCTCTAAATTCTCCTTAGGTGTGAGTGTGTGTGAATGGTTGTATGTCCTGTGTGTCTCTGTGTTGCCCTGCGATGGACACCTGTCCGGGGTGGACCTCACCTCTCGCCCATTGACAGCTGGAGATAGGCACCAGCACCCCTCGCCTACCAACTCGGGATAAAGCGTGTCAGAAAATGGGTGGATGGATGTAAAAATAGATGAAAGCATCACTGTCTCTGTTTCCTATTTTTCTTTTGATGATATGTATTTATTTTTATCTACAAGATGGGAATGCCCCCAAATTGGACTTCAGGAATCTGGTCACCTCATCGTAAATATACATTTTGAGGCAGTACAATGACTTTCTCTTAATGGAGATTCTTTCTGCTCATGTTCCTCCCATGTGTCATGAATGGTTTCCTTGACTCCAAGTTAGCTGTGTAAGTGTGAGTGCATTTGTGTGGGAGTGAGAAGAAGTTGCCTGTATTTCTGTCCAAAGTTTCTCACTGACAGTTTCTTTTCCGTGTTCCATCTGTGCCCCGTTAAACTCTCAGTCCACCCAAATGACAAAAATAACCAGCTATTCACTTAAACCTCCAGTGTCGTTAAGCTAAACAAATGTTTGTGTCATCCTGTCAGGGACTGTGATAAAAAGGTGAAAAAAAAAAGCTAAGATGATGAACCATTAAATTACATGAAATATGTCACAATGTCGTTTAATGGATGTTATGGAGATAATTCTTAGCTTTAAACTAAAGAATAACCTGAATTTCATTGATCCGTCCTGCGCCATCAAAAATAGTAAGCGCACTAAAATATAATGTCTTAAAGATTAATAATGTATTTCCTGATAAAGTAAATGCCTTAAAATCATTTCTGTTTTATCACTCGTCTCACTCGATCTGCACCGGAAATCCTACGCTACTTCCAGTGGCTAACTTTTTCCGCTTTTGATTTAAACATAAATCTAGTCTTTTTGAGTTTTATGTATTCTTTTCGTGTTAACATTATGGTATATGGTACGTAATATGAAGAAAGAAACAACTACAATGCGGATAAACATGGTTCAATCATATTGCCAGACTGCTCTGAGCATGTCCCATAATGTTGTCAGAGAAGAAATTTAACAAAGAAAATGTAAAAAGCATCAAAATTCTCTCACAAAAGTCATAAAACATTTTTGAAAGATGTGTATTAGCATTCTTTAGTGAGAAAACGACAGAAATAAGTTATTCTGGTACAATAATTAAATTATTTATGGACATCCGGATGTGTATCTGTTCGCAATGCGCAGGACGGTTCGTGCTTCAGGTATGGATTAGGTTGTGACAAAGTCAATGTACTGTATTTCATAAGCTGCACTCACAAATTTAATTTGATTTTTTTACAGTAAACATACATATATAAGCCACACTACGCTATAAGCCGCTCATACCTGCTGAACTGTTCCCGACCAGGCCTGTAGGGGGAGCTCTTGTATTTCCCCTATTGTAGGGACGAAGAAGAATGCTAGCTCCTGTTAGCTTATTGGCTCGTCCAAAGAAATATGTGGCTTTGTCAGCTCTTTATTTCAGCTCTGCGGGAGTTGAGCCAAGTCCCTTGCTTTTATGCGACAAATAAATGTCCAACTATGTAAATTCGGAGCATTTGCTCTCCATCGTGCCTGCTGCTAGCATGTGCTAAATAAAAATTACCCCCTTCTTCATTGAATTCCAACTTTAAATTCCGCCCCTCCACCGTTAGAAAGAAAACACAGAAAAACGTTTGTATAAGCTGCATGGTTCATAGTGTGAGAAAAAGGTAAAGGCAACGTTCAGACTGAAAGCAGCAGAAGCAGCAAAAATGCACGTGCTGCTTCATTTTTAATGCCTGTACAAGTTTAGTTCTGACGTATGACCTATCCTGTCTTTGCCTTTCACAATGGCAGCTATATTTGCTGTGATCAGTGGGTAAACAGTAGTTTTAATGTTTTTAAGTGAGAAAGTCCGCCTGAAAACTTCATCAGTGCAGTCAGTTCATCCAGATTACCATCCTGCCTTCAAATATTATTTCGCCATCGGACGCACTCAGACCCCTGTACACCGGCGGTGTGCTGTCACAAGGAATCCCATTAAACGGCAGCCTCTCGCCCGGTGTAGGTACCAGATCTGCTCGGGTCCTGCTTCATTCCAGTGACGTTACGCTACATGATTAGCTGGATTGGTTGCCCCATGACATAAAACATTGTGGTTGCCCAGACAACGATAATAACATCACGCAGCGTCAGTGTACAGAGTTAGGAGCATCTGTAGCGTTAGCGTGTGTAATGACTGATGAAGTTTTACCTGATCGATACCAAAACTGAAAAAAAAATCTGTTCAAGGTGAACAAAGTTAGGCTTCTGTTAGTCCATGATAAAAAGGGGGAGAGCTGGGTAGGTCTGTGGCTAGCTGTGCTCAGTAGCTAACAGGTTAGCCTCTTTTAGCTCGGTCAGCTAGCGGTATTACGCTACACTATTTTTAACTATTTGTCAACAACAACCGTTTGTTTTCTCCAAGTAGAATAACTGTTTTATTTGTCTAAAATCTCTAACAAAGTTATTTTTTAAGATATCACATTTTACTCCTCTGCCCTCAGATGTTAATTAAAAGAATAAAAATAAACTGAGACTTTTTTGTCACAAATTGTTAAATGACAGAACTCAGTCTTAGAAAGCAGTACTTTCCTTCATGACTGACAATGATTGTTCTCTACTTTTAAACTTTTGAAATGTAAAATAGTGGCAAATATAGGTAATAATATGTTGAGACCCCAAAAGAGATTTGATTCTTAAAAACTAGGAGTAATACAGTTTGTCCAAGTGGAGCTGGCATATGTTGATGTCATAAGAAGGGGCGGGGCCCCGAGCAGATCTGGTACCTACACCGGTCGCCTCTTCAAGGATTTCCGCTACTGTTCGCGGCGGCTAGAAGGCATTTTTCACTTACTTCAGCCAAACTGCAGGCACCAGAATAATAAAAGCGAACATTTTTTGCTGCCAGTTAATTTAGTGAAGAGAGTTCACTTTTTGTCATTACAGTTTCATAAGTACAAAGCAACGAAATTCCCTCTCTGTATTTAACACATCCCTTTGGGGAGCAGTGGGCTGCCATTGTGTGGCGCTAGGGGAGCAGTGTGGGGTTAAGGGTCTTGCTCAGGAACCCAGAGTGGCAGTCTGTGGGAATGGGGCTTGAACTCAGAACCTCTGGAATCCGAACACAATGGCATAACCACTAGGCCACCACTCCCTCTAACTAATTTAGATGTTACTAAACTGTTTCAGAGGAGTGATCATAGCGCTCTGCATCAGCAGTGCTGTATCCGTCTCCCTGCCAGCTCCCAGATCAGCTTCTCTTGGTTGGTGCGGCGCGTTGATCAGAAAAATTTACATTTTTCCAAATCTGCTTTTGCTGCTTCTGACGCGTCAGATGCTCAGAAGCTCATGAGGCGCTGCTCCTGCTGTTCAAAATGCGCTGCAGGACCTTCTGCTGCGCCTTGATGCGCTTCAACCATTGACTTTGCATGTAAACTAGCTGCTTCTGCTGCTTGCGGTCTGAACGTAGCAAAGGGCTTGTACTCTGAAAAATACGGTAATATCATACTTCCTGTCCTTATAAAACAAAGCAAGTGTTCTCATAATGTTTAAACAAATATAAAAAAATGTGAATAAGAAAACATCCATATATACAGATTTTTTTCCTTTTCTCTAGCTTCTTTAAAAGACAGAATGAAATGTCGGATCATTGATGTCTTTACAGTCAGCAAAACACAGAGTGCAGCTGCAAAGTCTGCAGATCTAAGCTTGGATATACACTATATTGCCAAAAGTATTTGCTCACCTGCCTTGACTCACATATGAGCTTAAGTGACATCCCGTTCCTAATCCATAGGGTTCAATATGACGTCGGTCCACCCTTTGCAGCTAGAACAGCTTCAACTCTTCTGGGAAGGCTGTCCACAAGGTTTAGGAGTGTGTTTATGGGAATTTTTGACCATTCTTCCAGAAGCGCATTTGTGAGGTCGCACACTGATGTTGGACGAGAAGGCCTGGCTCTCAGTCTCCGCTCTAATTCATCCCAAAGGTGTTCTATCGGGTTGAGGTCAGGACTCTGTGCAGGCCAGTCAAGTTCATCCACACCAGACTCTGTCATCCATGTCTTTATGGACCTTGCTTTGTGCACTGGTGCACAGTCATGTTGGAAGAGGAAGGGGCCAGCTCCAAACTGTTCCCACAAAGTTGGGAGCATGGAATTGTCCAAAATGTCTTGGTATGCTGAAGCATTCAGAGTTCCTTTCACTGGAACTAAGGGGCCAAGCCCAGCTCCTGAAAAACAACCCCACACCATAATCCCCCCTCCACCAAACTTTACACTTGGCACAATGCAGTCAGACAAGTACCGTTCTCCTGGCAACCGCCAAACCCAGACCCGTCCATCAGATTGCCAGATGGAGAAGCGCGATTCGTCACTCCAGAGAACGCGTCTCCACTGCTCTAGAGTCCAGTGGCGGCGTGCTTTACACCACCGCATCCGACGCTTTGCATTGCACTTGGTTATGTATGGCTTGGATGCAGCTGCTCGACCATGGAAACCCATTCCATGAAGCTCTCTGCGCACTGTTCTTGAGCTAATCTGAAGGCCACATGAAGTTTGGAGGTCTGTAGTGATTGACTCTGCAGAAAGTTGGCGACCTCTTCGCACTATGCGCTTCAGCATCCGCTGACCCCGCTCCGTCAGTTTACGTGGCCTACCACTTCGTGGCTGAGTTGCTGTCGTTCCCAAACACTTCCATTTTCTTATAATACAGCTGACAGTTGACTGTGGAATATTTAGGAGCGAGGAAATTTCACGACTGGATTTGTTGCACAGGTGGCATCCTATCACAGTTCCACGCTGGAATTCACTGAGCTCCTGAGAGCGACCCATTCTTTCACAAATGTTTGTAAAAACAGTCTGCATGCCTAGGTGCTTGAATTTATACACCTGTGGCCATGGAAGTGATTGGAACACCTGATTCCAATAATTTGGATGGGTGAGCAAATACTTTTGGCAATATAGTGTATATATATATATATATATATATATATATATATATATATATATATATATATATATATATATATATATATATATATATATATCCCCCAAACAAGAAATAGTGTGTGTTTTTACTACATGTTAGTTTTTCTCCCCATGTCTTTCCTGACACCCCCCCCCCCCCCCCTTTCCTCCCTGTCTGTCCCTGCAGCTTTCTGTCTAACCATCTCTGAGCTCTGTCCTCCGTTCTTGTCTCCTTTTTCTGCCGTTCACCCTGTCGTTTTGTCTCCGCAGTCATTGTATCCATCAGATTCTAGACAGTGTGTCTTACACGCACCAACATGACATAGTGCACAGGGACCTCAAGGTGTGTTTATGTCTCATTGTGTCCCTGCACTCCCATGCCTGTGTCTTATGCTGTTATCTCTAAAACATGCCTGCGATTTAAAGCGATTTGCCTGAGCCTGCTGTCAGTCCGTCTGCCTCCTTGTGCGTCTTTTGCTTTTTGGGATTCTTGTTGCACTACTTTAAACCATGGTGATTGGTTCTTGTTGGTACCAACAGGACCTGCTGATCCCCAGAGCAAGAGTGTGAGTATGTGCAAGGATACGTTTGAGTGGGTGAAAGTCAGTGTTATAAAAATAAATGAGAGAAAAAACATGCAGGTTAGACAGAGGGTCTCCCCACAGAGCTGCAAATCAACATGTGCTGCCATGTCTTGAGTATGGAGTGAATTCTGTTCAATATATGACGCAAGAAAAGAACAGGTTTTGTCAATTGAAGAAAAAAAAAAATGTGATCCAGGAACAAAACTTAGGGAAAAAAGTGATGTTTTCTAATTTTTTTTACTTTTTCACTTTTTGCAAAAACCTTTTCACATTTTTTTTAAATTGTTTTAAAATCTGTCTTTGATATTGATTTTTTATTTTTTTTATGCAAATTGCGTTCTTTTGAAATTACGTTTCACAGATCACATTGTCTTGATGCCCAGAACAAGAGTTTGTTCCTGACCAATAAAAATGTAGTTGCTAACATCCATGCAGACCAATAGAAATGTGTCTTCCTCACTCTGGAGGAAAGCTCAGCCCCCAGAAGTAAAGAGAGTGATCTGTAAAACACATTTTAAACAGAATGAAATTCGTAAAAACCCAATCTGACAAACAGAAATTAGAAAAAAAAGAAACTATAGAATCTGAAATTAAAACCTGAAATATAGTTTGACCATATTAAATCTGTATTCTGAATATGAAAAATAAATTTGGAAAAAAAAAATGGGAAAAATTAAAACTGAGGAAACCGCAAAGTTATTCCCAAAACCTAGCAGTTTGCTTGTTTTTGGTTGAATTGTTGTTAAAATTCCTTTTACAATATCTGTTCTTTGCTTGCAACAATAATGGAACAAAATTCACTCCATATATGAGCAACTTATGGCACATTGTGGAGGAAAAAAAAGCAGTTCACCTTTGCTGATCAGTTCCAGACAGTTATAATCCTCATAGGTCTCATCAGTGTGTGTTTCTGTAGGGGGGCTTTTGGTGGTGGACTGGTGCTTCTGCACGGATGTGACTGTGGTGGGCTGAATGTGTTTGGACTAACCTCCTCCCCCTGCTGTTTGCATGCAGTCATTGCATCCAGCAGATCCTGGAGGCCGTACTCCACTGCCATCAGATGGGGGTGGTACACAGAGACCTTAAGGTGAGTCACCTGCAGGGGGGGGTGGGGTCTGTGTGTCTTTGTGTTATATCGGTTTAGATGTTGAACTATTAATACATGACATGATGTTCTGTTTTAGGTGAAGGAGAAATGAGTCAGTCATGGAAAAAAGGGGGAGCATCTGTACTTTACTGACTTTATTTATCAGTAGAAAAATTATTTAGACAGATAAGTGGATTCACTGTTTATGATAAAAACATAAACAACCATATAGGCTGCTATGTTGTCCATCTTCAGTGATCATTGGATGAGAGGCAGCGTAACTCTGGATATTTAGAACAAGAAACAACACGCTCACACAGCCCCATAAACCTTCCAGAGTTATAGTAGAGATCTGCAACCCGTGGCTTCAGAGCCACAGTTAAATCTCTGGAAGTTTTATAATTTTTCCTAAAAAAAACTTTGGCTAAAAATGAAAAACAACCAACTTATAGTTTTAAATATAAAGTCGATCTACAAATGAAGGTTTGAGCAGGGGGTTTCTTAGAGTACAACTGCATTGAATGTTCAGGAGGAAAGACGCTAAAAGTACCTGATAAATATTTTATTTAGATCGTTTTTGTCATTAGGGGTGAACTTTTAAAAAAAAAAATACATACAGTAGTTGTTCAAGAATTTTAACATGTCGTTGAAGAAAATATAACAATCTGCTTTTTGCAGAAAATTGGTTGTGCAAGAAGAGATTTAAAAAACATCAAGAAAAATGGGTTTTGAATAAATATAGTTTTGAAAATTAGATTTGGATTTACAAATCTGTGAGAAACAAAAAAACACACAAAAATTATAAAAAAAGAATAAAATAAAACAGAAAGTTACTACCAAAACTTTATTCTTATTAAAACATTTCTTAAACTTTCATTTCTGGATTGCATTCTTTGCAAATTTCCATTTAGAAATTGTTTTCTTTCCTTGCAAATTCATGTAACAAAATTAACTCCATAGCCCTAAAGAATTTATTAAAGATTGAATCAACAAAAAAACACTGCTTCTTCATGCACAATAAAAAAAAAAAATACTGCCACATATCTGATATACTTGGATTATATTAAACTGAACTTCCAATATTCACCACTAATTGGCGCTAAGTAACCTTTCCTCTGATCACGGAGCAGCCGGATAACTTGGTCTGGCAAGGTAGGACGTAATCGGCCTTTGAATCTGGCCTTATGAGGACACAGCCCAAGAAATCAAACAGTGCCATTATTAACATTAGTAGCAACAACAATAAAGAAGGAGTTGCTGTCTTAAGAGGAAGGATTTCCTGAAAAGTAGCCAATCACAGGCAGTTTACTTTCTTTGGTTGGTTCCACACTCAAATTAACAGACGTTGAAATTAGAGCAAAGAAACAGGACCACACACAAGTAAGAGAGAATCGACAGAACAAAAAAGACAGACCAGGAGTGCATTAAATGTTCAACATGAACATCGAGGGTTTACATGCGTGTGTTTAAAATGAAACAGCTACTATTATTGTTTATTACATGTGAGTAGCTTTACAATTTCTACATCAAACACAAAGAACAGACGGTAAATATCTAGTCAGTATGCAGCAACACCCAATTTAACAGGAAGTCCATCCATCAGCTTAGTCATTACCTCTGATGGCCCCTTACACAAATATTGATTGTATAGTCCATACAAGGCAGACTGTAATGCTGTAGCTTTTATTACTCAAAGGCCATATTGTCTGCCTGCATTTTGGTCTTTCTTTATTACAACAGCAGCAACACCTTCTATTAGAATGAGGGATAATCAAAGAACACCTGCATGCATCTCCTGCTTTACACGCCTGAGAAAAGAGTTGGACCCGTTTTAAATGTGACGCAATTCCTCTAAAGCTGAGCTACCAAACATCTGCAGAACATGTCTGTATCTCAGCAACATAAAATAAGAAAACTTCCTACACCAGCCTCTCTCCACACCAGAAATCTGCAAATTAAAAATCATAAATCGGTTGATTTTTATTGATTAGGATATTTACGCAGACACCAATCTGAGCTGAAAGTTTGCAGATTCTCTTTCTTTGTTGGTGTCTATAGATGTGTGAATGTGGTGCTAGGCGTTGATCAGTGGTAAGTGTGGTGAACAGTCAGCATGTCCGTGCACGTCTCTCTGTGATCCTCACATGCATGCCTGCATCCGAACTGATTCGACCAAGAAACTGAAATGTTTTAGATGCTTTTAATCCCGCATGCATGTTTCTCTCCTTAAATACGCTGATCGTTTATCAAGATGTGGTTTTTATTTTTAACTGCGCTGAATGCAGCTTCCATGTTACCATAGCAACATAGAGCTGTAATTAACACTGTGTCTATAAACTACAACATCGCTGTTGGACACCGAAGCTAATCTTCTGATACAATGTTTAACAGAAAGTTACTCCTAGAATTTACGGCACAGGCAGATAATTAACCAGAAACATGAGAAAACATTCGTTTAATAACCAAGAGGTCAGTGGGTTACACACTTTTATTTCTCATATTTATTCTAAGTCAGATATTTATGTTGAAACAATACCCCAGCTGGTGATCAATACATATTTTGTGTGAAAACTAGTGTTGCATCGATGCCATTTTTTGGCCCCGATACCTGGCTGTGCAGTATCGGCCCATACCATCTGTTTGAAATTGATGTGTGTGTTTGTATATATGAAGAACTGCACCCTACTTGGATGTAAAATAATTGCCATCATAGCTTTATCAAGCTGCTGCCTGCCTTTGCAAAGCAGGAAAAAGACTAATACAAAGTGAATCCAGTAGAACCTTTTATACCAGGGTTTGTTGCTGCGGTCCTTCCAGGTTTCTCGAGCTCTTTGTGTTCGTTCACATGTTTCGACTTCAAATGTTTGATCAGGTTCGAAGTATTGAAACTGCCCGGTTCAACTCCACCTCTTGAAACTTTCAGGTCACAAATCTTGCATTTCAATCTGAAAAATTCACACGAAGAGAAAAGACAATTATAAGAAATGTATTGATACAATTACTTTGTCTTTGGAGCTCAGACCTCGGCAAGCAACATAGCGTTTCATTTTGATAGATATGCATGAACAGGAGTAAAGACTAGTGGTGGTGGGGTGAAGATAGGTTTAGTTGGTCAGTCTGTAGACTGCTGGTTAGTGAGACGGTCTGCTGAGCTTTATGGGGAGATCCATTGGACTGCATGAGCTGATACTAGAGCTTCAATCAGGGACCTGGAAGATGGAAGTCCAGTTTGGATAACACAGTTAGAGAGAACCTGTCCATGATGAGCAAGCATGAAGTGACAGTGGAGAGGAAAAACTCCCCATTGGGAGGAAACCTCTGGCAGAACCAGGCTCAACATGGCGGTCTTCTGCCGGACCGGTTGAAATGAGATGCAGAATGCAGTAAGAGTCTGGGAGGAATGACACTCTGATGAAGCTTTAGCTATGAAGGTGGACGAGGGGCTGGAGGTGGGTTAAAAGGGGTCATCTGAATGAAGTCACACAGCGCAACCACCGCCTGAACACTAGCAGCAGATGAGTTGCAGATCGGAGACCTTTTAAGGTGAACTTTGGAAGCTGATTGGCTTTAGTGGCGGTGTGGTTCAAAGCTGATTGGCTGTAGGTGGATGTAGGAGAGCAATCAGTTTCTTCAGTTGAACTTCTGGCTAGGCTCCATTTATCCAATGCACTCGCTGGCGTTTCTATAACGAAATACTTCAACACCGCAGACATTTTCTTCTGCTGCTTTTTTTCCACACAGCATGAAAACCCCGCCTTTGGTTGGGAGCGGCTAGTAGAGACTGACACGGGAGTGGATTTTCACTCCTGTCCCGTCCCACTCCCACAGAAAAAAATGGTGTCCCATCCCGATCCCGGGCCAGAGTAGAAATCTAAATCCTGTCCCGTCCCACTCCTGGTGAAATTACTCCCACTCCCATCCCGCTCCCATTCAGAATGACTCCCGCTCCTGCACCACTCCCATTCTTGTTGTTTTTGAGCGCGGGTGAAAAACTCAGAGCAGAAGTTACTATTGGTTTGCTCCCGCCCCCGTCTGCTCCTGTTAATGTTTAATCCTGTACCATCCCATCCCACTGACTCCCATCCCACGGGAATCCCGTGACCCGTGGGATTCCCGAAAAAATGTCAGTCTCTAGCGGCTAGTCGCTCGCTCTCATTGGTCTGAAGCAGACCAACAGCAATAGTTAACACTAGTGAGTGTCGGGAGAGAGAAGGCTGCATTTTAGTGACATACAAATATCAAAATGGTATCTTTGCCATATTTGTTGGTACTCGCCGATGTCGATACCACCATTTTTTTTTGTGTCCCCATCTTTATCAACTGATGATACATTACAAAAATGAATACGATTTAAGAATCATACCGACTCATTTATTTTTAGAGAAAAAGAACCTGAATAATTATGGAACTATGGATGCAACTTAATTATTATTGAATTATTGTAAAGTTGATTTATCTTATCAATAGACTAACAATTCATTGAAAAGCTGACATATCCTCAAAAACCCAACCCTCCTATTTTGTGTTTTTTACATTTCTGTCTGTATTTCTGCCTCATTCTGCAAACGAGGAAGAGATGCGTCTTAGGCCCCGTCCACACGAAGCCGAACCCTGGCCTAAACGCACAAACGCCTCTCATCCATACGAAGCCGGCGTTTCGGGGGTCTGTAAACGATCTTTTTTTTATTCAGCCTTCAGAGTGGGAAGATTTTGAAACGGCGTTTTCGCGTTTCCATCTTTAAGCTCTAACCGCATTTTTTTTTTTACACGCATGCGTCATAGCGTCGCCTCTAAACACGCATGCGCGACACAGCATCACAACAAAGATGGCGCCGTACTGTGTTGAATGGTTGCTGCTCATGCTACTCACCCTGCTGTCGGGCTTACAACAGAATCTTCTTCTTCTGGAATATCTCCAGGAAGAACAGAGCAATATCGACGACATAGTTCAGCACCTGAATTTGACTGAACCACGAAAATGGACCCGCAGGGCAACCATGTATAAATATTAATGCGCATGCCCAACATTTCGTCGCCTATTTTTGCTTTGGCACCGCAGCGCCACTTACAGGCCTGGCATACATTTTGCAGCGTTTTCATGCATTCGTGTGGACGATCACATTTATTTTACGTCTCCATCTTTACGACAAACGTTCTGGAAAATATTAGCGTTTCGTTTTCGTTTTGACTTCGTGTGGACGGGGCCTTAGAGAGTCAACTTATGGTAGAGCTGCTCCTCCATACAACTGAGGCCCCCGTAGAAATATGCTTAGACTTAAAATTGTGAAAATAAAAGTCTTTTTGGACAAGACTTGTCTAAAACAAAAACAAAGCCAGCAGTACACATCTAGAAATAACCACTATTTCCATATTTGCAGCTTCTCGCTGTAACAGTCAGAAAGAAGCTCAGATGCTTCTCGTTTCCCCTGAAGTCATCGGTGGTAAATAATGATTTATAGTCAGATTCTGTTTTCCGTCTTGTTAGTAAATCAGCATCTGAACAGCACAGACACCCCTACTGCAGGCAGACATGTGATGTTTTCTTCTAAATAAAAAACAAAACAGCAAAAAGGCGTTTGGCCCCATCTGTCAGTCTCATCCTGAGATGCATCCACAGCTGTTGTTAGTCCTCAAATGTCAGAGTAACTGAGCTTCTCTTTAATCTGCTATAAAGAACAAGGAACAGAGCGTTTTATGACGCAACTCTCAGATTGTGATTTAAATGTGTTTAACTATTTAAATATGTTGCATTTGATAAGAAAACTGAAAAAAGTAAACATTTATGTCAGTGTTAAGTTTTAAGATATATGGAGTGATTTTGTCCATTAATTTTGAAGCAAAGAACATGTTTAGTAAATTTTTAATTTCAGAAAAAAAGAATACAATCTAGAAATGAAACAGAACAACATTTTGGGAGGAACTTTAAAAATATATATATATATTTTTGAATTAATAATATTTTATTTTTCTGTTATTTTTACAGATTTTAAATTTTAATTTTTTTATTTCTCTTCTTTCGATTAGGCTTTATGAATATCATTATTTTCAATTTGCATTTCATAGATCACTTTTTTTTCTCTTCAAACTAAATAAAATTGATTTCGGTTTACTAATTAAAAAAAATGTTGCTAATGTTGCTCCAGCAGACCAATAGAAATGCTATAAATCTGTAAAAATTAACTTGAAAATAATCAAATTATATTTGAAAAAAAAATACTAATAAAAAAGAAATATAAAAAGAAGGAAAAAATTTGAATAATTAAACCAAAATTTTTTCGAAATTTCATTTTCTGCATATAATGTTTTCTTTCAAATTTCAATGAAGAAAATGTCTTCTTTGCCTTTAACAATAATGGAAAAAATTCACTCCATAAGATCAGGGCTGTAAGAAACTGAAATTCCTGCGAAAATGCAATGTGAAAGCTGTAGGTTAAACTGTAAGCTTTATAGTTAAAATGGCAAAAACAAACTGACATTTAAAGCAAAAACTGCTAAAATGGTTTGAATTGACAGAAAACAAAAACGCTGAATTACTTTCCAAAAAATATTGGAAGCCACAAGCAGAGACATGGCAGATATTTTATGAATTAACAGCAAACAGAAAAGCTTAGAAAGCTTAGAAAAGTCCAGAAAGAGAGCAGAATCAAGCCAAAAGTGAAAAAGCTGAAATTTCATAAAATAGCAGAAACAGCAAAATAGATAGCAAAAAAAACTTGAATCTTATCTGGTTGAAGAAAAAAAGGAGTAGGAAGTAAAATGTTGCAGAAGATGGTATTGAATTCATATTAAAGTGTGAAATCATATGTTAATGAATGCTGTTTACAGCATTCACACAACTACAGTAAAAACAGAGATGGTGCCTGAAGAGGACATGAACAGATTCTGTTCTGGTTCAAAGACAGAGAAAATGAATGAAGAAAAAACACATATATAAGGAAAATTCTCATAGAATGTCAAATTATCATAGAAATAAACAAATAGAGTGGCCACAAGGATGACATGAAGCTGACAACAAACAGACAAACCAAAACCAAAAGTATTCTACAATTAAAGGGGGTTTGGTTATTTTATAACGCTTTATCATATAAAACCGTATAAAGTATAGAAAGCTGACATCTTAGCAGGCTTTTCTTATCTCCTGTTGCCAAGGTAACAAAGCTGCTGTTAAAATGCTGAGCTTTATGCTAACTCTGTTTTGGAAAGTGATTATATGCGATGGCAGGTTAAAATGCTTTGTTAGCTCCCAGTCGTTGTAGTTCAGAAAGTTGTTTTTTAACGCTGGTGTTGATGTTCGAGGAGATCAGAGGTTCACACTCAGACGGCGCACTGGAACCACACTCACTTGTTGGGGTTCAGGTGTGAGTTTGGTCATCCGCCAGGAGGAAATTGGATCAAAACGTTATTGCGCCTTGCAAAAGTACCCAAACCACTGAAACTTTATTACATTTTATTGCTGAACTAATGTAAAGTGTGTCCTAATTGTGAGGCTCTTTTTGGTTTGTTTGTTTTTTCTGTTGCAAAAAAAAATTGTAAAAGTGGAGTTTTTAACTTTTGTAACCACCCTTAACTCATATTAGATCCTTAGCTGTATGTGTCTACCAGCTTTGCAGATCTATAGAGTGAAAGTTGTGCCTGATTTACAGCTCAGTCAGGCTGTATGGGGTGCATCAGTACGGAGTGAATTCCGTACCATAATTGTTGCAAGCAAAGAACACGTTTTGTTAAAGGAAATTTAAAATAAATGCAGTCCAGAAATTAAACTAAAAAAAGGCTTGAATCAAAACAAAAGTTTTGAGAGTAAATTTGCTGTTTTCACAGGTTTTTTTTTATTTTTTTATTTTATTCACTTAATATTAAATCTTTCTTTGATATTTTATTTTACTATCATTTTATTTTGTGAAAGATTTAGTGTTTTCCAGTTACATTTTAAGAAATGTTTTCTGTTTTTTCAAATTGCGGTTTAGAGATCACATCTCTTCATTTCTCTTTAACTCTGGAGAAAAGACATTTTAAAGAGATTTGTGTTGGTCTACATGGACATTAGCAACACCATTTGTACTGGTCAAGACCGAGGGTTGGTATTGAGCTTAAAGTGAAAAGAATGTGATCTTTAAAACACCAACTTTAAAGTCATGGGGAAATCATATCAAATTGTAATGTTGAGATCATGGAGTTGGACTATTGTTGTCGCTTTTGAAAAAAAAAGAAATGCGAGTAGCGGGTGTACTACTACTTTTCCAAAGTTCAAATCAAGCGTTCTCAGTGGCAGAAAAATTACAGAAAGTTGGAGTGAATGTTTCGATTACACCGGGGAAATCCAATCGAGTGTCGAGCTCGTACAACGGTGTTGAATAGACTGGAAAGAGATCTGCCAATTTATTGGAAGTGGATTGAAAACGAGGTCCAAGCAGGTCCGCTGTCCATAGCGTTCCTTGACAGTGTCGTTGCAAAGTCACCAATTTAGTGCTACTTTGTCCCGATGGAATTTCCCATTGGGAACCCACTATCATTGCTAACTGGTTAGCTACGATGCTTCTAACAAACCGGCCACAACCAAACTTGCTTGCGAACCTTCCGCCACAACAACAACAATCCTTGATAATCGACCAATCACATTCACTTTATTCACTCGTGTCAAGTCGTGCACCATTCGGGAGAAATCAGAAATGAAACGGTTGGAACAGCTGCTTCCCTACGACTTTAAAAAATGCAATTTGTAAAACTCTTTCTGAAAAATATAAATATATATATTTAATGAAATCTGAATAAAAAACACAAAGTTGCTCCCAGAACATTTTTTATTCCGATTTTTTTTAAAGCTTTGTTCCTGGAATTAATTTTTTTTTCCATCAAAAATCTATTTACAAAACGTGTTCTTTAAATCTTTCTATGTCTATCAGATTTATGCTTGCTTTGACTAGGCCAACGTAACACATGTAGCTCTGACTGTATCTTCAGGGCTTCCAATCTGCTGGAAGGTTGAACCTGCTACTGTTTGTAGCCTCTAATGAATGGTCTCACTGGATAATTTAGAATTTGATCCCTGCCTAAGAAGTCAGATCAGCTCTTTATTTCCTGCTTGAGGAAAGCATTTTAACGTGTCTGCTGTGTTTCTTGGTCTTCATGAGGCTATTTGTTTACGACAGAACAGCTGCATTTATACTCAGATTACATTACACACGTAGACTCAAAGTAAAAAGAGCTGCAGACAAAGGTGTACCTAATTTTTAGTTCTATAAACAGAAAAAAAATTAAACTGTGTTTTTTTGGGGAGATAGTGTAGAAATTGCACAAAGGGAACAAATACTTTTGCAAGGCAGCCAAAATGAACCTCAGTCATTTCACCACTGAATTGTCTAAGCAGTTTGTAGCTTTGCTTTACTGACCCAGATCCTGTCTCCCTCTGCTATAGATACACGTAGCAGTGCTGAAGTGACTGCTCATGTTTTTTGTTACGCTTGCAGCCGGAGAACCTGCTGCTGGCCAGCAAGTGTAAGAACGCAGCTGTGAAACTGGCTGACTTTGGACTGGCTATTGAGGTTCAAGGAGAGCAGCAGGCTTGGTTTGGTAAGTAACAGACACATACACATAAACACACAGCAGCATGCATAAACTGCTATTTTACAGCAGAAATACTTCAAACTAGCTGGTGCAACAATGAGATGTTGGGCGATGATTGCAGGAGGTCACCTAAACCCCGTCATCTAAATCCATGATACCCGATAGCTGGCTGTGAAGTATAAAAATATCTCAAATCTAACTACTCACTATCAGAAGTTAGCCATTCCTGCATTCAGAGAAAAGCAACTCTACTCTGTTTCTCCATTGAAAATGAGAAAAAAGCAAAGCTTCACCTAATCCTCTTGAAAGCGGGATGTTCCTATAATATTTAACATTATGTTTTTTAGATTGTTTTTTGCCTTTGGATCTGTTGCATGGAAATAGATTCCTCCCTGCCTTCCCAACTGTGTCTGCTTCTGTTTAAGTGTCTGTAACGGTGCATTAGTAACGAGTAAGAAACCTGTGAAAAATTAGCAAGTTTTGCTTGCATTGAAATTTACCTGACGAGCAAAGCAATTCGCTTGCCAGCAAAATGCTTTGCAACTTTATCGAGTTTGTTGGTGGAATCGGGACAAAGCAGCCAGATGTACCCCTTCTGAAGCGGTTAACTGCCGTTTATAGAAGTCCACGGGGTAGACAGCGTGCTGCAGGCAGGAGGAAGGCTGATTGGAAGGAGAACAGCGGTACATCGGAGAAATCCGACAGGGAAACAAATTGGTGGAAAGGCGGTGGCTCGCCGAGGCTAGCCCTTACAGGATCGAAGGAGGACAGCAGTATATCAGAGTACCCTGCTGGGCAGACAGACTGAAATTCGTGTTTGGTATGAATGCTGATGAAGATTCTCAGTCATCCAGGTCATAGTCATTCCGTAAAAATTCAAAAAAATATACACTGGACTTGGTTTCCAAGATTTGAAGACGTTTCGCCACCTCTCCAGGAAGCTTTCTCAATAGATTCTCAATAGATTGAGAAAGCTTCCTGGAGAGGTGGCGAAACGTCTTGAAATCTTGGAAACCAAGTCCAGTGGATATTTTTTTGAATTTTTACGGAAAGTTTGGTATGAATGTACCTTAAAGGAAAAGTGCGCTCATGTTCAGAATAAAAACTTCTTAATGTACTTTAAATATGAAATTATTACATACTGTTAAATAAATAAGTGTTTTTAATTCAGAGTAATTTTCATGTGAATGTGCTTTACTGGAGGCATCCATGTTTGTCAAAGAACACTACTGCCACCTACTGGTTTGTGACGTCACGGTGCGGTATCGGCTGTTGATCAAGTCCCAGTGCTGTATCTGGTGTTTGTCACAACGCGCTATTATCCAAGTCATCTTCAAAACATTCTTCTTCCAGATGTTGGCTACATATTACGTGTGTTTTCTCTGGCCAGAAGTTTGATGGCAAATCCTCCCTCTTTAAGTTGGTAATCCAACGATGAACCCGTCCGTGGAGGATCAGGAATTGGAAAGGTAACTGATGTATTCCAACATCCAGCTGCCATGCACGTGGGCATTGTCAGATTCACTATAGCTCTGGTGAATTTCAATGGTGAAGTCCTCTAGAAATCTTCAATAATTGTTGTTGATTGCAGATGTGTCCAGTAGTTCCCATTGATTTTGCTTGTAAAGCGTGGAGAATGGCGCTAGGCTTACCGCACCGTGACGTCACTGCCGGGAGGTGTCAGGAGTGAGGTGTTACTATATTTGGGCAAAAATGGCTTCTAAATTGGATACCCTTGTATTGAATTAAATGTGAGTTGTGAAGTGAGTGATATTCATTATTTAGCATAGCATTTTGTTAAGTAAAAAGAACAACCTTTAAGGGGAATAAAAACCTGCACTAACAGAACAGAAGCTATACTATCTGCTACCAGCCTTCCTTCTCCTCCTATTCCTCATTTTCAGCTTCAATATTTATTCCCTAAAGCTCTTGGCACTAGGTTAGATTTACAAGTCTGCAAGGATTTTGATGGAGCACTCAGTTATGCTTTTATTGAGGACAGCCTCACCCTGTCAAATGTTCTTCCCTTTAAGAAGAGGTGAAACTGAAGGCTTTATGTTTTCTCACTGTCTGATCTCATATGTTTCTGCATCTCTATTGTATAATAATTAAAGAAAAATGTATTTTATGGTTTCCTTTTTTGGTAATGAAACATAAAAGGGTTATAAATTTAAAATACTTGAAAAATGAAGAAAATGACACATGCTCTGAATTTACTCAACAGTTTTGATCCAGAGCAAAGGTACTGCGTCAAAGAAAAAGGATGTGCCCAAAATAAAAGCTCTGCCTGTTTGTCATTTATTTTTGAGTTGCACATAGGGCTGTGATCTTTGGAAATATTGTCTAGCTTCTTGGGTTCTGGTAAAACATTCACACCAGCTTTTCATAGACAACCCTTCAATTCAGTTTATTTCTATAGCGCCAATTCATAACACATGTCATGTCAAGGCACAGTTCACCGGATCGATTGATTCAAAGTTTTTTATCTAAGGAAAACCAGTTGATTGCATCGACTCAAAGGCAATGCCTCACACTAAGCATGCTTGTAGTGACAGTGGAGAGGAAAATCTACCTTTTAACAGAAAGAAAAATTCTACAGAACCAGGCTCAGTGTGAGCGGCCATCTGCAGAGGCCGACTGGGGTTTAAGGAGACAGAAGCAGAGATACAAAAGGCAGCTGTAAAAGGCGGCCCCGTCCAGAAAAAACACACAGCTGAACAGATGAGCTCCGAGCCAGCTCCCATGTCAGAGGATGAAGAAAGCACATCCAGCCAGTCACAGTCAGAGAAACAGGACTAAAAATAGGCCGATGTCCAACATCTATAAGCAAAGGTGTTGATAGCAGCAGCACAGCTGATATTTCCCTTCAACCCTCCCATTTTATTCACAGATGAACAATTAAACATCCCTAATCTCTCCTTCATTAAACAAGACCTGCCGAGACACAAATTCACATGTGCCTCTCTGGATAAATCCTCATTTCCCCCCATTCCTTGTGTAGCTCTTCAAACCACGTCTGACCAAATTCACACAGCACCAAGAGAAACCAGACATGTCAATACTTGAGGTAACAAGAGCAAAAAGTTTCCATTGATTGCTCTGACAGAGGCAGGAAGCTGAAGTTTAAATGCTGCCGGTGGGTGGAGGAAACTCATTAGGACTCAGAGGAACAGTTTCCTCTGTGAGTGAAGGCAGACAGATCCTTTAATCTTTAAAGATAAGAAAGCAGTAGGCAGCAGCAGACAGGTTCCAGCGCTGGAGAAGTTCAACACAAACCCAATGAAAAACGGAAACCAAACGGTCAGATGTAAAAATCAATCATTATAATGATAGATTTAGCTACAGATAAAACTAGTGAAACAGACTTTTGCAGATATTCTCCACTGCTGCAAACACCTCACAAGGAAAGTCACTATGGCTGCCCAAAAAGTTGCTAGAAACTGCTAGATGATGTCATCACCTGAATTGCATATTTCTACCATGCTTTGATTGAGGCGTAGCAGAAAGGAATATTAACAGGAACTGATTTAAACAGCTAAACATGTTTAAACCAAATATTAACTATATAAAATCATTTTGGTAACATTTCAACTAAACCAAAACTATATAAATCAATCTTGTTATTTCATCAAATTCTTAAAGGACAAGTCTGTTCAGCAAAGAATAACCAGTGGGTCATTATTTATACTTAAAACTAATACATTTGTGGGGATTTAATTAATTTAATATTAATCAGTTAAGAAATAAAAATAAGTCTGGGAGCGGCCATTTTTGCCCAAATATAGTAACACCTCTCTCCTGCCATCTTCCAGCAGTGACGTCACGGTGCGGTAAGCCTAGCGCCATTCTCCCCGCCTTACAAGCAAAATCAATGGGAACTACTAGACACATCTGCAATCAACAACAATTATTGAAGATTTCCAGAGGACTTCACCATTAAAATTCACCAGAGCTATAGTGAAACTGACAATGCCCACGTGCATGGCAGCTGGATGTTGGGTAAAAGTGAAATAAAGAGTTAGTTCACTTTTCCGATTCATGATCCAAAACGGACGGGTTTGTCATTGGATTACCAACTTGAAGAGGGAAGATTTAACATCGAACTTCTGGCCAGAGAAAAAAAACACGTAATATGTAGCCAACATTTGGAAGTTTGAGCTCCCCTTAAACATAAGAGCTAACTTAGCTAATAACTTAACATATATGACACTCAACCTGTTCAGACATCTTTGTTTTATCTTGTAGGATTTAATCTAGAGGTATGAATTAACTACTTATCTTCAGAAGTAACCGATAATTTCTCAATCTGCTGGTCCGAAGTGGTCTGCTAGAAGATTTTAAAATGGATAGAGACTCTTTAGAGAGACTGTTTATCTTTAAGACTCTTTCATTTTGATTATTAACGGACTGAATTTATCTACAGTTACAAAGAAACTGTTAAAACCTCAAATGATGGTCGTGAATCCTGGCTGTATGGTTAAAGCTATTCTCAGTCATTGTCATTAGCATTTCACTGATATATAATGCTGCTGAATATGGACAATGCCTTAGGTTTTTAGTAGTTCGATGTTGTCATGATTAGGGGATATTTTTTTGAGGACCCAAGGCAGAGAGGATTTCTCGCAAATTTAATGAAGAACTAAAAATACAGAAGCCATAATCCAGAACCGATCGACAAGAAACTCAGGAACCAAAAACTAGGAGACCCTAGGGAGAAATAATCTGAAGTAATTGAGGAATGAGGAGAATCCGGCAAACAGTAACTACAGAGCAGTATGGGGGTCTTCGATTTTAAAGGATGCATCCTCCAAGGACCGGGTCTATCTAGACCGGATCCTTCGAGGTCCGTGAAAATAAGGAGGCCAGAAGAGTTTTGGCTGTGAATTTAAACAGGTCTAGCCTTCAGTGGCTTTCACCGCTCGTACACTCTGTCGCCTAGCAACCGTGAGAGTTGACACACAAGGCAGGAAAATAACTAATACCGAACTTTTCAAAACTGTGGCCGTTTCTCATTTCATGAGGTTGTGAGGATGGACTGGTGTCCTCATCAAGTATATTCTCGAGAAAAACACAGCAAAGTCTGGACTCGAGAACGGGAGCGCGCAAAAAAAAATGTGGTTGAATTGGAACAGAAGAGTACTCATGACATCACCACACGCTCTGCTCGTCTGGAGCTAAATTTCATCTCCTGTTATTAATAGTCTCTAGATTATAATAAATTCTAACTTTTTCATTTAGTGGGGGAATAATAATGAACACAGTCAGATGAACACAAATGAAATGAAAACAAAAAAATAACCATCAAAGCCAGCCATCCTTCACACACGGCAGAGGGCCAGTTAGACCTGGCAGCCGTTAGCCTCAGAGCTCGCCCGGATGCCACGGTCCTCTCAACTTCGGAAATCTTTTTTTAAATTACCCATTAAATCGGTAAATGGACCATATAGTGATAACCTGACTCCGCCAGATGGATTTGCTCTGCATATCCATCTGGAAACCTTCCATTGAAGTAATTTTGGGAAGGGGCGAAAATACTGGATAGCTGATTGGCCTATGTTGGTGATAGACGGGCCAAATAAACCAATCAGATCAACGAAGCATATGACGTACTAACAGAGCGACGACGAAAACACAACCACAAGCCAGGCACAAGCCAATTGACAGATCAAACTCTTGCCGAAACCAGTCAGGAGAAGAGCAAAAACATCTTTTCCTCTGAGAAAAGCCTCCAGAGCAGTGTTTTGCTCTTCTTTCAGTGAAGAAATACTCTGTAATTCCGATAAAACTTGCTTGATAGCCACGCTAACGCTAGTTTCATCGGCTGAAGCCGCCATGTTCTTTAGACTGAACTGTCGCGCTTCTTGTTGCGTCACACCTCAACCCGCCTCAAAGCCAACACTGATTGGACGTTCGTTTGGTGAACGGCTCCAAATTTTCTTTAACGGAAAGTAGCCAGACTGATCTGCGAGTGAAACCTTGAAAGCTCGCGAGATCAGGATGGTCTCACGAGACTAATATAGTGACGCTTAAAAGTATAATGTTCACCTCAAATGATCTTAAAACTTACTTTTATTGAACAACAACAGAAAAGAGAACTTTTAATTTAACACTCTGAGCTCTGTGAGCGCTCCATTGAAAGCTGTTGCTGCTGCAGTGCATGCTGGGACAGCTGTCAATCTCAAGAATGGACGAGTCTACTCTGATGCATGCTGGGTAAAGAGGAAGGGCCAGAACAACATCCAGGGACTTTGTCCGTTCTCGGTCTTCTTGTTCTTGTGAAATGGAACAGTACTAGGCCTGAGGCTGATGATGTTTCTTGAGTAGACGAGCACATGAGAAAACACAAGTACACATATTGAGAAACGGCCTGTGGCTTTTAAATTATTATATTTTTTTTATTCTAAAGTGAACAAAGACTACACTCATGAGAAAATAGAGTGGAATAAAGTCGACAACTTCTCGGAGCGTGAACAAATAAAAGCAAATGTAATGATATAAAAGGGGTAGAAAGATGTAAGTAAATCTAAACAATGTATGTATAAAAAAATATCTGCAAAATCCCTTATATTCAACAACAAAAAATATTTGATTAAGCCAATTGTGCAAAATAGCAATTAAAAAATTAAAATCATATCAGATTAATAGTCCCCACACTGCAGATATATTAGAATCTATCCTTTAATTACAGCCAAACTCATTTACACAGTAACAGATATAAAGCTTTCAATAAATCAAACATTACCTGCCATATTTCTGACTCAATAACCATTTAAAAAATAATTTTCTTTAATTTCAGACAGAACTATTCACATGCTGGTATTGGAAGAAAGTGCACTTCCAATATTCACCTCTGGTCTGCACCTTTTTCCTCTGAGGGCAAGCCGGAGCAAGCCGACTTGTTGTTCATATATCCAAGGCTACATAGGAAACACCAAACCGTCCGTCAAATCGAGCGAAAAGAAGGACACATTTGTAGGCTGTATAACAAGGAGTCTACCAATCCGAACAGGCCTTGGTATCACGCTATGATGTAATCAGCCTATGATTCTTGCCTTCAGAGGATGCGGCCCATGAATTCGAATTCGGCCTATATATGCCAAACAGAACAATGAATGGAGTAACTGATTGGGAGCAGGTGTGGACAGAAGGATCTAGAAGGGAGCTAGGGGAAGGACTGGCACAAGGGGGCAACAGAGAATAAACAACAATTATAACAGTGCTTAAATATAGCTACAAAATAACATGGATGACACTAAATAGAAAGGAAAGTGTAGAATGTAGATATCTGGCTGGCTTGCCAAATATAGAAGCAGCTGTACTGCCTTATATATCCTTAATTGTGGCCTTATACTTACTTAGCAACAAAAGATGCAATTGACAGGGTGTTTGAATCCTAACAGTACAGGCTGAAGGTCAAGTATGAATCTTGGTAACAGCAAGGTCTCTGAGGGCTGATTCGTACGCAATTATATGATATATGAGGAGGTTTGGCATAAACAGAGAACATCTGTATAAACATTCTGTCCAATGTCAGAACAACCCCTGACTTCGACCAGCACGGGTGAATTCCAGTAAGCTTTCGACATGATACTCCTGTGCATGTGCATTTACGTAATGCGATGTTGAGACTATAAAACAGCCTGAGATGAAATGAGAGTTGGGGGAAAACCTGAGATGTCTGATGATGTAGCGCTGAACATGTGAAGTGTTTAAGACAGCTGTAGGAATTCGAATTGGAAAATAAATGTTCCCCCCCTCCGGAGGATAAAAGGATGTGAATCGTAAGTGTCCTTCTTTCTGTCATAAGAGAGTTCTACCAATGATGTTCCACAAAAGCAATGAACTAGAAAACACAGAATTAAATAAATCAAAGTGTAACTGAAAACTTAAACAGAACCATAAAGTCCAGTAAGGGCAGAATCATGAGAGATGTATTAATACTGTGCTTTTATCCTGGTGAAGGTTCTCAGTCATCCAGGTCATAGTCATTCCAAAAAAATACAATTAAAAACAATCCACTGGACTTTGTTTTCAAGTTTGAAGATGTTTCGCTTCCCATCCAGGAAGCAAACTTTGAATTGAAGTAGTTTCCTGGATGGGAAGTGAAACGTCTTCAAACTTGGAAACACTGTCCAGTGGATTGTTTTTAATTTTCTCTTTTTGGAATACTGTGCTTTTGTTTATTTGAATTGATTTTAGACAGTGGACTGGAAGGCTTCCAATGTTTTAGTCACACCCATCGGCTGACTAAACCCCTCTTCACACTGGATTAAGACCGCATATTCAAAACAGCCAGTACCTGAATAGTCCTAGGCAGAATCTTGTAGAGCTCTTTACAAACATAAGTTCTTTGTTGAATTCAGGACTGTCCATCAACATTGTTGTAGCATATTGGTTTTATGGGTGTGGCGCGAGGTGTCTGGTTACAGCAGTGGTGGCTCATCCATTAGATGTTGCATATTATAGAGCAGGGTATGTCTTGGTTATTGGATCTAAATATACCCTAGCATATGATCATTGCATCCTGTCTCTTCTCTTGTTTACTATTTACTTACATAAAAAAATCAGTATTGATGGGCTCTTAAAAGGAGAGAACAATGGAAATATCAGTTTTATACATTTGTTTAGTGTGAGGCCGCTGCCATCTGTACAGGAATGTCCACGTCACATCTACTGCTAAGTACAGAGTGACAGAAAATATGGTTACCAATGAAATATAACAATTTTTGAAGTTCAAGTAATAGAAACACCACCAATGTTTACAACCCCGGAAATTGTGGGAAACAGAATTTAGTTTGTGCTGATGATAAGTGTTGCGCTGAAGCCCTTTTTTGGCCCCGATACCTGGCTGTGCAGTATCGGCCAATACCGTTACCATACCAAAACCATCTGTTTGAAATTGATGTGTGTATATATGAAGAACTGCAAACTACTTGGATGTAAAATAAGCTTTTACAACTCTTTTTCTACCGTTTTTGTTATTTTGTCCATATTTTTTCCAGAAAAAAAGACATTTGTATCGTCAGCGAACATTATAAACTTTAAAATACTGGAATCTTTTGTTTATGTCTTCTATGTAAAATTGCATTACTTAAAGTGGTAGGGAAATCCGATTTAAACGTCAAATCATTCTGGCTTAACGTGTATATTAATGTGCTCTTTATCAGACGATATTGTCCCAAAATGTTGAACATTTCTTTTTTTTTTATCCTATCTTAAAATCGGTTTGGGTTTTTTTCGTTTTCTTCTGTAGTTAGTTATACGTCAGCCTGAACGCCTAAATTCGGCTAATCCTATATCAACGGTCGTCTATCAATCGAATTTTTTCAGTCATAGCATCTTGATTCATATGTAGCAGCTAATATACGCAACGGTTGAAATAAGAAGCTTCGTAGAGAAGTGGTGACCTTTACAGGTGTATAGTTGGAGAGCCAATTGTTGGCCGTTTCTCATTTCACAAGAACGCGAGTACAGACCCTCGCCAAGTATCTTCTTGAAAAGAACACAGGAAAGGGTTGAATTGGGGAGAACGGGAGCAGACTGAATAACTATGGGTCACTTGGAACAGAAGCGTACTCTGGACGTCATCACCACTCGGCCCGTCTGGAGCTGCATTTCACCTCCTGTTATTTATAGCCTCTAAATAATAATAAATTCTGACTTTTTTCATTTAGTGGGGGAATAATAATGAACACAGTCAGATAAACACAGATCAAATGAACATTTTGCCAAATATAGGGTGACCAAACGTCCGTATTTCCCGGGACATATCCGTATTTCACGTCCTGTCCCGGGCGTCCCGGGTTTTTTTTAGAAAGTGAGGAAATGTCCTGATTTTTTTAAATTACCTTAATTGGAACATTAAATTTACAGGCACTGGGGCACTGCCCACGACGCTGCGTGTGATGTAAGCCCTGAGCCGCGTCAGAGCGGGCAGCCCTGTTCTTAATCAGAATAAAGCCCCGTTCAAAAACCTGGGCTGCATCCTCCAAGGACGCGGTCTACCTAGACTGGATCCTTCGAAGTCCTTGAAAATAAGGAGGAAGAGTTTTGGCTGTAAATTCGAACAGGTCCACCCTTCGGCGGGTTTTACCGCCATAAGCTCTGTTGCTTAGCAACCGTGAAAGTTGACACACAAAGCAGGAAAAGAATGAATACCGAGGTTTTCAAAACTGTTTATGTATTTATTTTTTTTAAAGTTAAAGTGAACAAAGACTACACTCACAAGAATCCAGAGTGGAAAAGGTTCCAACCACCGGGAGCAGGAACAAATAAAATCAAATTTAATGATATAAACCTTAGTCAGTTAAATAACATGCTGCTGTCATTCTGCACATCTCTCATGTTGCTGCTATTTTCAAATATCCATCACTGTAAAAATGTCCATAGCTGCATATTGGTTATTTATTCTCCAGTTTTATATTCTTAAAACACTTTACAGAATTGTACTTTTTATATTTTAACTCTTCCCTATTATGTTATTCTTATACATTTTTCTAAGGTCCACATTTGTGTGACCATTTTCAATATTCTTTCTGCTGCTGTAAATTTGCCCATTGTGGGACAAAAAAGGGATTTTCTATTCTATAAAGGGGTAGTAATATATAAGTACATCTAAACAATGTATGTATAAAAATATATCTGCAAAAGCTCTAATATTCAACAACAAAAAATACGTAGTTAAGCATATTGTGCAAAACAGCAATAAAAAAATTTAAATCCTATCAGATTTATAGTTCCCACTCTGCAGATATATTAGAATCTGTCCTTAAATTACAGCCAAACCCATTTACACAGTAACAGATTAAAACCTTTAGATAAATCAAACATTACCGCCACATATCTGACTCTATAACCAATAAAACAACTAATTTCATTTATTTCAGATGGAACTATTCACAGACTTGTATTATATTAAACTGAACTTCCAATTTTCACCACTCTGATCACGGAGCAAATCCCGATGATGAGACATTATTTCTTTCATTGTGCTATTTATTCATTACAGGAATTGTTAAGCATTTTTAATAAATACATTTTGAATAAAATTATCATTTGTTATTGGAGTTATTGCTGTTGACTTTTACTGAAAAGTATTTTCAATAAATCAACTGTAAATATAATGTTTTTGTAGGATTACGTAGGCCTACGTTAAGTGAGTGCATGCCACAGACATGGGAACACAGATCCCCCCGCTGGTTGCCGCGGTCCTCTTAACTTCGGAATTTTTTTTTTTTAAATTAGGCATTAAATCAATAAATGGGCCATACAGTAACACTAAAAGATTGTTGTTTCGAACCTACCGCCACAACAATCACGCCCCATTGATAAATGACCAATCACTTTCACTTTATTCACTCGTGTAAAGTCGTGCACCACTCCGGAGAATTCGTAAAGTCAACGGTTGGAACGGCCGCTTCCCTGCGACTTTAAAAACCCAATTAGACAGTTGTTTTAAGTCACTTAAAAATCAGAAGATAATACTTATATCCTGTGTCTCAGACCTCCTCTTCATCACTGAACCCTAAAGGAAAGAAACTTTTGCCCTACTTCTACTTTGTTTCTGTTTACAGGCTTTGCAGGAACTCCTGGTTATTTGTCTCCAGAGGTACTGAGGAAGGAGGCGTACGGTAAACCTGTAGACATCTGGGCATGTGGTAAGCTCTTTGTTTGTGTCTTTCTACAGCCGCCTCCTTGCTCTTCCAAAAAGATTGTCACTCAGAAAGACGTATATTTGTGTGTAGGTGTGATCCTTTACATTCTTCTGGTCGGGTACCCTCCGTTCTGGGACGAGGACCAGCACAAGCTCTACCAGCAGATCAAAGCTGGAGCTTACGATGTGAGCTCCCTGTTCCTCTGCTTATCTCTGACTTTAAATGAAAAAATGTGGCCGCCTCTGCATTCCACGTATGTGTGTGTCTGAATGGGTTTGGTTAGTTTCCCTCTCCAGAGTGGGACACCGTGACTCCTGAGGCTAAAAATCTGATCAACCAGATGCTGACGATCAACCCTGCTAAGAGAATCACTGCCCAGGAGGCTCTGAAGCACCCATGGGTCTGCGTAAGTAGCACTCACACATCCAGAGTCCTGCTACTGCTGACAGATTGCAATATTTCATCACCTTCTCCTGACTAGTTTGTAAAGGACTAATTAGGGGTCTCAGAACATCTGACGGGAGCTGCCAAAATCTTCCCACCATCTGTTTCCAAACATGCAATTTATCTCTGACACGAGGAAATACCAGGCCAGCTAATTCTGGACAATTAGTGTCGGAAGAAGATAAAAGTGTAAATCTTTTCAGAGCAACCTTCAGCTTGCTGTTCATTATAATATTCAATTCAATTCAGTTAATTTATATAGTGCCAATTCACAACACATGTCATCTCAAGGCACTTTACAGAGACTATGCAACCAGATCATTTAAATCAATTGGTTCAAAGTTTTCTATCTAAGGCAAACCAACTGATCACATCGAGTCATTCACTCTTCAGCAATCCCTCACACAAAGCATGGTTGCAGGGACAGTGGAGAGGAAAACTCCCTTTAACAGGAAGAAACCTCCAGCAGAACCAGGCTCAGTGTGAGCGGCCATCTGCCGAGGCCGACTGGGGTTCAAAGAGACAGAAGCAGAGATACAAAAAGCAGCTGTAAAAGGCGGCTCTGTCCAGGAAACACAAAGCCAGGCAGACGAGCTCCAAGCAGCTCCCATGCCAGAGGATGAAGAGAGCACATCCACTCAGTCACAATAAGAGAAACAGAACTACACTAAAAACAGGCCGATTTCCAACATCTATAAACAAAGGTGTTGATGGCAGCAGCACAGCTGATATTTCTCTCCAGGATGGAGTCACAGCCAAACAGGAACAGACCAGATGAAGCTACTATGAGAAAAAGCAGAGAGAGCAGAACGCTAGAGATTGAACTAACAAATTCTGAACAATGGAACAATGAACTAACTCATGGAGCTTATAGAGGCAATTAACCTTTAAAGTTGCACAAAGCCTGCGACTTCCTAAAAATATGTATAACTTCTTCAGCTCATATTTACTTCTAAGTTGAAAATGTTTTTATTTTATTCATAACTTTTAAATTGTTTCTTGGAACATTTTAGAATTTAATAATGTATTAGATTGATAAATAAATATTACATGTATTCATGTCGTTTTACATGTATGTATTTATTTTTTGATATACATTGCCCTGCATCTACCTAAGGCATGAAATTACAATCGTCTTCAGACCCCACTTGGTGTCTGTTGACCCCCAGGATGTCTCGACCCGCACTTTAGGAAGCCTTGTCCTAAGGTGTACATCTAAATACTTTCAGTTTAAACATTCATAGAGCTTAAGATGGGATAGCAATTAACGATAAAAGCTCCTTGAAGGTCTAGTATGTTTGTAGGAAGGTTTCTCTTTTGTTTGGCTCTGAATTGATTTAAAATTCAGCTGCTAACAGTGGTTTCCCATCTCTCCCTCAGATAAATTTGGACCTTTGTAGTTCCGTATTGCTGTATTTACTGACAGCTTGCACTGCTCCATAACCTGAGCAAACACTTGAAATACTTTGGCCAGATTCCATTTAGGCCTGGTACCTCAGGAGCTGCAGAATCAACTAAACATGTTGTGCAAAGCAGAGGCTCTCCTGCAGCTTCTGCCCACATAAAGCTGTCAGTGCCAGAGCTGCTCTTCTGTGATCTTTTATTTTCAGCATCTCTCTCTCTCTCTGTCTCCCCACAGCAACGCTCCACTGTGGCCTCCATGATGCACAGACAGGAGACGGTCGAGTGCCTGAAGAAGTTTAACGCCAGGCGGAAACTTAAGGTTTGAAAACGCTAAATAGGTCAAGGAGACATATCTCATTCTGGCTGAACCTGATGTTTTACAATCCAATAGCAGTACGAGATTATTAAAAAAAAAAGCCAAACCAACAAAAAACAAGTATAGATTAAACCAAACTACATTTTACCTTTAGAAAGCAGGAACTATCCTGAGTTAAAGTCGTAGGGAAGTCATATTTAAATGTCAAATCATTCTGGCTTAAACATGTATATAAATGTAGTCTTTATCAGACAATATTGTCTCAAAATTTAGAACATTTCTATAAAAAAAAGCCTGTCCTAAAATCCGTGTTTTATCTTATGCAGGACAGTTAGTTATACGTCAGCCTGAACATCTAAATTTGGCCAATCATATATCAACGGTCATCTGTCAGTCACATTTTTTCATTCATAGCATCTTGATTCATATGTTGCAGCTAATATACGCAACGGTTGAAATAAGAAATCAGAATCCTTTCCTTTCCCATTGAGTTCCGTCCCAGTGTTCACGGGGATGGACGTCTGTGTCTTCAGCAGGCGTAGAGCTAACAGAACTGGCAGCGTTGCGAGTCAAGGGCTCAAACATGTACGGCTGGAAGCCTTCTACACCAAACCAAGCTTCTGCCGCCCTGGCGTCCTCTTCCACAACATCTTCCTCCCCGCTTTGCTCCTCTAAATAAAAAATGTATGACAGCGGAGATTCATCCACGACCTACGACATAAAACTCTCCTCCTCTTGCATGTTTCCGCTGTCCATAGCGTTCCTTGACAGTGTTGTTTCTAAGTCACCAATTTAGTGCTACTTGGTTCCAATATAATTTCCCATTGGGAACCTACTAGCACTAAGTTGCTAACCGGTTAGCAAGATGCTTCCAACAAACCGGCCACAATAAACTTGCTTGCAAACCTTCCGCCACAACAATCCCGCCCCCTTGATAAACGACCAATCACATTCACTTTATTCACTTGTGTAAAGTCGTGCACCACTCGGGAGAATTTGGAACTGCAACCACTGGAACGAGTTTTAAATTTTAATTTTTCAACAATAGTTGCTTTAGTGAGATTAATTCAACACTATTAAAAATTGTGATTGTATATTGATTGTTATTCTATTCTCTAATTTAATATAACTGTTTATTTAAGACATTTTAATCATTGGGAAGCCTTGTAAAATCACTGTTGTGTTAGGACTTAAATCAACAAGTTTAACTTAGCCAGTAGGTGGCGCACTCATTTTTGTCCGCTTTTGTTTGAACCTGCGATTGTACTGTTTGCCGATGCTAACGTTCTTTGTTAGAATAAAATAAAATTCAACTTTACTGTCATTACACTGTCCAAAGTACAAAGCAACAAAATTCACTCTCTGGATTTAAACCATCCCCATGGGGAGCAGTGGGGTTCCATTGTGGGGCGTCCGGGGAGCAGTGTGGGGGTTAAGGGTCTTGCTCAGGGACCCAGAGTGGGAGTCTGTGAGAGTGGGGCTTGAACTCTCTGTGACCGAGGCGCTATGCCCTAAGCACTTGGAAAACATTGAACTTGCCTGTCTAGAAGGAAAGCATTGACCTCTGTGTGATTTTCTAAGCTCCAAGATTTGCGCTAAACCTCAAAATCTTGACTGATAATCATCTCGTTGTGCTTCATTTTCGTTTTGTCTGAATCTGAGAAATGTAAGACCAAGAAGAAGACATCTCACAGCTACATAATAGAGCTAATAGGACCATCCAGGTCCTGAGCTTCCGCCTGCTATTCTTATTGATGCAGAAAATTTACATTTTGGTCCCCTCAACATTTATAAAACAATGATTTCTATTTATGTACATATATATATTTCTGTAGAGATATTGTAAAAAAAGATTATTAAAAACAAATTAGCTATGAAATAAAAAAAATTAATTAATTGGATCAGTTATGTTGCAAGAACGTTGCTGGGAAGGGAAAGATCTGTCAGAAATATTATTATTATTATCTTGCCGTGTGAATGAGCCTTTAGTTGGATCTTAGTTTACGACGTTCCCAGAAGCCAGCGGAGGAAAAAAGGGGGTCGGGTTTGTCTGGAAGGGAGTTCAAAGTACGCATAGGAGGAATGGAGCTGGTCAATCTTCAGGGGTGAAGGGTTTGAAGAGAGAGTTAGTCCAGGGAGTCAGTTCTCCAGAGATGGAGGTGAGAACACTTCAAACAAAGCTGTTTTATGGTAACGGTTAGAATGTCATATAGGAGTGTTGGCCTAGTGGTTAGAGCGGTGTGCTTGTCCTCTGAGGTTGCAAGGACCCGGATTGATCCCCACAGCCTCCACTCTGAGTTCCTAAGCAAGACCCTTAACCCACCACTGCTATATATAAAAAAAACACCACTATATATAAAAAAAATGTTCTTGTATGTGTGATTCGCTTATGATAGGAAAAAAAAACATATAAGTCCTGCTTTCCTTAAACCCAGGATTTCCATACAATAAATGAACAAAATGTCTGGCTTGGTAACATTTCTCCTTTCCAAATTTTGATGTTGTCCTGCATAGAAACACTTAAATCTTAAAGCATTAGATTGTTTTATGTATTAAAAGGTAAGTAAAATGTAAATAAATAGATGATATGTTTAGTGTCACCTGTTTAAAACTGTTGCTGTATATTTATTTCCAATTACTTGCAGTAGATATGAATCTTTACAGCTTTGAACTTTTAGAATTTTAATGAATCACATGGTTTAATATTCCAGTTCTACATTATGACCGTCACTGCACTTTATAAAATGCTAACTATCAACATGAAACACTATTAATGCTAATTTTCTGCTTGTGTTTTTGTTTGGCTTTTTGATAACAGCTCTCTATTTCTGTTTAACCTCAGGGAGCCATATTGACCACCATGCTGGTGTCCAGGAACTTCTCTGGTAAGAACTGCACTCTGATGATAATGGGGGTGAGGAGAGCAGAGTGCCATGCCATCTGTCCTTCACAGAAACGCACACCCACACTAAAGTTCACACTCCTTTATGCATAATGGAGGTTAATGGATCCACACAGATTCGCTTGTATTCGCCTTTGGGAAATCTCAAATCTCATTCTTTAGCTTGTTTGAGGAATATTTTAAAATATCCTATAAACAAACACCTGAATGATATAGAGAAAAAGCAACGTAGACCATTTTTCCAAGTGTATAGCTTCTAATTAATTCTGATGAAGGGATTGAGAAAGCCTGAGAAAATAGGTGAGATGAGTCAAGAAATGGCACAAGCCATTGTGACGGGATGGATGGATGATGAATGGATGATGGATGCATGCATGAATGGATGGATGGATGATGGATGGATGATGGATGGATGGATGGATGGATGGATGGATGGATAGATGGATGGATAGATGGATGATGGATAGATGGATGGATAGATGGATGATGAATGGATGGATGGATGGATGGATGATGGATGGATGGATGGATGATGGATGCATGCGTGGATGGATGGATGGATGGATGGATGATGGATGCATGCATGGATGGATGGATGGATGGATGATGGATGCATGCATGGATGTATGGATGGATGATGGATGGATGGATGGATAGATGGATGGATGGATGATGGATGATGGATGCATGCATGCATGGATGGATGGATGGATAATGGATGGATGGATGGATGATGGATGAATGGATGGATGGATGGATGGATGATGGATGGATGGATGGATGATGGATGCATGCGTGGATGGATGGATGGATGGATGGATGATGGATGAATGGATGGATGGATGAAGGATGAATGGATGGATGGATGGATGAATGGATGCATGGATGGATGGATGGATGGATGATGGATGAATGGATGGATGGATGAAGGATGAATGGATGGATGGATTGATGGATGTTGGATGCATGGATGGATGGATTGATGGATGTTGGATGCATGGATGATGGATGGATGGATGATTGATGATGGATGATGGATGCATGCATGAATGGATCGATGGATGATGGATGAATGAATGGATGTGGATGGATGGATGGATGGATGGATGATGGATGAATGGATGTATGGATGATGGATGGATGATGGATGATGGATGAATGGATGGATGGATGGATGGATGGATGGATGATGGATGCATGGATGATGGATTGATGGATGATGGATGCATGCTTGATTGGATGGATGGATGGATGGATGGATGGATGATGGATGGATGATGGATGGATGGATGGATGGATGGATGATGGATGAATGAATGGATGTGGATGGATGGATGGATGGATGATGGATGAATGGATGGATGGATGATGGATGCATGCATGTATGGATGATGGATGGATGATGGATGAATGGATGGATGGATGATGGATGGATGCATGCATGGATGGATGATGGATGAATGGATCGATGGATGATGGATGCATGCATGGATGGATGGATGATGGATGGATGGATGGATGGTTGATGATGGATGCATGCATGGATGGATGGATGGATGATTGATGATGGATGCATGCATGGATGGATGGATGGATGATGGATGGATGGATGAAGGGATGGACGGTTGATGGGATAGAGGGATGGATGATGGATGCATGTATGGATGGATGGATGGATGGATGATGGAGGCATGCTTGGATGGATGGATGGATGGATGGATGATGGAGGCATGTATGGATGGATGGATAATGGATGGATGGATGGATGATGGATGAATGGATGGATGGATGGATGGATGATGGATGGATGGATGGATGATGGATGCATGCGTGGATGGATGGATGGATGGATGGATGATGGATGAATGGATGGATGGATGAAGGATGAATGGATGGATGGATGGATGAATGGATGCATGGATGGATGGATGGATGGATGATGGATGAATGGATGGATGGATGAAGGATGAATGGATGGATGGATTGATGGATGTTGGATGCATGGATGGATGGATTGATGGATGTTGGATGCATGGATGATGGATGGATGGATGATTGATGATGGATGATGGATGCATGCATGAATGGATCGATGGATGATGGATGAATGAATGGATGTGGATGGATGGATGGATGGATGGATGATGGATGAATGGATGTATGGATGATGGATGGATGATGGATGATGGATGAATGGATGGATGGATGGATGATGGATGCATGGATGATGGATTGATGGATGATGGATGCATGCTTGATTGGATGGATGGATGGATGGATGGATGGATGATGGATGGATGATGGATGGATGGATGGATGGATGATTGATGATGGATGCATGCATGAATGGATGGATGGATGGATGATGGATGAATGAATGGATGTGGATGGATGGATGGATGGATGATGGATGAATGGATGGATGGATGATGGATGCATGCATGTATGGATGATGGATGGATGATGGATGAATGGATGGATGGATGATGGATGGATGCATGCATGGATGGATGATGGATGAATGGATCGATGGATGATGGATGCATGCATGGATGGATGGATGATGGATGGATGGATGGATGGTTGATGATGGATGCATGCATGGATGGATGGATGGATGATTGATGATGGATGCATGCATGGATGGATGGATGGATGATGGATGGATGGATGAAGGGATGGACGGTTGATGGGATAGAGGGATGGATGATGGATGCATGTATGGATGGATGGATGGATGGATGATGGAGGCATGCTTGGATGGATGGATGGATGATGGAGGCATGTATGGATGGATGGATGGATGGATGGATGATGGAGGCATGCTTGGATGGATGGATGGATGGATGCATGCATGGATGGATGATGGATAGATGGATGGATGATGGATGCATGTATGGATGGATGGATGGATGGATGATGGAGGCATGCTTGGATGGATGGATGGATGGATGATGGAGGCATGTATGGATGGATGGATGGATGGATGATGGAGGCATGCTTGGATGGATGGATGGATGGATGATGGATGCATGTAAGGATGGATGGATGATGGATGGATGGATGGATGGTTGATGATGGATGCATGCATGGATGGATGGATGATGGATAGATGGATGGATGGTTGATGATGGATGCATGCATGGATGGATGGATGGATGATGGAGGCATGCTTGGATGGATGGATGGATGGATGATGGATGCATGTAAGAATGGATGGATGATGGATGAATGGATCGATGGATGATGGATGCATGCATGGATGGATGGATGATGGATGGATGGATGGATGGATGGTTGATGATGGATGCATGCATGGATGGATGGATGGATGATTGATGATGGATGCATGCATGGATGGATGGATGGATGAAGGGATGAAGGGATGGACGATTGATGGGATAGAGGGATGGATGGATGATGAATGGATGGATGGATGATGGATGCATGTATGGATGGATGGATGGATGGATGGATGATGGAGGCATGCTTGGATGGGTGGATGGATGCATGCATGGATGGATGATGGATAGATGGATGGATGATGGATGCATGTATGGATGGATGGATGGATGGATGGGTGGATGGATGATGGAGGCATGCTTGGATGGATGGATGGATGGATGATGGAGGCATGTATGTATGTATGGATGGATGGATGGATGGATGGATGGATGATGGAGGCATGCTTGGATGGATGGATGGATGGATGGATGGATGATGGATGCATGTAAGGATGGATGGATGATGGATGCATGCTTGGATGGATGGATGGATGGATGGATGGATGGATGGATTGATGGATGGATGAATGGATGGATGGATGGATGGATGGATGATGGAGGCATGCTTGGATGGATGGATGGATGGATGATGGATGCATGTAAGGATGGATGGATGATGGATGCATGCTTGGATGGATGGATGGATGGATGGATGATGGATGAATGGATGAATGGATGGATGGATGGGTGGATGGATGATGGATGAATGGATGGATGCATGGATGGATGATGGATTGATGGATTGATGGATGAATGGATGGGTGGATGGATGATGGATGAATGGATGGATGATGGATGAATGGATGGATGCATGGATGGATTGATGGATGAATGGATGGGTGGATGGATGATGGATGAATGGATGGATGCATGGATGGATGATGGATGAATGGATGAATGGATGGATGGATGGGTGGATGGATGATGGATGAATGGATGGATGAATGGATGGATGATGGATGAATGGATGAATGGATGGATGGATGGGTGGATGGATTGATGGATGAATGGATGGGTGGATGAATGTTGATGGATGCATGATGGATGCATGGATGAATGGATGGATGCATGGATGATGATGGATGGATGGATGATTGAATAATAGATGGATGGATTTTGTTATGAGATACTTAAAATAGGATAATAATGACTTTAAAGATTAAAATGAAGACTTTTAGATTTGAAATTAGGACTTAATTAGGACTATATCTCATAGCTGTGACTTTTAATGTCAAAATGAAAACTTTATATCTCATAAATGTGACTCTTTCATACTTATGACCAAAGGTCAAAATTATGACTTTACATCTTATAATAATTAGGACTTTTAATCTATTATTTATGACATATGACGGGCCTTTGTTTTTACTTTCAACTGGTTGAAATTTTCTGAATTTTTGGCTTTTTTCCTAAAATAGACTGTTACATTTAATCTGTTGCAGTATTTCTGGCTGGAAAAACCTCATTCAGTAACTGTTGTCAAATGATTTCACCACTTAGTCAGAGGAATAAAGATATGTTAACCTAAAATGTAGGTAAAAAGCTCAAGAGTTGAAGCAACATGCAGCTGAGATCCTAATGTATAAAGAAGATTATAACAGGTGCAAGAGCAGCTGTCTGCAGAGCCCAGCATGGCTGCCATAGCATGCTGCAGTGACTTAACATCACATCCGATCTGAGCTCTGGGTGACTGTAATTCTCTTATCAGTTGGTCATTGAGTCTAAACACACTGTGAGGTAATGAGATATTAGACCAAGGATTTAGGGAGAGCTGAGTCGCTGAACACGTCTTAATAACTGCACTACCTTGTGAAAACAAACCACATTTATCCATTTTTTAAATCAAAACCACCTGAAATAAGACATTTCATTAGGGGGTTTCTATAACAGATCACCCACAAAAAAAAAAATCGTTTTTAAAGAAAACGAGAATCGATTCTGAGTCTTTAAATGTTAGAAAAACAATTTGAGCTTAAATAAATTTTTTTCTTCACCCCTACTTCTTATGCATGCAGATTTAATTATGACTCCATGTTCTTTCTTACTCTTTATTTGCCTGTAGATTCTCCCCTACTTTTGGCCCCTACCCCTCTATTCAGATTCAATCTTTGAATGAGGTCTGCCCTAAAAATGCAAACTTTTCTTGAAGCAAGAAAAATATGTATTTAATAGTTTAATAAATAAAAAAGAAGGATAAAAAACGTATGCTATTGTTTAATGCACGCATCGCAAGTAACATTTAAATTTTTACATTTACAAATAGAAATCTTGCCATTTTTTCATTTATTGAATATGTGGCAGTTTTGGATTTCCATACATGCTCCAGTCACCATCAATCTCATTTAAATACTTCTGCTTGTCTGACATGTTTAGATTTTAACACAAAATATTACATGTATTATCAAATACCTTATGTTATCAAAATCTTTCTTAAAGGTCCCTATTAAGCAAAAATTACAGAATAAACATTCTGTAAAAGTCAAATGTGTCTTGCAGCCTGTGTATGAGGTTCACAAATGAAACAAACCCTTTCACTTCTATCATTGCCTTTCTCCAACTCTTAGCTAAATTTAGCTCAAAATGGTCTGTTTAAAAAGCATTCCCCTGATGATGTCATAAGGGGAAATAAGCTGTCCAGAGTGGTCTGTAGCAGCCCATTGGTCAACCTCCGGACTTTATCCAATGTATCATTCCGCGCTCCTAAGCTATCTTTACAAACTTTGACTGGTTGTTATGGTTACGGGTTGTAGGGACGGCCTTTGGGAAGACGGGGTGTGGAAAACCAAAACAACTCATCCAGAGGAGAGCTTTTTTGGTAAAGGTTGTTAATCTGAGAGGAATTTTCCATCACAAATAGTTGAAAGTAGTTAATGTTTTTATTTTCAAATATGCCATACTATAGGGTCTTTAAGCAGTTAACGCTGCAAAGCAGGATTTATTGAGCCTTTATCGTTTAGATTTCCCAAATTGAGCCGTAGAATCCTGCAGCTCCTCCAGAGTTTTTTAAATATCTTTATTTAAGGCAGCACTGTGTAACTTTTAGCCACTAGGGGTGCTAGACCCGATTTAGAGCCCCCTTATATTAAACAGTCTCAGACTTTACTATGTTGGGGTTTTGACACAAAGTGCAATTAAATTTTTTCAATTCAGTTTATTTATATAGCGCCAATTCACAACACACGTCATATCAAGGCACTTTACAGTTCACCAGATCATCCAGTCAAATTGATTCAAAGTTTTCTATCTAAGGAAAACCAGCTGATTGCATCGACTCGTTGACTCAAATGCAATCCCTCGCACTAAGCATGCTTGTAGTGACAGTGGAGAGGAAAAACTCCCTTTTAACAGGAAGAAACCTCCAGCAGAACCAGGCTCAGTGTGAGTGGCCATCTGCTGAGGCCGACTGGGGTTCAAGGAGACAGAAGCAGAGATACGAAAGCAGCAGTAAAATAAATCAAAGTCTGTGTTTTTTCCATGTAAAAATTTTGTATTCTCTCTCTCTGCTGTGTTTCAGTGGGTCGACAGACCACGGCCCCGGCTGCTGTCAGCGGGGTGGCAGGAACCACCGCCGGCATAGTGGAACAAGGTGAATCCACCTCAGATGTGAACATTTTAACCCTCCTCTCCATCCCTTCCTTAAGGCTGTAAAATGACTTGACACCCTCTCAGATCTCACTCAGTTCAAATATAACCTTCCAGAGTCGCATCACTCACCCTCTCTTGGCTTGTTTTAATCTCTCTATAAATCTTTCTCCTAATGCATCTTAAATACTTGCCAAGGTAAGCAGCTTCCTCACTCATCTTTAAGATGAGTATATTGATTATTCATCTCCTTTCAGTTATGCTAGTAATATATGGAGTGAATGTTGTTCCATTATTGTTGCAAGCACAGAAACCTTTTTGTAAATGGAAATTTGGAAAATATCCAATCTTGATATAAACTTAGAAAATGTTTTTATATATTAAAAAAAGGCTTTTAATTTGTCGGATTTGTTTTTTTCAATAATTTTTTCTCCACTTTATTTTTTCATATATATTTTTTTATTATATATTTTCTGTTTTTTGGTCAAAATTCAGCTTTTCATATTTAGTTTTTCGAACTGCATTATTTCAAACTGCGTTTCTCAGATCACATTCTCATTAATTCAGCTAAATACTAATGTTGCTCTTGACATACAGATTGACCAATGAAAATCATTGTTGCTAATGTCAAGGAGACCAATAGAAATGTGTCTTTGTTCCTCAATCCAGAGGAAAGTCCACCACCAGAAGTGAAGAGAATGAAATCTGGAAAAGAGAAATAGAAAGAATGTGAACATAAAAAATAATGAAAAATGTAACATTAAAAATATATATAAATATAAAGAATGTAAAAAAAAAAAAAGATTTAAAATACAATATAAAATACAACCGGACCGGAGCAATGCTCTCTGGCTTCCTACTGTGTTTATATGCCTTCAAATCCTCCTGCACCCATCGATGAACTCCAGCCTACTCTAGTGCTTAACAACCCATTATCCTTTACCTGCAGCTCTATTCCACTTCCTCCATAGCTCCATTCCTAATCCTCCCGAGTAGCTGCTGCTGTGTGTGCAGCTGTGTATGACTGCGTTAGGATTATATAGAGAATTAGACTTTTTTTTCCCCCTCATGGATGATGCCCACTGCTTATCTAATGCTCTGAACAGCAAATCAGGGTTAGGAGGAGCCAGTCGGATGGATATATTTTCTATGTGTTGTTTGAGTAAGTTTTTGGGTGTATTTAAAAAAAATTTTTAACAAGAGGATTTTTTTCTTTTTTAATACTTATTTGTTGTATTTTAATCTTGCTTTTAAGCAAGTTTTTTCTCCTTTTTTTGCTGTGCATGGATAACTGCATGTGCATCTTTGTGAGCAAACTTTAGATGTGGTGACACATATGTTTATGATGTGTACTCTTCCATCTGAGGGTGTGTCGTTCTCCCTCTCTGCAGCAGCCAAGAGTCTCCTCAACAAGAAGGCGGATGTCAAAGTAAGCTACATTTTATCCCTCATTTGTTTCCTGTAAATTCATATCTGCATTGATTTTGAACGATTCATTTTAAGTCATTGCAAATTGTAGCTATACGTTGTCAGATCAGTCCAAAGTTTTGGGCTTAAAGGCAGGAGTCATTATTGTGCAATACTTTTTAAATCATCCTCAATCTGCAAGACTCCAAGCAGGCAGCAGGATTTTTTTTGCAAAAGATGTTTGATCTCTGTTTTAAACCTCTCTGCCATGAAGAGGAGACATTTAGTTATGATTTATCATAATAGGATCAAACACAGCAATCCACTCTAACAGTCCTTAATTTGGCTTAGTGGACACCATACCTCGCTGCAAACATTTTTCACACAGAATCTTCCCTTGGTGCCAAAGCAAATCTTCAAATTCAGACATTGCTGCATTGTCATCTGAATCTATCGTGGTTTGGAGAATCTAGTCTGTTTTTTCTGCAGTAAGCTATGTGGAAACCTGTGTTTTGTATGTGGCATTAGAGCATGCTGAGCTTGCATGAGTCAGTGTGTACATTCTGGTTGTACAGCTCTGGGAAAGCTTGGTAGTTAGTCAGCTACAAATTGCATCTTATTAAAGAACAGCAACACTTATAAGGAACACAAACATGCCCACAGTCTTATTTTGCGCTTCTACTTATCATGATGGGTTTTAGTTGCTTAGCCCACATGCAGAACACAACGGAGGCTGGGTAAAAGGTTTAACAGAGTTTATTGAATGTGCAATAATACAAGTTAAGTACAGGATCTTGAACTGGTCCGGGCTGGTTCACTGAAGTCTGCAGAGATGATAGTTTGATTAGAAAGGCAGGCAGATGAGCATGAGTCCTTAGATAACTCAGAATTCTACCTTGACTGAATCCGGGCTTCTCTTGTGAGAGAGGAGGAACCGTTGGGTCCAAAGACTGTTTGTTCAGCAGAGTACACGAGCAGCTGCAGCGTCTAGCTTCTCACTTTGAATGGCAGACCTTGATTAGAGTTTCAGCTCTTCATTAAGAGCAGCAGGAGAATCCACATAGGAATCTTCAGGTTTGGCTCACCAGGGCAGATTGGCAGGTTAAGCTCATCCAGAGCTTCAGGCTAGAGACAGGTTTCCTGAGAGACAAAAACAGAAGAGAGTTAGAATCAGATCTCTCTCTAGAGACAACTAAGATTCTTATCAGTTTCGAAGGATCAGGTCGCTAACCAAACTAAGGTCAACACTGCGGCGTCGAAGCAAGGTCTGGCAGCTGGTTATGAAGGGAAGGTCTCCTGATGAGTAGATGCATCACAGGTGTGCTGGAAGAATCCAGCTCCAGGAGACCCACGGCGCACTCTGCTGGAGGAAGGTGGTACAGCTCCAGATCCCAACACTACTTGGTAATCCTGAAGCCAAGGAAAGAAGACTGAAAGTATGGAGGACCAGAAGAGTCAGTCAAAAAGAAATAGAACTATTTTAGATTAATATTCAACTTTTCCATTTAGATTTTCCATTTAAAAAGCATGATGCTGTTACACAATTTAGATTAAATTGGAAAACAGATTGTATTAATGAACCCATTATTAAACGCTACAATTTGAAAATGTATTTTCAAATCGCATTTTTAATGGCAATTTAAAAATATAATTAATTAATCGAAATATAAACAGCTTTGTTTTTATTTATTTACTGTTTCAAATCGTTTTTTGGCTTTACTCAGAGAGCAATTCAGGCCCAATCCAAATGCACCCCCTACTTTCAACCACTAGCCCTCACCCACTACCCACACACCCTGGAGCTGAATCCATAAAAGTCAGGGCTTCATGATCCCCTAGGATCTATGGAGGATAAAAAGTGCCAAAATTAAATAAATAAATACAGCATTAAATAAATAATTAAATGTGTCAATAATTAATTAAATGTGGAATTAAATAATTAAATGTGTCATTCATTAATTAAAACCACGTCACTAATATAAAGTGCCACAATTAAATAAATAAATACTGCAATAAACAATCAATTAAATGTGTAATTCATTAAATAAATAAGGAATTAAATATATAAATGTGTCATTAATTTAATAAAATACGTCTTCATTTTATTAAAAAAATATATATAATGATTTCAGTGTGCATTTAATTACTTCATGGTCCTGTGTCGCAGTGCATCGAAACCGAATCTGTCAAACTCCCCTATCAAAGTTAGGGGGCGGGGTTAACGCGAATCGAGTCTCTGTAATCGATTTGCTTCGCCTTAATGTGCAGGGTGACCAATCAGGTGTTAGATATCCGCCCCCTAACTTTGATGGGTAGGGTTAGGCGTAGGGTTAGAGGAGCTCTAACCCTGGAGCTCAGATTCAGAAAGTGGGTCTTTCTGAATTTGCCGCTGTGCTTCTCTGCTCTCTTCCTGCGTTAGCACTGGAAAGCTGCTACCCTCTCTACCCACTCTGAGCTGTTTCCATGGGGAGCTCCTCCAAACCCGCTGTGCTTCCTTTGCTCCAGAGGCCTCAGCTTCTCCTGCTGCTCCTGTCTGAGCTCCATAAACACCATCTCACATAACCTCTGTTGTCAGGGAGAATTAACATATCAAATTAATTTATTAAAATAGTCAAACATTTTGCAAATGTCATTGGGGTGAAAATCAAGACCAGCATAGAATGTTGCCTACGAAAGCAAAACTCAAAAATGTCAAATTGTCTTTATAAAGACATTTTTTACTTTCCATTTTTGGTCAACGTTATAATTATAAAACATTATAAAACATTATAACACAATGTGCCATCAATGTAATCTTACACAATCTCTCCTCAAAAAAATAAGTTATTAAGCTTTCAATTTAGGTCTGGACCAAGTTGGAAATGATTGTGAAATATTTCCTGGACTTCCTAACAGCACAATACTACGGAACAGGTTTAGGGCCACTTAAAGAATAAAAAAAAGTTAACGGATTTTTAAATGTTATTTCAGTTCAATATGCTTTCTTTAATCTTGAAATTCTGACTTTTTTCTCAGAATTCTGGATTTTATCTCAGAACTTTTGAATTTAATCTCAGAATTTTGACTTTTTTCCTCAGAGTTCTCACTTTAATCTCAGAATTCAGATTTTTTTTCTCAGAATTCTAAATTTCATCTCACAATTCTGCCTTTAATCTCAGAATTCAGACTTTTTTTTAAAGAATTTTGAATTTCAACTCAAAATTCTGACTTTTTTCTCAAAATTCTGACTTTAATCTAGAATTCTGACTTTTTTCTAAGAATTTTGGATCCTAATGTAGATGGGCACTCAATGGAAGAGATGTGGGAGCACTCAGCTTCACTGACAAAGATATGAGTTATTTGGGAGGGTCGGTAACACATTGGTGAAAAATGACGAAATTAGGTGAGCTTTTATGTGCCCTGGGCGTCCCTGGTGATGCTATTTCATTAATGGAAGAGCAGAAGGTGATTAAATCAAGAGAGCTATTAGTCTCTAGACAAGGCTACGGCTTGATGCTAACACGTTTGTTGGCTGTCAGAATTTAGTCAGAATTCTGAGATTAAAATCAGAATTCTTACTTTTTTCCCCATTTTAAACTGGAATAATATTTAAAAATCATTTTTTCTATTTTCTCAGTGGCCCTAATCCTCTTCCATACAGTACATTCATTTCACTCTTTCTCTTCTTTTTTATTTTTCAATTTTTCGCCCTGTCCAGCAGATGGTGCCTCAGGAAGCTGCCTTTGTCACCTGTCAGCAAAGCCGACCCTGAGCATCACTATCACTTGTTCATCAGTAGCAGTAGTTCATCATTAGGATGTTTGCTCAGCAGCTTTGGCTTCTTCTTCAGTAAACACAAACATTTATTCTGTACCCTCAGTGCTGTTCCAAACGGATCCCTTTCAGAATTACACTTCACTAAATAGCTTAACCAATAACAAAGCATTAAAATAATAATAATAATACACCAAGAGGATGTGGAAATATTGTTTTAGAGAAATTTGTACGCTAACAGAGTGAACTACTGGGATATACACTTCAATACTTATATACACTTCAACCTGGAGCGACACGTCACACAATCGTGTACTTCAAAATATTTCTATGTAAGGAAAACCAGCTGATTGTGAGGACTATTTTACTCGCAGGCAATCCCTTACTGTAAGCATGCATGTAGCGATAGTGGAGAGGAAAAACTCCCTTTTAACAGGAAGAAATTTCCAGCAGAACCAGACTCAGTTTGAGCGGCCATCTGTTGAGGCCGACTGGGGTTCAAGGAGACACAAGGAGATGAAGACATAAACAAAATAAGATCTTTGGCAAAATATGCGCAAAGTACAGCTTGCAAAACACTTATGCAGCAAATAAGACTGGGAAAATAAAGGCAATGATGTTTTTAAAAACATCTTTAGTATAGAAAATTCCTTTTTTTATCCCTTTATATTCATTTATCCCTTCATTTTGATTTAAAAAAAAGTTAAATCATTGCAACTAAGTGGAATTGAGTAGAGTACTAATAAACTGAACTGCAGTAAGACTAGAACTACTTTATCTCATTTTTACTCCAGTAAAAAAAAAGTAGTCATCCAAGAATTTACACAAGAGTAAAAAAGTATTTTTTAAAAAGGCTGCTCAAGTATTGAGTAACTGATCTGATCATAACAACTGGTTTAATATTTTAAAAAATGACGTAAAGTTTAACAAAATGTAAAGTTATATACAAATACTGCTATTTCAAGTATGAGATTCAATATATACTACATATATTACATACATTAATTAAACAATAATAATTCTAGATGGAATAAACACTTTATAATACATTATATTATTCATAAATCTAACAAAATTAATAATGGTAAGTACTTATATAGCGCCCTTTTTTAAGTCAGGAGACTTGACCAAAGTGCTTTACACTACATTGATTCACCCCTTCACGCACACTGATGGTGGCAAGCTACATAGTAGTCACAGCTGCCCTGGGGCTCACTGACAGAAGCGGGGCTGCCGTACACTGGCGCCACCGGGCCCTCTGACCACCATCAGTAGACAATGCAGGTGAAGTGTCTTGCCCAAGGACACAACGCCAATGAAAGTCAGAGCCGGGGCTTGAACCGTCAATCCTTTGATTTCAGGGCAAACTCCTACATCCAACGCCACTGTTGCCCCAATAGTTACAGTAAAACAAAACAAAAATGTTTTCAATTATTGAAATAACTCACAATGGTTAGAGTAGCCAGAACTGTTACTCAAGGAAGATTTGTGATATTTTATATTAAAAAAAGTACAATATAGTAAAACTATTCTTATGTTTTTCTTTAAAAAAGGTTGAATTAATAAATGTGATTAGTTACTATGCCCCTCTGCCACTAACAGCATGTTTGTAAACCCATGTAAACCTGTCTGTTTAAAGCAGTAATGGTTATAAAGTCGAACAGTCGCTGTCTGGGAGGAACAATCTGCTCCTGAGCTCCATTTTATTTTATTTCCTCCACCGCTTTATTTAATAAAAAAAAAAAAAAAATTGATCCAGGTCATTTGAGTGAAACCCAATAGAATCAGACAATTTGCTTTTAATATATATATAAAAAAATCATTGTCTTATTTCAAGTGCATAACCTCCAGTTATCCTATTTCAGGTTATAAATCATATTATTTACCTATTCAAATTAAGGGTAAATACAACTTTTTATTGCCGTATAAAACAAAAAAAACACAAACTAAGCTTTTTACCGTTTTAAGGCCTATATGTCATCCTTAAAAACATTAATCAAATAAAAAACTTATATGACTATATTTATGTTGTTAAATAATAACTTGAAGGTACATCTAATATAAATGCTGTTCAGTTGTAATACATCCATGTTTTTCATGATGATGACGATGTCTTGCTCTTGTCCATCCTCAGATAGATTACAAAAATGTTATTTTTTTCTAGATTGGAGTCGTCATCGAACTTTCTGACAAATGAAATAAAAACAATTACATTTTGTATATTTTAAATAAGATAATTTATGGCATTTCTGTATAATTTTTATATGTTTTCTGCTTACTGCATGTGTCTGCTTGTGTAAATCGGGAGTTTTAAGAATAAAAATATCAAACTGATGATGCAGGTCATCAAAAACTCATGTATCAAATATGATGCACTTGACTTTGAAGGGTTAAATGGATCCACGACTCGGTGAACATGTTGACCTAAATATGTTGTTAACCTAATAACTGACATCTGATTACAATTACTTAAAAAAACTATTATATATATATATATATATATATATATATATATATACATATATATATATATACGTATATAAATATATATATATATATATATAGTGTACATATATACTATATATATAATATATATATATATATATATATAAATATATATGTCCTTAGTAATATTTATTTCATGTTTTTCAAGTTGTCATTTATTAATTGTATTATTATTATTTTTTTCCAATACCAGGGTTTCCGAGGGTCATTCAAAATCATAAAAAATCATAAAATTATAATTTTTTTAATTAGGGCATTAATTGACATTAAAATTAATTAAATTTGATTATAGTTGGATATAAATTGCTTTTAAAAAAAAAACAAATATATAGGTTTATACAAACAATTTCATCAGACAAACAATTTCACCAGATATATTATATGAGAGTGGAACTGCTTCCAGTTGATCGTAAAGCTGTATGTTCAGAAAAGAGGCGGAGAACAATAATAGAAAAAAATTTCCTCTGTTCTTTTGCTAAATTTATTGCTAAATTATTTGCATTTCTTACCTACATTTCTGGAAAAACTGTCATGCAAACCTTTGTGGATCAATAATGGCTATTCAGAATATTAAACACATACATTTATATATAAATTAAACTGGTTTGTTAGTTATATCTATTTACATATGATACTCCTAAATCAATTCCAGATTATATATATATATATATAATTTTTATTTTATTTATATTTTATATAGTATATTGATTTGAACCTGCTGCCACCCTCTGGTTTAAAGGGGATCTGATGGTTTCAGAGGTGGTGAATTATGTCCATATGGGAATGACAGAACATATGGGTTGGGGACAGGGATGGCCAACTCTATTACTCTATTACTGTCTGAACTTCAGCCAGCTCCTTTGTTTCCTGTCTTTCATTAGTGGACAGATCCATTAATCCTGATGTTTATGGCCAATGTCATCATAGCTACTGAGGTTAGACACACCTGGATTAAACAGTCTGTCTTTAATGGAAGACAGGAAACAAAATATCTGTCTGAAGTTCAGGAACTAGTGGAGCTGGGCTATTTGGGGAGAATCCAAATAACATAATATACACAAATAAAACAAAACATGAAGCCAAAAAATGCAAAGATTAACAAAATAATCTGCTGATCTCCTAAATATAACTATAAACTAATGCACAGATTTCTGGCTCTGCTATCAGGCTTAGAGCTAAAAACCATCTTTCTCTCAGTGAAACGTCTCTAAATCATCTGTTTCCTGCATCTCTATCTCCTCCAGTGCTTCTCATTTCCCCGTCGCTAACCCTCCCTTTGATGGCGTGGGGTGCCCTGATGCTAATCTCAGATTATTTCCCGCCAGATGATTAATCTGTCATTACATAATCACAGGCCTGCCAGAGCTGCACTGGGGAGTGACAGGGAGGCAGCAGACCCAGGAAATGTTTTATTATCCTCATATATAGCCACTTTTTCCATCTTTCGATTCTGTTTATAATGATTTAAAACATCAGAACAAAAAAAAATGGATCAGCTTTAGATCTCACTGTTAAACATCATCTTCTTTCTGTCTCTCTTTTACTTTGGCTGGTGCTGTTTTATTTTTTAATGTTATTTTTTCAACTTTTATTCTTTCAGTTTCTCTTTTGCCGTTTAAGTTTTATGAATTGCATGCTTTATTATTACAGCAGTGAATCTAAGAAAACCCAAGAGATGTTGGTACAGAGCTGAAAGAGAATACGGGGTATCTTTATTTTTATGTGATGGGCCATCATCATAAATTACTGTCATTTCATCAAAAGTCTCCTCAAGCTCAACTCAACAGGCTTCCTTTCAGACTTTTCAAACACCTGTAAATCAGAAACCACAATGAGTTCAGAGCTGCAAGTTGCCATTTGATCTATAGCAATATAGATAATTGCACATGAAAAATGTCAGCTTTATCAAACATCTGGAAATAGATCAGGGGCAAAACTTATTGAACGCCCCTCGTAGCTCTGTTGCTGATTTACTCAAAACTAATTAAACACAACATTTTCTTTAAGTTACATTTGCTTAAACGCTAGAAAGATAGATATTCTATGTTTTTACAGAGTAACCCTGCTTTCTCACAGTCCTTATATTATAAAACATTGACTTTTTCTGTTAAACAAAGTTCAGCTGTATTACAACCTCTACCTATTAAAAACCAGTGTGGTCCGAATAAAGTAAAGGTCCGGAGACATTTTCTATTATAATCTGTTATTTTAAACTGAATTTAACACTGAAATAAAATGAGGTGTTTATGCATCCAGGTTTTACATTGACTTTTTAAATGAAAAATAGAAAAAATAGAAAAATTCTTCCATTTTATAATCTAAATTGTTTTTGAAGTAGAGAAAAACAATCGTTCATTTTGGTTTATTACGATATATAGTTTAATTTCCTGATTCACATATTTTATAAAACACCTGAACTGAACTTTATTTCTTTCTTTTTTCTGTCTTAATGAGAGCAGTGGGCTTTATGCTGCCCTGCAAGGCTTTAAACCTGGGTTTGAATGGAGACAAAGCCATTCTCGAGCACATATCAAGGAGCTAATTTTGAGCCTGGATCCATATTTATTTTTGATTCTGTTCATGTTGCAGAATCCTGCTTCACAGCAGCAGGTTGAGCCAAACATCCCCTAAATGTTCAGGGTCATCTTTGAGCACCATTTCACTTTTCTTTCACCAGTTCACCGCAGTTCTTCCAGGAGTCCACACTTTCTCTGCTCTCTTTTTCTCATCATCTTTTCCTTCTTTCCCGTCGCCCGGCTTGCAACAGGTTTGCCTGCTGTGTCTAAAAGTAGCAGCAGCAGCAACCCAGACTGACAGCAGCTCATTGGAAACTGAAATTAGACACACATCGGTAATTTATAAATGTTTTAAATCAGGATCCGGACCCTGGTCCGCTAATCCGTGACCTCTGCTACATAAGTTGCAAAAGACTCAAAACTGGTTTCTAGCTCTTAAAAATATTGACCAGAAATATTTTGTAGCTACAGTTAATGACAGAATACACAGTCTCTCTCTCAAAAAGCTCTTTATTTGCTTTAACTTTGCTAGTTAAAAGCTATAGGGTTACTTACTGAAATAGTTATTTAAATAACAGCTTTCCTCTTACCCAAATTTCTGTCTCTATTTCCTATTTATAAGCACTAAACATATGGAAAATTGCTCAGATTTGCTTCATGGTTGAGTTTGAATGCTGAACCATAGCAATTTAGCAGTGGGTAAAGAGTTTGGTCTGATTGCAGGCTATATTTATAACCCTTCATGATACTTTGCCCCCCTCAGGTTTACTTCTCTTTGCTCAAAATTGAAGGACTAAATATAAGTCAAATTGATGCTTGCAGCCATCTTTCTCCCGCAGCTCAGCTTCTAGAAACATGAAATCTGAACGCCATGCTGTGGTGTCTGTGTGTCATGCCTTCACAGCGTTTATGTAAACTGATTTAGAACATGAACACATTCTTGCTATTTATTAAAGAAACAGAGCGGCTGTATATTTAGCATATTATGGCGTTTATGTGGGTGAGTGTGAGCTGGCTGTTATGCTTCACGGTTCCGTCAGAGGTGTTGGGGGTCTGGTTAAGTCCTCCAGTAAAATGAAGCAGTTAATTAATACATGCTGCTGTTTCTTTAGGATTTAGTCCCAAGGTTTGCTTTATTCTTTACTTATAGGTGCTGGGCCATAGCATGTCCAAAATGTCATTCATTGTCAGACTAGCAAAACGGCTCTCAGCGAGACACTTTTATTTGTGGAAAAGAAAAAACGTATCCCCAATAACCTGGCCCTACACAGCTATCTAGACCTAATAACTGGTTGTGCCAAATGGTATTCCAAGGGTGCAAATGCTCTGCAGATACATCAATTGGCAGCAAATTCAAAAAGTAAACACAAAAAATAGATCATCAAACAATAAATTAAACTAATGCACACCAAAGTTGGGTGAGGCGGTGTTCTGTCTGATGAACATACCCGGTCAGACCAGCATACCCATAGTCAATACCCATTTATCCCTTTAGTTTATCCCTTTTGTTTGTATGAAAAATAGACTTTAAACCACATCAACGGGCGGTGTTTTTTTTTAAGCATATGAACTGTTAGGGAAGAAAATATTCTAAAATAGTTAACTTTGGAAAAAGTTTGGCTCTCTCTCTTCCTCTGGATCCCAGGTGTCATGATGGGTTTTCAGAAAAGCCCAGTACGCAGAACACCACGGAAACAGATGAAAAGTTTAACAAGTTTTACTGAGCACAAGCACATGGAATAAACACAGGAACTGGTTCAGGCCTGGGGGCAGGTTCACTGGAGTCTGTGAGGATGACAGTTCAGTTAGCTTGGGAGCAGATGAGTCTGAGTTTGAGAGTTTCAGATTTATACCTTGAGGTGTCCGGGTTTGGCTTTGAGAGAGGAACTGTTGGGTCCAGAGACTGTTTAGTTCAGCAGAGTCCAATAACCGCTTCAGCGCCTTACTTCTAGCGTGAGGGCAGACCTTGGCTTTGGGTTTCCAGCTCTTAGTCCAGAGCTGCATGAGAATCCAGAGAAGGGTCATCAGGTTTGGCTCAGAGGGCTGGCTCGGCAGGTTAAGCTCATCCAGAGCTTACAAGGAAAAACTGGATTCCTGAAAGCAGAGACAAAGAGGGATTAGAATCCAATCAGGAATCAGGAGCAACAAAGGTTCTCAGAGGAAGCTAGGCTCAGGTGCTAACCAAACTGGATAAACACTGCGGCGTTGAGGCAAGGTCTGAAGGCAGGTTATATACTGTGGATCCTCTGATGATGAGATGCGCCTCAGGTGTGTCGAAGGCTCAGCTCAGGAGGATCCACGGCGGACTCTGCTGGAAAAAGGTGGAACTACTCCAGATCCCAACAGTACCCCCCTCTCAACGACCGCCTCTTGGCGGTCCAGAAGACGTCGAAGGGAGGGAGCGCTCATACTCCTCGATCAAAGATGGGTCGAGGATGTAGGAGCCAGGAACCCACTGGCGATCCTCCGGACCGTAGCCCTCCCAATCGACGAGGTACTGCCAACCGCGACCTCGCCGACGGGAGTCCACGATCCGGCGGACGGTGAAGGCCGGATGTCCATCGACGTCCAGGGCGGGTGGATGGGAGTCGGATGGTGGGCACAAAGGACTAGAGATGACTGGTTTGACCTGAGAGACGTGGAACGTGGGATGGATGCGAAGAGTCGGGGGAAGTTGCAGGCGTATGGCTGACGGATTGATAACCTGGGCAACTTTGTATGGACCAATGTATCTAGGTGAAAGCTTGCGAGACATCCCCTTGAGGGGGATGTCCCGAGTGGAAAGCCATACCTCTTGTCCAACCGAGTACTCTGGGGCAGGACGTCTCTTTGAGTCAGCGAAGCGTTTCGTAGTTTCCGAGCAACGATTGAGTGAAGCGATGGTGTCTCTCCAGATGCGTTGACATCGACGGATGTGTTGGTTGACTGATTGCACCGAAATCTCTCTCTCGTCTGCAGGAAAAAGTGGAGGTTGATAACCAAGACTAACCTGAAATGGTGACTGGCCAGTGGAAGCTGACTTGAGAGAGTTGTTGGCGTATTCAATCCATGTGATGTATTGGCTCCAGTCAGTGGGGTTATTGGAAGTGAGACAACGAAGGGTAGATTCGAGCTGCTGGTTCATTCTTTCGGTTTGACCGTTAGACTGTGGATGATAACCTGAGGTGAGTGAAGACTTACAATTGAGTGCTGAACAGAAAGCCTTCCAGACTTGAGAAACGAACTGGGGTCCACGGTCCGAGAGAATTTCTTGAGGGATTCCATGAAGACGAAAGACGTGTTTAACCAGAAGCTGGGCGGTTTGAAAGGCCGTGGGAAGTTTCCTGAGGGGGATGAGATGGCAAGACTTTGAAAATCGGTCGACGATGGTAAAAATTGTGGACATACCTCGGGAGATGGGAAGACCAGTGACGAAATCAATAGCGATGTGAGACCATGGACGCGTGGGAACAGGAAGAGGATGCAACAGACCTGAGGGTGGTTGATGTGAGGTCTTATTTCTGGCGCAGGTAAAACAAGCCAAACATATTCCTTGACATCCTTGTGCAGGGTAGGCCACCAGAAACGTCTAGAGATTAAGGACCGTTACCTGGGTCAGGTTCAGAAGCCAGGGCAGAGTTAATAAGATCGGTGATCTCCCAGGTAACCACTCCAACAGTGCAGGAAGCGGGAAGGACAGGTTCAGGCGTCTCGGATTGATCAACGGAATAAAAACGAGAGAGAGAATCGGGTTTGATGTTCTTGGATCCGGGTCTGTAAGAGATTATAAGATTGAAGCGAGAGAAGAAAAGAGACCACCTTGACTGACGAGGATTGGCTTGTTTGGCAGACTGGATGTAGGCTAGGTTCTTGTGATCAGTCCATACAAGAACCGGGTGCTCAGCTCCCTCAAGCCAGTGTCTCCACTCCTCCAATGCCAGTTTGATGGCCAAGAGTTCGCGGTCACCAACGTCGTAGTTTTGCTCAGCAGGGGAAAGTCTACGAGAAAAGAAGGCACATGGGTGAACTCTTTGATCTGTGTCGAGTCTTTGGGATAATACTGCTCCTACACCAGAGTCGGAAGTGTCCACTTCAAGGATGAATTGCTTGGTTGGATCGGGCTGGATTAACACAGGGGCTCTGGAAAACAAAGTCTTAAGTTTGTCAAATGCATTTTGTGCTTTGGGGGTCCACTGGAAGGTCTTTTTGACTGAAGTTAGAGAAGTTAGAGGAAGAGCTGTCTGACTGTAATTCCTGATAAATCTTCGGTAGAAATTGGCGAAACCCAGGAATCTCTGCAGCTGTTTACGGTTTTCAGGTACCGGCCACTCCAAAACTGCTTTTATCTTTTCTTCAGAAGGCTTAACCTGCCCGCCCTCGAGCACAAACCCCAAAAAGGTGACTGATTGTTGATGAAACTCGCATTTTTCGGCTTGGACAAAAAGTTTGTTTTCTAATAATCTTTGCAGGACCAGGCGGACATGTTTCTTATGTTCAGAAAGATCTTTAGAATAAATCAGGATGTCATCGATGTAGACAAAAACAAATACATTTAAAAAGTCTCTGAGAACATCGTTTACCAAGGCTTGAAAGCATGCAGGGGCGTTAGTGAGACCAAAAGGCATGACTAGATATTCGAACTGGCCCAGAGGTGTCTTAAAGGCTGTCTTCCATTCATCGCCATCTCTGATTCTGCGAAGGTGATAGGCGTTCCTTAAATCGAGCTTAGTGAAGACAGTTGCACCTTGAACTGGTTCGAATGCAGAAGCGAGTAGAGGAAGTGGGTACTTATTTTTAACAGTGATTTGGTTCAACCCTCTGTAGTCGATACACGGTCTAAGTGAACCATCCTTTTTGCCCACAAAAAAGAAACCTGCTCCCAATGGAGACGAAGAGGGGCGGATTATTCCAGCAGCTAATGACTCATTAATATATTTTTCCATCGTCTCCCGTTCTGGTTTGGAGATATTATAAAGTCTACTGCCGGGTAAAGGTGCTCCTGGTAATAGCTCGATAGCACAGTCGTATGGTCTGTGAGGTGGAAGGGACGTAGCACTGACCTTACTGAAGACAGGAGCCAGATCATGGTACTCTGGAGGAACAGAAGTAAGGTCAGGAGAGTCCATCTCCCCCACACCTCTAGGAGATCTTACAGCGGGGGCTGCTGAACGAAGACACGTCTCATGGCAAGAGGTCGACCAAGACTCAATATGACGATCAGTTCCTTATATGGGGGTTATGTAGTTCCAGCCACTCAAACCCCAATACCAAAAGAGAACATGCAGAAGGAAAAACAAAGAATGATAGGGTTTCACGATGGTTACCTGAGACCAACAGCTCGAGGGGTTGTGTTTGGTGGGTAACTTGGTGGAGCTTCTTTCCATCGATCGCGGAGACACAGAGAGGCTGGATTAGGGGAATAGTTTGAATCTGTAACTGCTGAACCAGGTTAGAGTCAATTAGATTCCTTTCCCAACCTGAATCGATGAAGGCAGATAAAGTGAGGTTTTGATCAGCGAAGAACAATGTGGTTGGAAGCAACAGGCGAGGAGATTTCTCAGAGATAACATGGCCCGTCAGACTCCTCAGATCCTCTGACGGGCCTCGGCTTTTGATTTAGCTGGGCATGAGGCAATGAAATGGCCACTCTCACCACAGTAGATGCACAGCTTGCTCCTGACACGCCCTAACCTTTCCTCAGGAGTTAGCCTCGTATGTCCAACCTGCATGGGTTCGGCCTCCACTTCAACTGCATGAGAGGCCTGAACTGGCAAAGGGAGAGATTGGGTCTTAGACCTTGGCTTAGGAAAAGGTTCTGTGGAAGAAGAGAAGGCAGGCACATTGTTAGAAGCAGGGACAGAGTTGAAAGGACCATAATTCCTTGGTTTTGTGCTATTTCTGGCTCGAATCCTATTATCCAGCCTAATTGTCAGGCGGATTAATTCATCGAGAGTAGCAGGTTCGTCGAGGGTTGCAAGCTCATCCTTTATATTTTCGTTGAGAGCCTCAAAAAATGCAGTCTTTAAAGCACATTGATTCCAACCGGAAGCTGCGGCTTTAACCCGGAAGTTAATTGAGAAATCAGCAACTGAAGAATTTCCTTGTTTAAGTTTCAAAAGAGCCCGAGAATCTACAGTTTGATCTGTTTCCTGGTTAAAAACTTGTGAAAACTCAGAAATAAAGTCGGAGTATTGGCAACTAAGGCTTTCTTCGGAGGAAAACCTAGCCTGCGCCCACTCAAGAGCTCTTCCAGTCAATTGAGACAAAATAAATGATATTTTCTTGTAATCCGTTGGAAAACTGCCTGGAGAATTTTGAAAGATTAATCGACATTGAAACAAAAATCCTTTGCAGTCTTTCATGTTACCTGAAAACTTTTCAGGGAGACTAGGTCGGAACTCAGATGATGACGTCACCGCCGGTGACCTCGGAGGAGGAACTGGACCCGGAAATGGTTGTGAAAGCGGCGTGGCGTTAGCGCTGCTCAAATTGTTAGCGAAGCCTTGAATAACTTGATTCTGGTAAAGTACCATTCTGTGCAACTCACGGAGGGTTTGGGTTTGTCCCTGAATTTGGGCATCTTGTTCCTCCAACCGACGATGAAGTTGGTCTGCTGGGCCTTGTGTTTGGCCGCAGTGTTCTGTCATGATGGGTTTTCAGAAAAGCCCAGTATGCAGAACACCACGGAAACAGATGAAAAGTTTAACAAGTTTTATTGAGCACAAGCACATGGAATAAACACAGGAACTGGTTCAGGCCTGGGGGCAGGTTCACTGGAGTCTGTGAGGATGACAGTTCAGTTAGCTTGGGAGCAGATGAGTCTGAGTTTGAGAGTTTCAGGTTTATATCTTGAGGTGTCCGGGTTTGGCTTTGAGAGAGGAACTGTTGGGTCCAGAGACTGTTTAGTTCAGCAGAGTCCAATAACTGCTTCAGCGTCTTACTTCTAGCGTGAGGGCAGACCTTGGCTTCGGGTTTCCAGCTCTTAGTCCAGAGCTGCATGAGAATCCAGAGAAGGGTCATCAGGTTTGGCTCAGAGGGCTGGCTCGGCAGGTTAAGCTCATCCAGAGCTTACAAGGAAAAACTGGATTCCTGAAAGCAGAGACAAAGAGGGATTAGAATCCAATCAGGAATCAGGAGCAACAAAGGTTCTCAGAGGAAGCTAGGCTCGGTGCTAACCAAACTGGATAAACACTGCGGCGTTGAGGCAAGGTCTGAAGGCAGGTTATATACTGTGGATCCTCTGATGATGAGATGCGCCTCAGGTGTGTCGAAGGCTCAGCCCAGGACGATCCACGGCGGACTCTGCTGGAAAAATGTGGAACTACTCCAGATCCCAACACCAGGCCCTCCCGGCGAGCTGCGTGTGGCCACAAGGAAACCAACAATGCGTGTGGACGTCACAAAATCACAGAATTTAATCCAACAAGAAACAGCTTATGAATTAACAACAAAACTGCAGAACAACAGAAACATACATTCAATTACCTGAGGTAAAGAAAAATAGAAAAGAAAAGCAAAGATGCGTCTTTGGAGAGAGCTGGTGCCAAAAAAGGCAAAATAGTGGCAGCTATCTGAATTATTACTCGTGTGCACGAACTTTTATAATGTAGGTGTGTCTTTCCTTTTAGTATATTCAGTTAAGGCGTCCCTCCGCTTGACCAATTGGAAGCTACCTTGGACACTAAGAAAAACTTAGAACTTCCCCTAATTTACGGCAAAAATCAAAGGCCATTTGCTCCTTTGTTTAACAAAAAGAGCGGAGAGCTTGTCCTGGCCTCCAGAATTCTAAGGTCATCTGGCTAAGGAAAACATAAGATAAGATTTCACAGATAGCTGTGGAATCCGGGGTCTCTCCTGCTATCTCTCCTTACATAAATTCTCAGGAACAAACTTAAATTCAGTAATTTGGTTCAAGGAAAGGTTATCTTCACAAACCCAATTTTGTTCTTCTGCACAAGATTGAATCCTGCCTTAAAACAAAAATAACAGATAGAATCAACAGAACATGAGGTACAATTCCTTTTTCTAAGCTATGAAACATAATATTCAATCCTAAGTATACAAGCTAACACATTTTCCAAAACCCCATTTAGCATAGATCCTGAGCAATTTTCTAATATTAAACAAAACATTTTCATTCAAACAATTTCCATTTGATTCTGATATTGTCACAGATAGTACAATTTTCAAATACATTCATCATCTACTAAAGTAGTTAATTCAAAAATTAGATAATACAATTTTCATTTAAAAAACATGCTATTAGTACTTAGAAAAATGTCTTAAAAACTAAATGTTAGTGTTTTAACATTCTACGTTGTATTCAGTTTTACACCATCCCAGATGTTAGTTCTGGAAGACTTTTGATCTTCTGTGAACCAGGCAGACTTCTCTCCTCGAGGCTCAAATGATGCTGCCCCCCAGGAGATACTCATTTTATGGCCTCCTGTCCTCCCTGATAAACAACAGGAGCCTCATTGCGAGATCCCCTTTGATCTGCATTTTCCTTCCTGTACTTTGAATACTTACCCATCAATCGTTTAGTTTTAAATCATTAACACAAACTTGTTCAAAATTAAGAAATTTGTTCAAAATGAGCGTGTTCAACATACCTTTTACAAATGCCATAAGATTAACTGTATTAAAAACTAAAAATAATAATTTTCCTTAACAGAACCTTAAATGTTTTTTTTTTGTTTTTTTTTACATGACTACATGGAAACAAACCCATTGAGGTAGTTTAAAGTCTATTTTTTGTACAAAACTGAAAGGATAAAAGCAAATCTGATGTCTTGCGCATAGGTATTGACTATGAGTATGCTGATCTGACAGAACAGCGAACTACTGGTTAGGGCATAGAGCTTGGAATCCTGATGTTTCTGAGTTCGAGCCCCGCTCGCACAGACTGCCACTCTGGGTCCATGAGCAAGACCCTTACCCCACACTGCTCCCCAGGCGCCGCACAATGGCAGCCCCCTGCTCCCCAAAGGTGATGGCTTAAATGCAGAGAGTCCATTTCGTGGCTATGTACTTACGACAGTGTAATGAAATTTAAAGCTAGGAAAAAAAGATAAAAACTAAGACTTGGAAAGATAAAAAGACTAGCAAACACAAAGAATAAACTAGCAAATAAAAAAATAGATTAGCAAACTCAAAGAAGAAACTAGCAAATAAAAAAATAGATTAGCAAACACAAAAATTTAACTGCAAAAAAACAAAAGAATTGCTCTAGCAAACACCAAAATGAAACTAGGAAACCCAAAAGTGAGACAAACAACCACAAAGATTAAAGTAGCAAGAACCAAAATAAGACTTGCAAACACAAAAACACTAGCAAACACAAAAATTAAACGAGCGAACATCCAATTAAGGCTCGTTAACACAAAACTGAGACTAGCAAACAAAAATGATGTATAAAAAAAAAAAAAGTGAAAACATAAATTAAAAAAAATGTAATAATAAGTTAAAAAAAAAAACAACTGCAAGTTAAGAAAAGCTACAAACTAGCACCACATACCAGAAGTGCTCCAAAACCCTAGGGGAAGACGATCAATTCAATTCAATTCAATTCAGTTTATTTATATAGCGCCAAATTCACAACACATGTCATCTCAAGGCACTTTACAGTTCAACCAGATCATACAGTCAAATCAGATCAGCAACACATTTAGGACGAGAACCTTTGTAAAGACATAGAGAATGATCTAGGGGTTAAAGTGTTTTATAAAATATTGAAAAGAAAACTTGTTTTTTCTGTCTTCCCTCCAAACATCCTCGTTTTTTTTGTAGTAGGTCTGGTTCATAAACATTAATTGGTAGCAATCTCTATGGTTTAGTACCAAATGTCTTGATGATTGTCTCCCTCTAGTACTTTTCAGTTTGTCATACTTGTAGCATTTTCTCTTTTGCATGTGTGTTGTCTGTCTGTATGCTACTATCATGTATCTGTTTGAACTGGTTTTGTATGTGCAATTAAATTGCACTTCATTTCTTTATATTTTACTGTAACTGCGGCAAATCATCTTTTGTGGAATTTTCCTTTGCATGTGTTTTGTTTATTAGGTTGATTTGAATGTTTTCCCATCTGATTTTAGGCTCCGTTCACACTGCAGACTGAAGTGACCAAAATCCGATTTTTTTGGCCGATATTCGACCTGGATCTGATCTTTTCACGACAGTCTGAACAACACAGATCCGATTTTTTCCAATGCGACCCAGGCCTCTTGGCTATGTGGTCCTGAATTCGATACGAATCTGATCTTTTCAAATGCGACCTTTGTGTGAACGGCCAGGTCGGATTCACCCAACCTGAACGTCATTAATAACCGACAAAGATCACTATTCTTGGTCTTGCTACACAGAAACGGCAAGAAAAACAACAACCTTTGCAGGTTACCATCCATGTTTACTTCCGGAAAAAAAGAGCATGGTGGCCTGTGACGTCATTGCGTCCTCTACTGCGCAGGCGGGACAATTGCGTTGTGTGACTGCAGTTCACACAGGAGATCACATACAAGTTGCATATATTTGGAAACATGAACGGCAACGCAAAAAAATCGCATTTCACAAAAAAAATCAGAATTGAGCATCAAGGCCTGCAGTGTGAACGTAGCCTTAGTGTTTGCGGTTAATTTCTTACATGCTGTTTATGTATTTGCAGTGCAATTACACCTTTAGGCCAGAAGTATGATTCTTAAGATGGATTCTTGTCTTCTAATTGGAATTCTGCCATAAAAGACATTTTGGCATCTCCTTAATTAGTCATAAAATGAACTCTTGAAGTTTGTTTGGAAGGTTGGCCTCACCTGGGAAGGTTCACTGCTTTCTCTACTCAAGCACTGATTAAAATGATTGCATTACCTGCTCAGCAGCCATCAAATGCTTGTTAATCACATTGTGAGGTGTGTGGAGGCAGAGAAACATTTAGGACAGTGGACTCTGAGGGCCAGGGTTAACAATCCCTGATTTAGGTAATAGGTTTATTCTATAGGTCTGCTGGTATTCAAACCGCGATGTAGCCAAGAAAATCAAACTCAGCTGTCGAACAGATGGTAATCATATTTTTTATGTTTTTATAAAATGAGAAGGGCTCATTTTAGTCAAAAGCGGCAGGTTGATTTGACTAGATTTTCCCCTTAAAGAGGCATTAAAGAGTTGTTTATTAATACTGCCACCTGTGGCCAAAAAACAGAACTGCGGCACCCGACTGCTCGTTCATATAATTGACAAGGTTCTTTTTTTTAAAACTTTTTCCCCTTACCTGCTGTTGCTATTGGTGTCTGAGTTGAGCTGGATGCCGGTCAGTTATGAGAATTCACACAATCTATCTTGGATATAACGCTTCGATTGTTTGCTAGCTTGGACCCATTTATTGCGTCATGTCTGCAGCAACAGAGCAGGAACCTCAGACTCAAAGTACATTCAGGAAAAATAGGCTACAGACTGAAGCCTGGGTCACAGCAGTTTTGTCCACCTTTTTTTATCAATCCGTTTTTTTTTTTATGTCACACTGGGTGCGTATAGAAGGGCTACTACTACGAAGCGGGAGCAGATCCCAATCTAAGCAGATTTTTTTAACTTCTGTCTTCAAATTGAAACAATGTCCCACATTTGACTGGGACAGATTATGAAAAACAGAAAACAGCCAACACTAATACAAAGGAAAGCGCCACTTCATGATCAACATACAAAGCAGACCAGATAGAGGATTTTGATATTTAAAAAAATGTAGAATCTATGTGTAAACAAAAGAAAAATGCAGCAATAAACAAAGTTGGACGGTTTATAGGTACCCCCTCCAAACACCAGATGTCATTTAGACGTTGTTTTTTAGACTGTATCTGGTCGGTCCATCATAGTCTTAATTTAGTTTAGAAATAGTTTAATAAACTGGGCTGTGTTTGGTTGGTCTGATTTTGTCCAACATTAGTCCAATAATAGACATTGAAAAGACGCTGCAAGGTCTTTTCAACTATTTGAAAATTACGGCTTTTCACTTTTTAACAAAATGTAGAAGTCATTTGGACGTAATTGTCATATTGGGATTTAGATGTCTAACCCACATGCAGAAACACTCGGAGGCAGGGAAAAAGTTCAAAGGTTTATTGACAAAATGTTTATAAAAATGTGAACTAGAACTTGGGTGGTCAGACTGGTCACGGCAGGATCACCACCGAGGAGGACAGAGAGGTTGAGGAGTTCCAGGTAAACTGCCGTTTATCAGATGATGGGGGAATACCTGCTCAGAGGTGGAACTGATCAGCAGGGGGGGAACCTTGAGGGTCCAGAGGCTAGTCGGCAGGCAGTGGGCTGAGGGAAAGCAGAGACTGAACTGAGTGCAGGCAGGCGGAGGACTGAGAGCTAGGCATTCCAGACTTAGATATTCTCCAGGATTTCAGGTTGATCTGACAGGACTGGATCTGTGAGGCAGAAAGAAACAGGGTCAGGCAGATTCACAAAAATCAGGGAAAACAGACCAGAGAAGCAGGCTCAGGTTTTGCTGGTACCTTTACTGGCAAACACTCTGGCAGGGAAGTGTCAGCCTGTTCCTCCTTAAATAGGGCCTCCTTATGAGCAGATGGAAGACAGGTGTTGCAGTCAGCTCCAGCCCTCAGGAGATCTTGTGCGCCCTCTGGTGGAGAAGGTGGACAAAGCCTCCAGATCCCAACAGTAATCATGACTTTCAATGTCTTTCCAAACAATTTTTGCTTGGTGGGAGTGGATGAGGCAATGATCTCAGATTTGTTAGATAAAACTCTTACCTAATCCGTTCGGCAGTAACATACAACCAACATTTTTCAGTCCAGCTAAAACTGGTGCGGCCATGTTTTTTCTTTCTTTAGCCTTCTGCTTCTGGGTGATGCTATAAATGTAGCTGTATTCCATTTCAACGAAAAGAACACATCTGCTGGTTCCTGCCAAGATCTGTTTTTGGGATTTTGCAATAATGAATTATTACCTCTTTAAAGGCATACCTGCTTGCAGAAAATCATGTCTGGTGTGTTCACCCCCAAATGCCACAACCTTGTGCGACATAATTTTCTTTTCGATCGGACTCAGATTTGAATTCGGTGTGTTCAGGGCTTTAAAGAGGTACAGAATTAGAGGTGTCAGTCTGCTAATCAATGGCCTGTACCTATGTAACGCTTTTTGGCACTTTTCAGGATACTTGACCAAAGCGCTTTACGCTACATTCAGTCATTGACACATTCACTCTCACACTAATGTAGGCAACCTGCATTGTGGCAACAGCTGCCGTGGGGTTCACTAACAGAAGCGAGGCTGCCGTATGCTGCCACCACCAGTTCCTCTGACCACCATCAGTAGGCGATACGGGTGGAGTGTCTTGCCCAAGGACACAACAACAATGACAGCTTGAACCGACGATTTGAACTTCAATTTCAGGGCAAACTCCTACATCCAACGCAACTGTCCTCCCAACAATGTTTAAATCATAAAAGGTGAAATAAAAGGCTGTTTTAAAGATATTTTTCAGTGAAAAATTACGAAATTGTAATGAAACAGAGACTGGATCCAAATATAACCAAGACAGGTCGGTGAAATTTGAACAGTTAATTGAACAGGTTGCTTTGAGAGCAGGACTGAATCTGAGTGCAGCAAACAGGCAGACGGGCGGGCAGATTGTGTGATGTTTACCAGTTAATGATCCAGGAGAGGAAGGCAGACAGTTAAGCGGAGCTTTTCCGAGTTTGTGATCCAGAGAGAGGGGAGCAGGCGGTCCGATCAGAATGATTCAGAGATCCAGGGATCCAGGGGCAGAGCAGAGAAGATATAAAGGCAGGCAGAGTCAGACAGGGATCAGGCAGACTCGGTATCCGGATCGGGTCAGTAACGGGTAGACAACAGATATTTCTAGAGATGCTGGACTATTCTTACCGTATTGGCACAAGATAATCTGGCACAGAGGACTGGTCTAATGGGGTTTAAATACTGATGGAAACAGGTGACTGCGGTCAGAGCTGATGGGTGGAGCAGAGCAGGTGTATGGACTGAGTGATCAGGCCAGAATCAGTGCAGAGACCATTACAGAAATGTCTCTTTAATAAATTAAGTCATCTGCTGAAGTTTCTTTTTTTATCAGAAACAAAGGGAGATATAAATAAGTAGCATATTTGGCATTTACTTTTAGTTGCTATGGTTATAAACGTACCCATTAAACTTGGAAAGTCGTCACCCGGTAATTATAACTGTCGTCAGATCTCTGAGAAACTGCTTTTGCATCCTTCCTGGTGTGAAAACATTCAATCTAATCCACCTGTTGGAGATTAATATGTTTTTAAGATTTAAATTTAGAGATGTATATTTATATTTACCCTGATTACACTGCATATGTATTCATTTTTTAATTTTTATTTCTTAATGGTCACTTAAATCCCAGCTGGCAAATGGCCCCTTTTTGCATTGTCCCCAGAGCACTAATGCCATCCTTTGTGTTTCCATCACAGCCCCAGACAAACAGCACGAGAAACAGCATAGTCACCAGTCCCAAAGGAAACATCCCTTCGGCTGCACTGGTACGCAGCTCTGTGTTCTGTCCGTCCATCTTTTCAGACCACATCTACACTCCAGAGGGCACTGATGGGTGTGTGTGTGTGTGCCTGTACCTGTCTAGCCCTCAAAGTGAGGACCATTTTTCCAATTTCACCATCAAATTGAGGACCAGTTGTGGTAAAGTGAGGACAATTCGCCGGTTCTCACAAGCTATTTTCTATTGGTTATGGTTAGGGTGAGGTATGCATTGGTAATGGTTAGGTATAGGGTTAGGACATAGAAAGGGTTGAAAATGACTTAAAATCAATGGAAGTCAATGGGAGTCAACACATGGTCCTCACTATGATGGCAGAACGTGTGTGTGTGTTTATATGGAGGACCAGCAGAGCCAGAGAAAAAGTAATACAACAAATTTAAATTCAACAAAATATTAAATTCCAATTTTAAAAGGGTTTTGTTATTGCCTATTTAAAATAAAATGATTAAAGTGGAAATAAAAATAGAATTTATCCATCCATTATTAAATACTGCAGTTTGGAAATGTATTTTAAAATCCCATGTTTTAAATCCATGAAGCTGTTTATAACTGTCTTTCCTTATCAGCCAGTTAAAAAAAAAGTTCCTTTTTTATTTTCTTTTACTTTACTTTCCTCTCAATAGTTTCCCTTATCTATTAGCTTTTGCGTGACCCTTGTTAACAAGCTGTTACTAAACTGCTTATAAGTTGTAACTAAGCTGTTGATAAAATGAAATCTTACAGAATCAGATGTCATTTGATCGATGTTGCAATCAGAATATATCAGGTTTGTCATTTGCATAGCTGGAGAAGAATACAGCAGGTTGGATGTCCAATGAGTTTATGCCATTTTCAGCTTGTTGCTCACTTATTAACAGGTTCCTCTCAGGTCGCAGGAAATGCCCTGGTGCAAAATTAAATAAATAGTAAATGTAACATAAAATAATGAACACTTAATGCAAACGTATTTACATTTAATTGTTGTCATAATTTAACACATTTCTGACTATTTAATGGAACATTAAATAGTTCAGCATTGTGTGATGCTGCATTAAATGAATAAATTATATATTTAGTAATTGTTATATAATAGAGTGGCCTTGAAAGGAGTTCAAAGACCATCAATCAACCATGGTAAGCTATATTTAATGAAAAGAAGACATCCGATGACGAGTTTATGATATTTCCCTGTTGAGTTCTCAAGGCTAAAAGTGTGAGTTTTATTGGTTTTTGTCTTATATGAGGGAGTTTAAATGTAAAAAGATCTACAGACAATTAAATATGCTAAATATGCTGCAGTACATTATGCAAAGTTCCAAGCCTCAACTCAAAGTACATTTTTCCTCTGGTCCATCAAAGAGTGATTGGCTACTTCTCAGGATGACAGTACTGTATTATTCCAGTTCTGCCGGGTTAACATTACCAAAGCATCTTCCGGCTATTTAAAAGTGGCTGTTTCGTTTTCATGTTTCTTCAGACAAAGCAGAAGAAATAGTGATAATATCTCAATATTCCTGAAGGTGAAAATTCCATAACTTCATTTTTTACATCATTGACAAACTAAAACTCGTAGTTATCTTCAGCTTTTTCTGGGACCGGGTCACAGGGGCAACTTCCCTCTCCTCAGACACCTCCTCCAGCTCTGCTGGGGACAGCCCCAGACATTCCCTTGTCAGCCAAGAGACATAGACCCTCAAGCCCCTAGGTCTCACCGACGTGCCTGGAACAAGGTCCAAGTGATGCTTTCAGACGCATCAAAAAAAGATGTCCAAGCCACTTCTGCAGTCTCCTCTCAATCTGGAGGAGAAGCAGCTCTACTCCAAGCCTCTCCTGAATTGCTGACCTCTTATCTCTAAGTGAGTTCCCAGTCACCCTGTGACAAAAGACAATTTTTGGCCACTTGTATCCGGGATCTGTTTCTTTTGGTCTTGATCCAGATTTCATTACTATAGCGGAGTATATGAACGTGGACTGACCAGTAAGTCTAGAGCTTTGCCTTTACAATCAGCTCTCTCTTCATCACAACTGTCCGGTGCAGTGGCGCCATTATAGCAGGCCAAGTCCAGCCTGAAGGAGCTACATGAGACCATCCCCCAGTGTAACCACCACCTGCAGGGGGAACCGTGAGGTACTGGTGCACAGAGGACTGGGCAGAGGTCAGAGGCGGAGGCCTAGGCAACTTGATCAGCAAAATAAAACTGTGAGACTAAAAAAGTCATGAAAACAGTAAGCGTTTTCTGTACTATTGCATGTTACCTGGAAAATGTTGACTAGCAGGATAATAACTGAATAAAAGTAGGAGGTCAATAGCTAGTTTATATTCTTAAATGGTTTATTTGCTAGTTTTGCTTTTCCAAAGGAGTATCTCCAAACTGATTCAATGAAATAACCTACAATAGTCTATATTACTGCAGTGCAGGATCCCACACCTGCAGGTATGATATATAAAAAGCTCAACCCATGATGTGAGTGTGTGGAGGGTATTTTGTTACATTATTATTGCAAGTAAAGAACAGTTTGTAAATTGAGATTTGGGGGGGGAAAAATCAATCCAGAAATAAAACTTTAAAAAACTTATACAGAAAAAGGTTTTGAGACTAAGTTTGCTTTTTATCTGGATATAAGTTTTACAAAGAAAGAAAAAACTGCATTTTTTACATGTTTAATATTCTTAAATTTATTTTCAAAACTTGTCTTTTTTAGATGTAATTGTGAAAATTGCACTTTTTTCATATTGCCTTTTCCATAACCCATTTTTTATCACTTCTGGGGGGCAGGCTTTCATCTAGAGGAAGAGGAGAAGATGCATTTTATTGGTCGGTACATTTTTACCGTGAAGAGAATGTGATCTGCAAAATGCAATTTGAAAAGAATGCAATTTTAATTTTAAATCTGGAAAAAATATATGAAAAAACTTAAATCTTAAAAACTTAAAACTTAAATAAAAAAATGTTTTAAAAACGTAATTATAAAATAACAATTATAAAAAATAATAATGTTTAAAAAATGCATGAAAAATGTTAAATCTAATTAAGAAAAACATAATAAAAAAGGAAAGGTACTCTCAAAACCTCTTTTTGATTATGAACATTTTTCAAAATTTTGTTTCTGGATTGCATTTTTTTCCTTGCAAATTTGTAAAGTATACAAAACCTGCCTGTAAAAATAATGGAACAAAGTTTACTCCATAGAAAAGACAAAGTGTAAATCTGTTAAATGAATACATTCATTTTGCTCTCATAGTTTGTCTGGTGTTCTCAACTTTCTTCCTGTTTCCACATGTTTCTCACATCTTTCCTCTCTAACTGTCATTTGCCCATAAAACATCCACCATTTTGTCTTTATATTCTCCTTCTTTCTCCCCCCGTTCCCCTTTCTTTCTCTCAATTGTCCCTCCAGGAGCCACAGACTACTGTTATCCATAATCCAGTAGATGGAATCAAGGTACATCCTCTCTTTTCCTCCATCTCCTCGTTCCTCATCTTACCCTTCATTTGCCATCCTCCTCTTTACTCCGTTCCTCTCCCCCGGTGGGTTCAGCAGTGTTTTCTAGAGGGTCTTTTTTTGTTTCTACACTGTGAAGTTATTGTGATTTTCTTTCCCTGCATGACAGAGGTGTGTGGGCGTGGGGCTGTGGGTTTGTTCTTTTTGTCTTATGCTGCCTCACTGTGTTCAAACTAACGAAGCTCAGAGAAATGGGTATATGTCAGCAGGAACAGAACCAGATTAACACTCATTCCACTCCTCAGAACTGTCTGCTTAGTGTGGCTAAACATTATACCTGTCTGCTTTTTTTTAAATCTATTTTATTTTTTCTCACGGATAGACAGCTCAATCCAGAGGTGGGATTGCAGCAGAGGCTGAAATGCGATGTTGTGTTTTGTTTTGTATTATTGGCAAAAGCTGTTGCGTGAACACATAGCTGTGCTGTAGGCTACAGTATACTGTGTAAGCGAGCTGTGTATAAATCTGCATGCTATATGAGGGGTAATGTCTTGTTTTTATTTGCTTTATGATTTTAATCATCAGGAGGATTTATTGTTTTTGTTTCAGGGATCCTCCGACAGCAGTAACACCACCATTGAGGATGAGGACGTAAAAGGTAGGTTCCGGCTTCATTCAGAGCTCAGTTAAACAAGAACTCCTGAATATTAAAGTCTTTTCATACGCTTGTGATGCTTTTTGCATTTTCTCCGATAAACTGCTTCTCAGAGCAGTCTGGCAATATGATTAAACCCTGTTTATCTGCATTTTAGTTGTTTCTTTCTTTAGATTACGCACCATATACCATTATGTTAAAACGAAAGGAAAACATAAAACTTAAAAAGACTAGATTTATGTTTAAATCCAAAGCCGAAAAAGTTACCCACTGGAAGTAGCCTAGGATCCCACTCCAGTGCAGATCGAGCAGAGATATTGATAAAACAGAAATTATTTTAAGGCATTTATTTGGTCAGGAAACAGATTATTAACCTTGAACACATTATATTTTAGTACATTTACTATTTTTGGGAAGGAAAATCGTCATTTAGGTCTTTAACAAAATAAAATCGAAGGCAACCCGGATGTGTATCTGGATGCGCAATGAGCTGATGACGCATGCGTAGGACAGATCGTGCTTCCGGAACGGATCGGGTAGCGGCACTCCCCATAAGTTGTGTCGGGATGTGATTACGAACTTCTGCTTTTACTTCTTCGCCTGTTTAAAAAGTGGTGCACTCTTTTTCCTCTTTGTGTTTAAATAGCAGCTGAGATCCATAAGGATCATTACAGTCCAACAATTGGTGTAGTTTTTGAATAATCTTTATGTTAAGAGCAGTGCAAAATGCTACCGTAAAAGCAGCTTCTGCCTGCAACATGCTCATGCGCTTTTCTACCGTAATAACAGACTTTCCCCCCTTCTTCATAAAACCGTCGAATTAGGGACATTTCTGGGGACAGCTTCAGCCAGGACACGTCATCCAAAACGGGGACTGTCCCCGGAAATCAGGGATGTCTGGTCACCCTGGTTTACTACAACAGATTTGAAAAGTTTGCTGTGTTTTTGTTTAATCACTGTTAGCCTTTATGGACACCTGCATCAAATACTATCAAATAACATAGCTAGCATTAGCTAGCATTATTCCTCCAACTCCCCCAGAGCCCTGATGCGATTAGTCCGTTAATTTGAACAAAAACATGCAGCAGAGTTCTGAGGAACATCTCCTGTTTTTGTTTAGCCAAATGGCAGTAATGACCTCCCCAAGATGGAGGCTGTAATTCATTCCCTATTGAAACATGCTTCATGTCTATGGAACCTTCTGATTATAAACATGTTTGACAATTTTTCCTCTTTAATTTTAGTCCTTTATCCAAAAAAATAAGTCGAATTTTATTTCAAAGATTCAAACAAACTGTAAAGATGAAACTAAGCGTCTCTTTAGCCAGTTCTTTCAATGCATTTGGATTCTTCATTTTACCGGGATTTCATGAAATAGACCCAAACAGATTATCATAATGTTGATTTGAAGGGGAAAGAAAGTGTTGCATAGCTTTTAATTTTATCAAAATAAAAAATTTGAATTTGAATGAAAATTTGAAAAATCTTCGCAGGGTGTCTGGGTGCACCCTTCGAGATCGGTTGAGGAGCTCAGTTACCAGGGAGGAGCTCGGAGTACAGATACTAGAGCCAGCTGAGGTAGCTCAGCATCTGATCCGGATGCCTCCTGGTTGCCTCCCTCGGGAGGTGTTCCAGGCGTGTCCTATTGGGAGGAGGCTTCATGGAAGGCCCAGGACTATGTCTCTGAGCCGGCCTAGTGTCGCCTCGGGGTCCCTCCAGAGCACCGTGTTGATCGGGAAGTTAGGTCATCTTTGCTTAGTCTACTGCCTCTGTGACCCGGCCCGGGATAAGCGGTAGAAAATGAATGGAAAATTTTGAAATGTATCCGCTTCAGAGGTTTACTAGAAAGCAGCAGTGAAAAGACGGCATCTTGAAAACCAAGGAACACAGTAGATGAGTCATGAAGGAAGCCCTGGAGATTAAAATAAATATTAAAATACATTGTTCTAAAATGTGACACTAGAAAACTGTGGGAACATTTTCCCTCTGAATTTTCCCATTCCTAAGTGAGACGTAAACAGCTTTGAGCCCCTGGAAGCTTTGAGGTGTTTAATGTCTTCCTCAGGGACTCACTAAGTCACCTATAGTTATTTACAAGTGGACATCGATTAGCTGCTCAGTCTATGAATCTTTGTGGAACACAGTTCAAACAAAGCACCTTTCAAGATAAAAAAAAACCCATAAGAAGTCATGGTGAAGCTTTTATTCACCAGGGAAAGGAAAGCTGGTAAAGTGTTGAGAAGATAGGTGGAGCTTAATTGAGGGAAATCCTTCAAGGAAAACATACAAGAAAATAACAGAGAATGAGCTGGAGGTTCACCCTCCAGGAGAGCAACGTCACAAAACATACAGCCCAAATGACAGAAGCTATGGTTCTTGACTATGGTAAGGACATTTAAGCGAAAGAAAAGATCCTCAGCGGTCGACATAAGTCCTGGAAGTAATAAAGAAAGTAGGAGGAGGAAGCAGAGAGCTTCCTATCATAGTTTTTTTTTAGCATATAGGCATCTTCTGATGTTCCTGTCCATGTCATGATTGCAGCCCCAGGTAGTTTCTCTGATTACTCACTTCATTCACCTGCTGTTCCCTCCCCTCTCTGTAATTATCATTTACCTGTTCACCTGCTGCCTCTACTATATATATGGTTAAGCCCAACTATCAGGGCCAGATCATTATTCTTGTATTCTTAGTTTATTTGCGTTATGTTTTCATGTCAGTTATTCAGGTTTGTTGAGTGAGAGTTAATGGCATGCAGGGTGGAGTTGAGCAGGTGTATTAAGTTGAGGATTAGGCTAGCACCTGTGCAGAGATTGTCACAATCTCAGCATAATAAGTAATTAAAATAATAAATAATAAAAAATACTAATTTAATGACTTTTAATGATTTTTAATGACCCGCAGAAACCTTGTTTTCAAATTATGAAGCAGAATAAGAAGGTCTGGATTCTGGCTTTGGGTGCTGTACTCTGATTAAACAGAATTGTTTGAAACCTAATAAACACAGTCTTCTGCTAAATCCAACAAGACACAGACAGACCATTACACTACCTCCTACAACTGACAACCTCATGCTTTGTGCTACACCTACCAGCTACCATGCTAATCAGTACCTAGGTTGGACTTTTCCGATGGAAAATTGTGCCACCTTGTAATTATCTATAAATATTTAGTGCATTGAAATAAAATCGATGTGATGTTTTTAACTTTTGAGGTTTTCACCTCACAGTTTCTTAAAATGGCTTATGATAAATGCTGACATTTATTATACTTTCCATAATTCTAATTTTAGCTGAATAACATCAGTGATTATGGCTGTCCTTTAAAAACTAATTTATGTATGTTGCTTCTAAAAGGGCTAGTTATAATAAGTAATTAGACTCTTAGGGTCACACTTTTCTCCATTAATAGGTATAATAGAGGATTTTCATGAATAAAAAAAAAAGAAAAACACCCTCTCCATGCACATGCACAACCCTGTGCCCGCTCACATGAAGGATAGCCTATTAAATGCTTCTGAGAGCATTCATGAGCCCATTTTTCCTCGTGTACACCATGTTTAACAGTTGCTGTTTGCATCGCTCAATTGCAATTTTTTCACTATGTCAGACTCACCACCGGTAAGATAGCTACCTGGAGACAAGCACATACGGCGGCTTTACATGAACATTTTACCAGAATGATTGACAATTAGGAGGAGTACTTATTTTCACGATCCACTCGGAAAAATAACATCCGCCACTATACCTTTAAGCTCTTATTTGGAAAAAAATTTTTTTTTAATTTAACTTAACTTTAACTAGTCAAGAAAATAGCTTTTGTCAAGAAAATGTTGAAAAGTTAAAGTTATCATTACTATTACCGCCTCTACAGGGCATTGCAAAGAAAATGAAAGTAGATAGAAATGCATATAAAGAGGGAATAACTCCCCTATGACAGAAAGTCAAGCAAACTTACAAAGCTGCGATGTAGGTCAGAGCACGGCTACAGTAGCCGATCAGCTCTTATTACACTGTTTCAGTGAGGCTTTACATCAGACAAACTAAAGCATATCTTGTAAAATATCAGTTTATCGTTAGGTTTACATAAATATTTAATCCCTGGCTGCTTATGTAAGCAGCTCAAAGTCCCGATCACGACCTTGCATGTTTTAAATACTTGAAGGCCGATTTGTAAGACTGTCCAAGCTTTGGATTATGGGAGAGAATTATCTCTTTCTTTCATAAAGGACAGTCGAGGAGATTGCCAAAAAGGAGCGCTGAAGCTCTTCAGCATCAAGGGCATGAGATCAAGCTCTTCTCATGACTAGTTCTCTTAAAAGTGCATGGGACAACAGAAGAGAAAGACCTTCATTGTAGTGAGAGGCACCTAACTGTACTACAGAACTAAACATGCCAGCAACTTGGGTTGATTTTTTTAACCATTCCTGCAACCATATCTCCTGCAGATAAAACTCATCTGTAGCGCTTCTGCCTCCAGAATGTTAAAGTCGTAGGGAAATCCTATTTAAATGTCAAATTATTCTGGCTTAAATGTATATAAATGTACTCTTTATCAGAAGATATTGTCCCAAAAAAATTCTGTTTTTAAAAAGTCCTGTCTTAAAATCTGTGTGTTTTTTTTTTGTTATCGTATGCAGGCCAGTTAGTTAGCATGAACACCTAAATTCAATCAAATTTTTTAGGTCATCGCATCTTGATTCATATGTCGCAACGGTTGAAATAAGAAATAAGAATCATTTCCTTTCCCATTGAGTTCCGTCCCAGTGTTCACAGGGATGGACGTCTGTGTCTTCAGCAGGCGTAGAGCTAACAGAACTGGCAACGTTGCGAGGCAAGGGCTCAAACATGTACGGCTGGAAGCCTTCTACACCAGACCAAGCTTCTGCCGCCCTGGCGTCCTCTTCCACAACATCTTCATCCCCACTTTCCTCCTCTAAATAAAAATTGTATGATGGAGGAGACTCATCCACAACCTCCGACTCAAACTCTCCTCCTCTTGCATGTTTCCTCTGTCCATAGCGTTCCTTGACAGTGTTGTTTCTAAGTCACCAATTTAGTGCTACTTGGTTCCAATGGAATTTCCCATTGGGAACCTACTAGCACTAAGTTGCTAACTGGTTAGCAAGATGCTTCCGACAAACTGGCCACAACCAAACTTGCTTTCGAACCTTCCGCCACAACATTCCCGCCCCCCTGACCAATCGCATTCACTTTATTCACTCGTGTAAACTCGTGCACCACTCGGGAGAATTCGTACCTGCAACAGTTGGATCGGCCGTTTCCCTACGACTTTAAGAATGTTTGTGAAGTTTTTATGAAATCATTTGACCGGCTAAAAAAAACGAATATGTTGGTTTTAGCAGAAAATGATTGATGAAAATGGTTGCTGTATGGTTAAGCTGTCACAGGGGTTAACTCCTAAGTTAGGTCGCTAAACTAGTACTTAAAAGTAGTAAAAGTATTATCAAATATTTAATAGTTCACTGTATGTTGCTTAGCAACACTGCTGCTACCAAGTGGATGATTTCTTTTGGCTTGTAGGAAACTCTAACACTGTCCCAAAGTGAGAAATAAAACTTCTCAAATGTTTTTGCTCTGGTCTCATAATAAAAACATAAATATGCAAAAGAGGTTTTGCATGAAGGATTCCTGCAGTAGTTTTTCTCTCTCTGTGCTTGGCTTCGCCATCATCATTTCTAACAGATGGGAGCAATGATTGGCTCTTACAGTCCAAAAGCATGACTGTCAGGTTAATTGGCTTCTCTGAATTGCCCTTAGGTGAGTGTCTCTGTGTTGCCCTGTGACAGACTGGCGACCTGTCCAGGGATGACCCTCACAGAGATAGACACCAGCCTGACGGGATAAGCGGGAGAAGATAGATGGATGGAGACATGTTTTATTTTAGTTAAGCCTTTGATTGTAAGGCAGATATTTTATCAGTTTTATTATAAATGTCTCTGTAGCTGGCACTTTGGCAGGAATTGTTCCTTCCAGTTCAATGTAAGCTTACTTGACAATAGGGAACACTGAAATAGGAAACATTTACGTGGCAGATAAGGTCTTTGGGGTAACAAAGAGTTTGCATGTTCTCTCCTGGTACACCAGCTTCCTACCACAGTCCAAATTCATGACTGTTAGGTTACTTAGGAAGTTCTCTTTAGGCGTGAGTGTGAATAGTTGTTTGTCTCTTTGTTGCCCTTTGATGGACTGGCGACCTGTACAGTTTTTACCCCTACGTCTTTTCACAAGTGTCTTTGTTTCCTTTCAAAGGTTGAAAACATGAAATTATCCTTAAAATAAACTGGTAATGGGGCTGCTCAGTGGCGCAGTGGGTAGTACTGCGGCACATCGCAGGGAGAAGGTTACTGGTTCGATTCCTGGCAGGGGTCTTTCTGCATGGAGTTTGCCAGCTCTCCCTGAACATGCGTGACTTCTCTCCGGGTACTCTGGCTTCTTCCCACAGTCCAAAAACATGACTGTTAGGTTAATTGGCATCTCTAAATTCTCCTGAGGTGTGTGTGAATGGTTGTTTGTCCTGTTTGTCTCTGTGTTGCCTTGCAATGGACTGGTGACCTGTCCAGGGTGGACCCTGCCTCTCACCCTTAGATAGCTGGAGGCACCAGTACCCCTCACGACACCGCTTGGGATAAGTGTGATGAAAAATGGATAGATGGTTGAATCACTGAGGATGCATTCAGTCTGACACAATGCAAGTCTACTGCAGCTGGTATAAAATGTCAATGTTAAATTCTCACTTTTTTTACATGATAATTAATATGGATTCAATGTAAAAGGACAGAGTTTTAAGTGATATAAGGTTGTAAAACTATTCCAAATGAATTAGAATTGACTGTGAAAAAAACAGATGATGGGTCTAAAATGGTCATAAATAAATAACTAAACCTTTTAGAAAGCCTTACCGGAACAGTTACAGTAGTTATGGTCGCTAAGGGGGAACCGGTGTCCTTTTATATTAAGAATTACACCTGTGTTCAAGATGAGCGTCTCGTTTTGACAATGTAGCATATAATCATTCACTAATGACACAGTTATCAGGTGATAAAGTTCAGGTGAGAGCGCAGCTGGTTCCGCCTAGAATGAGCGCAGCAGGAAGACCTGGTTTTGGGCAGGCGGATCGAGAGAAAAGGGAAAAAGTAAAACGATTAGCAGAAAAAACACCTTGGATCATGGCTTTTTCTGGTGGGAAACTTTTAAATCTTATTTGTTTGAATCAGCAGAAACTCAGTCGTTACTTTGATACACAAAAAAAAAATGCTTTGGTTATTATTTTGTTTGTACCTCTTTTTGGCATTTCTTTTTTCTTTTTTTTTCTCCCGAAAATATATCGTTTCTGTTTATTTAATACTCTAAGCAGCTTAAGTGAAATATCCTTTCATCTGGGCTATATTTTAGTCTTACCAAATGTTTTGCTGTATCAAATAGACAAAGGACCCAGCAGCAGCAGTTTGTTAGATGGGACTTTATTGTAATTAAAACTGAAATGTTGCTTTAAGCACATTAAATTTCTCTGATGTCTCTGTTGCCCTGACTTTTCATTATGTGACATGCAGCTAAGTGACAGAAGAGCATGTAGATGGAGTAGAGAGGTGCTTTCATGATAGAGAAGGGTATAGTAAGCAGAGAGAGAGAGAGAGGATGAGAGAGGGTGAGAAAGGGTGAGAGAGGGAGGGAGGGAGGGTGAAAGTAGACAATCTGAGTGAGTTAAGCCCTTCAGTTAGTGTGGGGAGGAAGCCACGGGAGAAGGACAGGGTAAATCTCATCCTGGGACAAGAATAGCACCATGATCTCCAGCTGCCCTGTGTGTACAGCAGAGGTGTGATGGATGATGAATGGAGGTAGAAGGCAACGTGGTGCCAGGACACAATGGGGGGTACGTAAGCCGTGGGGTCTTCTCTGTGTAAAGTTTATTGAAGAGATCAGAGCAGGATTAGGATCGCCATTCTCACGCAGACGGGTCGTCTCTATCTGTAACTTGCTTCAGCCTCTGGCTTAGCGATGAACGACACTTTGGAAAAAATCACATCCCTCTTTCTTTCCTTCCTCTCCACAGCTCGCAAACAGGAGATCATAAAGATCACGGAGCAGCTTATCGAAGCCGTCAACAACGGAGACTTTGAGGCCTATGCGTGAGTCCGATACACCCCCCCTCCTATTCCTCATCCTTCACTGCTTTTAAAAGTTCATTCAGCTGCAGGGAAGTGCAGCCTGTAAAGTGAGCATTTAAGCGCTCCATCAGCCATTAATCTGATTGACATACAAAATGTGTTGTATTAAAAGATTAAAGAGTAATTACATTCATTGTTTTATCCTCCCCCACCCCGCTGTTTACCATATAATTACGAATAATGCCAGGCAGATTGAGGCAGAGGGATGGGAAGGGCTCGGTTAAATGTGTCCTCAATGATGGAAACACAAGTCCACAAAAATAGAAGAAAACATAGAAAATATTAATGTGATGAAAAAAAGGAGCCACAGTTATTTCCAGTAAAGCTCAAACTTATTCATTCCTCGGGCACATTTAGATTATAAGTTCTTTTCTTTCAGCCCGGATGGTTATTTCTGATAGGGAACGGGACAAGCGTCTCTCAAAAGGTAATAAAACTATGTGAAAAGAGCATCAGTTTAAAGAAAAATAGCTTTATTTTACATTTTGCAGAAAAATATTGCTTGCAAACTATTACTCATACCCTTATCCATATGGAACAAACTTTTATTGCCATTACAACAATCTGACGCCTCTTATGGCTTTCTGCATACTTTAGCAATGAGTGTCAGCAGTGGCGGCTGGTGAAAAATATTTTTGGTGGGGCTGATATAGCCTAGTGTATGTCTCCAACTAATCCGGAAAAAGAATTCAAATAAAGAATTGGACAATACATACAATTTAACAGTAATTATTTAATTTACTATATAATAACAGTAACAGTGATGATTTGGGTCACTGTGACGGGGTTCTTTGGCCTCCAAGAATCCAGGCTCAGTCGGGTTACCGGTGTTGGTGATTAATTGTGCTCAAAAACTCAAAACATGGTGCAAAAAAAACTAAACATGTACAAGATCCTCTGGGCCTCAGCCTCCCTCCAGGTACCAGCAATGTAACAAAGAAACAAAACAAAAATTGCCGCTTTTCTTCCCACAGCCCTCATTAAATAGTTTAAGCCCCTACAGGCTCTCTTATTTCTGATTTCTTCTCATAAATCAGTTTTGTCCATATATTACCTCCACAAACAATTGATGTACAAAAACAAACAAATAATTTTTACAACTTAATTCTTTTACACAGATTCATTGACTTATTCAATTACACCAAACTGGGTTTGAACCCAGCAAAGACGCAGCCAGACAGATGATGACAAGTCCCCGTAGCATACACACACACACCCCCACACACACACACGGCTAACCCCACTGAAATATTAAGTGTGCACCCTCAATACGCCAGCAGGTAACCAGGAACAGCTTGTGTGTTTTAAGTTAATGGAGCTACTGGGATCAGCGCGAGTTCATTGGTCCTCACAAACACACTATAACAGGAATGTGTGTGTGGCGCGCAAAGTTAGAGGATGTGGATTCGTCACAGTCACAATAACCATGACATGAAATTTTCCTACCCTACAACAGGGATGTTCTTCTGGCAAACGGGTAGATAAATAAGGATCTCACCGAATTTGGTGGAAGCTGCATCTCGTTCGTTACGTTCGCCATCGTCCCTCTAATTGTCTGCACCTGCGCTTGGGTGCAGAAGCCTGTTAAAGGGCAGTATTTTCAGAGCCCCAAGACCATAAAATTCTGAGACGATGATTGGCCAATAAAATTACCTAGCAATAGTACATGATTGACAGATTCTCTGCAAATGTGGCGCAGTCTGATCAGAGCCCCCAGAACAGAGACGGTAGGAGTCTGTCTGTGGAAATCCACAAATTAATGACAGTAGATAGGGAAATGTAGTTTATATAATTTGTTTTGCTTATAGGTACACACTCTAGAGAGTAAAACAGACATTTATGAGTTAATTTCTAAAAATATATTTTACGTTTCTCTCTTCTTATCAGGGAGGGCGGTGCCCCAGCGCCCCCTATGGGCCGGCCGCCACTGAGTGTCAGGTCTTTAAGGTCTGCAGGCCTGATCTCACCAACTCCATGATGCCAGAACTCACTTTTTACAAAAAAAAAAATCCTTGAATTTCACATGTTTTTATACTTCGGGTCAGAAGTTACCGCGCTGTTCGGCCGATGTGACGTTAAGCGCATCCATGTTGAATGAGTCCAACCTAGAAGGGTGCATTTCTGTGTTTTGGCCACAGATGACATCATCATTATAAAACCCCGTATTGCTTCTTTAAATTATATAAAATTACTTTTAAATAACATTGCAACACTATTCCGTCCACAGATATTCAGAAATACTTCCCACACCCAGTCTCGCTGTCCATCAAGGATGTATTAATGTAATGTCTTGCTGGCTATGATCTTCATGAGACATTTCAGACAGTTCTACCCTAAGTGTAACCTATATATACACCTGGTAGGTAAACAGTAATGATGTTATGAGATGAGCCGAGGTGTATGTTGAGTGGTGGAGGCAGCGTTTCCGCAAAACGCATATCGAGGCTTGCATCAATGAGGTGAGGGGCTGACATCGAAGACGTCCAAAGCATCGCTATCGCCATACCATGTGGCCGCCTCGGCAAGGGGTTCAGATCACCTGCAAAATTGAACAGGCATTTAAACTGCCTCAGTATTCAGTAGTTCTGCGCCAATGCCCTTTTTTAGCCACGATACGATACCTGAGAGAGAGCTGTGTAGTATTGGCCGATACCGATACCGATACCATCTGTTTGAAATTGATGTGTGTGTATATATGAAGAACTGCATACTACTTGGATGTAAAATAATTGCCACCATGGCTTTGTCAAGCTGCTGCCTACCTTTATGAAGCAGGAAAAAGACTAATCCAGTAGAACTTTTTATTGCCTACCTTTTAGGTCCTTTTGCCTATCATTGCCCAAGTTCAATTCAATTTCAATTCAGTTTATTTCTATAGCTCCCATTCACAACACACGACATCTCAAGGCACTTTACAGTTCAACCAGATCATCCAGTCAGATTGATTCAAAGTTTTCTATCTAAGGGAAACCAGTTGATTGCATCGACTCATTGACTCTTTAGCAATCCTTCACACTAAGCATGCTTGTAGCGACAGTGGAGAGGAAAAACTCCCTTTTAACAGGAAGAAACCTCCAGCAGAACCAGGCTCAGTGTGAGCGGCCATCTGCTGAGGCCGACTGGGGTTCAAGGAGACAGAAGCAGATATACAAAAAGCAACTATAAAAGGCGGCTCTGTCCAGGAAACACACAGCCAGGCAGACGAGCTCCGAGCCAGCTCCCATGTCAGAGGATGAAGAGAGCACATCCAGTCAGTCACAGTCAGAGAAACAGGACTACACTGAAAAACAGGCCGTTCTGCAAAATTTATAGACAAAGGTGTTGATGGCAGCAGCACAGCTGATATTTCTCTCCAGGATGGAGTCACAGCCAGACAGGAACAGACCAGATGAAGCTACTATGAGAAAAAGCAGAGAGAGCAGAACGTTAGAGATTGAAGTATCAGATTTTGCAGAGTGGAAAATAGAGATAGAATGAAACAGAATGATGAAATGGGGGTCCCCATGTCCTCCAGCAGTCTAAGCCTATAGCAGCATAACTATAGAGATAGCTCAGGATAACCTGAGCCACTCTAACTATAGGCTTTATCAAAAAGGAAAGTTTTAAGCCTAGTCTTAAAAGTAGACAGAGTGTCTGCCTCACGGACTAAAACTGGTAGTTGGTTCCACAGGAGAGGAGCCTGATAACTAAAAGATCTGCCTCCCATTCTACTTTTAGACATTCTAGGAACCACTAGTAAACCTGCAGATTGAGAGCGAAGTGCTCTGTTAGGAACATAAGGAACAATCAGATCTCTGATATAAGATGGAGCTTGGCCATTTAAGGCTTTATCTGTGAGAAGGAGGATTTTAAATTCTATTCTGGATTTAACAGGAAGCCAATGAAGAGAAGCCAGGATAGGAGAGATATGATCTCTCTTTTTAATTTTCATCAGAACTCTGGCTGCAGCATTTTGGATCAGCTGAAGGCTTTTAACTACAGTTTGTGGACTTCCTGATAGTAAAGAATTACAATAGTCCAGCCTTGAAGTAACAAATGCATTGCAAATCAGTAACAACAGTTATATATCTAGAAAATCCCTGAAACAAGCACATTTGATTATTTCTGTTAATCATATAAGGATCATATTATTAAAGTAATCACCTACAAACAAAAATTGGATAATACATCACACTTGACTATTGCAGTGTTATTATCAATTTTACAATTACTTCCCTTGGTTCAGATTAACCCAAAAAAAGTAGTATTTCATACCTCTAATGAACATAAGATAATATTTCACCAATTTACGGATGTGGAATAACTCAGAGCCATCAGAGCGAATCTAATGTCCATGGATTCTATGGATTCACTTTTACTGAACTTGACCTGTTTATTTTGTTAAAAACAGTAAACTTTGTACTACTTTGTTGTGGTCTGTGAGAGGAAATACTATAGAAGTTTGCAGACTGAGGCATTGTTTTTTTAAAGCATCAAGTCGATCCCCAGGTCTCAATGATTGCAAATCAGTGAAATGATTTGGCCACTAATAGAGGCAGCAAACAGCTTAGAGAGTTTTTACAACAAACAAACAAAAAAACATCTTTCAACAACAATCGTTACCGTTTTTCTGTTTTTTTCATACATGTGGTGGTATCTATCATAAGTTTTTTAAACGTTTTTTTAAAGATTGTTATCGCTGTTTTCTTGCAGGAAGATCTGTGACCCTGGCCTTACCTCATTTGAGCCTGAGGGGCTTGGAAATCTGGTAGAGGGGATGGACTTCCACAGATTTTACTTCGACAATCGTAAGATCAAAGTAGAATGTTAATTTATGCAAGATCATTTTTTTAAAACTACATCAGGTCAGAATGTAAGAATATAAGACGTTCTCTTATATAGAGTGGATTTTGTTCCATTACTTTTGCAAACAAAAAAATTTAATGTTTTGTATGTGAAAATGAAAATAAATATGATCCCGTTCAGTTTTCTCAGATATGTTTTTTTTAAGCTTGTTTTATTGATTCATTTTTCCCCAAAAAAATCTTTTTTTTTTTTGCAGATTTAAAACTTTTTTTTTTTTACAGATTTGTATATTCCCCAAAAAAAGATAACATTTCTGTAAGGGACTTTAAAAGCATTCATTTCATAAGTAACTAGAAATATTTTAATGTGATTGAAATGTGATGTGAAATTTGATTGTTAGAGCAGTGCGCTTGTGCTTTGAGAAGGTTGCAAGTACCTGTTTCGATGCCCACAGCCTGCACTCTGGGTCCCTGAGCAAAACCCTTAACTCCCGATTGCTCTCTGGGTGCCGCACAATGGCAGCCAACTGCTCCCCAAGGGATGGGTTAAATGCAGGGAATTAATTTTCCCCATTGTGGGACAATAAAAGGATTTCCATGTGTTAAAAAAAGATTAACGCAAATATTTTAATTTTCTTATATACATCCAAACACACAGGACTGAGAGCCTGTTATAACTCATAAAATCAATGTATCTTTTGGTTTTATTAACCTTAAAAGGCACACAGTGTAACTTTTGGCCACTAGGGGCACTAGACCTGTAACTGCTTGCATTTTGCTTCTGCTAAACATAGAAAATAATAACAAAGATATATGACTGTATACTAGGAGCAACGCGTTGAATTACCAGTCCAATAATAAAGTTGAGAAAAGAAAATCAGTTTTACATCTGAGTTCTTTCCAAGATTGACTCTTGTTTTTCCTTGCACACAATCCCTTTCATGTTTTCTCTTTTTAGCCTCCTCAAAATGTTTATATTAGTGCTGTCAGACGATTAAAATATTTAATCACGATTATTCACATTAATGTCATAGTTAACTTGCAATTAATCGCACATTTTTATCTATTCTAAATGTCCCTTGATTTCTTTGTCACATATTTTTTTCTCATTTTAATGCTCTTATAAATATGGAAAAGTAGATTGGGTTGCTTTATGCAAATGTTTTTTATTGAAAACAACATTGGCATACTGTTCAATTTCACTCTAACATTTTCACTTGGAGCAGTAATCTCTCTCACAATGGCTGCAGTAAGTTTATTCTTAGTTAAAGTATCCATGCGCTTCTGTCTGAAATCATCCCTAGTTACCTGTCTTTGACGAGGGGGTGGAGAATTCGAATCAGCTGAGTGCTTGGCCATTAAGTGGTATTTCAGACTGGTCGTGCTGCGATGATAGCTCAGTTCACAACGACAAAACACACAGATCACTTTGGTCTTGTCAATAGAACCATTTGGCAACTTTTTAAAAGAAAACTTTCCATTCAGAATACTATCGGCATCCATTTCGGAGTCTCATGCTAGCCATCCACTCAAAATGTAACGTCAACGCTTTTAATGGCCCTAGTGTGGTTGCAGCGTGCCTGATGTTTTGTTTCCGGTCTAACTAGATCCGGAGTGGTGTTGTAGTTTTTCTAACTTTACTAGTTGTTGCAACAGCATGTGAAAAAAACTAGAAAGTGTGCTAGGCCAAAAAGAACGGTAATCAGACGATACAAACATTAAAATGGGTTTACGTTAATGCCGTTAATAACGCGTTTAACTGACAGCACTAGTTTATATATATATATATTTATTTATTTATTTTTTTTTTTCAAACATTGTCCTGTCTGACAAAGTGGCATAAGAATAGTTGTCTTGATGCCAAAGAGAGCCCAACAGATTTTACTTTCCCAGATGGAGCACTACGGCTATCGCCATAGTGTTCTACTTGATTTCTTCATGTAAATAGCTTTGTTATAATTCATGCAGGGAGTTTTATAGATTATTTGGACACTGCATTGTAAGTAGAACAGGAAAGGAAAAACAGAAAAAAGGGGAAAACATGAAACTAAGAGGAGATAAAAGGGAGATAACGATAAAACATCTTCAGTCTGCTTCATCACCTGCAAAGAGATGTAAAAAAACAGCACAACCAACGGATATAGTATACAAGATACAATGAAGTGGCACCGTGATACTATCGCTGAGGTATAAGTAGTTTTATTCAATCTGACATATATACTCTGGCAGCTGAAGATCAGAATATGGGCTTTCTGTATGGAGGTGAATCTCTAAGAACCTGCAGCCTAGCACCTGTAACTGTAACTCTCCTCAGAAGGTTTAAACTTTTTCCTTGCCTCAGCCATGACCAGTAAAAATAGTAGAGCTAAAGCCTTAGCTCCATGACTATATAAGAGCCTGCGGCCGTAAAGTGATATGTTCTTCCAGGTCACATGACCTCGCCAACGACTGTGTGTCCTCTCCCAACTTACATAGTCAGTATTTCGAGAGGGGAGCCGAGCTCATAGCATTGATAGTGTCAAACGCTGAATATTGGCCTGAGGAATCATTTAAAATAACTCAGATGCGTGAACTCTCTAGGTCACGAAGTCAGCGTTGTGCTTTTATCAGTAGAGACAGTAGAGACCCAATACACAGCTCTGGGGTTTATTTTTCTCAAATGTCTCTCTGTCCTCCTCAGCTCAGTCTCCACCCCTCCTCTCAGCCGAGTCTGAGTCACATCAGGTCCACTATAAGAATCATTGTGTAGGGGGGAGAGGCTAGATGAAGATGTTAGAATTAGCTAAATTAATTAAGAAATATGTTTGTTTTTAGCCTCGTGAGACCATCCTGATCTCGCGAGCTTTCAAGGTTTCCCTCGTAGATTAGTCTGGCTACTCTCCGTTAAAGAAAATTTGGAGCCGTTCACCAAACGAACGTCCAATCAGCGTTGGCTTTGAGGCGGGTTGAGGTGTGACGCAACGAGAAGCGCGACAGTTCAGTCTAAAGAACATGGCGGCTTCAGCCGATGAAACTAGCGTTAGCGTGGCTATCGAGCAAGTTTTATCAGAGTTACAGAGTATTTCTTCACTGAAAGAAGAGCAAAACACTGCTCTGGAGGCTTTTCTCAGAGGAAAAGATGTTTCTGCTCTTCTCCCGACTGGTTTCGGCAAGAGTTTGATCTATCAATTGGCTCCACTTCGTCGTCGCTCTGTTAGTACGTCATATGCTTCGTTGATCTGATTGGTTTATTTGGCCCGTCTATCACCAACATAGGCCAATCAGCTAACCAGTATTTTCGCCCCTTCCCAAAATTACTTCTATGGAAGGTTTCCAGATGGATATGCGGAGCAAATCCAGCTGGCAGAGTCAGGTTAGTTTGTTTTTTGTCTGCAAGGAATATTTTCACCATAAGAGCATTGGTAAAGAATAGGAATTAATTCTAGCATAAAAGAGAAGATCTGTTTCTGCATTTAAGGTCTGATAAAATATAACAGAGAGATGCTTTAAGTAGAAGGGCTGAAGGGCTGCAGTCTAATGATGCCTTCATTTGCCTTTGTTGCCAAATACAGTGATGGCCAGAGGTACAGTCACTATCATGTATTAAGTGTAGCTCTACTTCATAATTTTACTCAAGTACTCAATAAGTAGAAATTGTTATTCACAGAAATACTTAAGAAAAAGAAGTTAATTGGTTAAAAAGGTTGCGCAAACTGGCCTTCTACATGTGATTAAATGTTTAAACATGCTTAAAATGAAATAATCAGGCAGACAAATATAACAGTATATGCATTTTTAGTGTATCTCAAATGTGAAACACAATACGAATACACATTGTGGAATAACGGATCTATTTTCAAGCATCACACGACAACCATCACCAAGACTTCTATAATGCGGTTTTAAAAGCTTTGGTTATTAACACCCAGTGTTGGGCACGTTACTTTGAAAAAGTAATTAGTTATAGTTACTAGTTACTTCTCCCAAAAAGTAACTGAGTTACTAACTAAGTTACTCCACAATAAAAGTAACTAGTTACTAGTAAAAGTAACTATTGCGTTACTTTTGCGTTTCTCGCCCCCGTAAACCTCACCACCCAGCCCCCACCTTCTCGCGGTGTGTTTCCAAAGCCAGCTGAATAGAGCGGACGACAAAGACAAGAACCTGCAGAGAGTTTAGCATTTATTGCAACTCAATGTAAATGACATCAGGGGGGAACGCGATGTGAAGTTTTTTAACAGGGCATTCAGATCTGGTGAGTATATGAAATTAATAACTGGGGATGTCTAATTCTGAAATCCTGTGTGTTTGGGTTGTTATAGATACTGTAACATCTATCTATCCATCTATCTATCTAGATCTATACTCTGTGTGTGACATAAAATATGGATCTCCATCCCTGCCACAAAGGCCATCAAATAATGTTTAAAATAAAAAATACAGTAGGTTGAAAAGGCAGAGTATTCATCCATCCATCCATCCATCCATCCATCCATCCATCCATCCATCCATCCATCATCCATCCATCCATCCATCCAGATTTCTCCCTTTCATTTGATCGTTCACGCTCTCCATAGTTCTCCTGTGGCGCGAGCACAGGGCGACTGTTGCGCGCCTTTAGCGAGCATGCGCGTTTCCTGTCGCTTGCGCGGTGACTCTTGCCGCCTGCGCTGTGCGGGGATGCAGAGGAAACCGTATGTGATGGGGAAACGCAGCTCGACGTAACACCGGTATTTCCATCAGGAAAACGCTGTTTTGCTGCTGGATCCTCCTCACTCTCCATCTCTCTGTGTGTGCTGTACGTTAACACCCGCCAGTGGAAACAACCACCTACCAACTGACAGACAGAATCTCACTATACATCAGCCATTCTCATCCTCCCCTCTCTCATGACAAGGCGCGCACCTCTGGATGACCTAAAAAATAATCTTTAATATCTCTTAAACAAAAGTAGCACAAACAATATTTTTTTCTGCACAAATCTGCACTAACGTTGCACTAACCATTCAGTCTATTGGCAGAGTTTTTTGACGTGGGTGGGGTGTCAGCTTCACGCAGCTGCGCACGAGTCCTATCATGAAAAAAGGTTCATTGTGCGACCTGAGTAACGCGCAGTAACGGGGTGTCTGCAATGGTAACTGCGTTATAGTTACAGTCAAAGTAATTAGTTAGATTACTCGTTACTAAAACAAGGTAACGCCGTTAGTAACGCCGTTACTTTCAACGCCGTTAGTCCCATCACTGTTAACACCACAGTGACTTCAGCAGGGTTGCCAGATGTCACTGACTCACATCTTAGATGTACGAAATCTCACCCAGTTTGAACCAAAGTCTATTAATCTCTAAGGCCATAGATCTAAAGAAAAACATTTTCTTAACCCATAGACGGCCATCTTAAACGGCCAGATTGGGAAACATCCCAACCTGGCAACAATGCACGTAAGACTGGAAACGTTAGCTTTTAGATGCAAAACCCCATCATTCACCACAACATATGTTTGCAAAATATTCTAACATAAATTTACCAAATATAAGAGGAACATCGTAGCTTGGTTTAAAGAAGGAATTTTAGTTTTATTATAATTTAGTTTGTTGCAAGGATTTTACAGTTTGAAGAACTAGAAAATGACACCATATGCAAACCGTCACAAGGATGTGCATGACAAGGAATATACCGCCTTATTTCAATACAAAAATTTTATCGCTTTACTTTTGGATTAGGACTTTCATCTGGAAATTAAATAAAAAAAGCCTTTTCTGAAAAAAGAACGTTTGAAAAATAATTGAAAATAAACTTGAAAAATGAAAAAAGAAATGTAAAAATCTGGGAAAAAGTGTTTTTTTTCAGTTCCATTTACAAAAGCTGTTCTATCTGTGCAAAAATAATGGAGCAAAATTCACTCCATAGCTCTCCTTTCTCTCAGTCCTTTCCAAAAACAGCAAACCCATCCACACCACCATCCTCAACCCGCACGTGCACATGATCGGAGAGGACGCGGCCTGCATCGCCTACATCCGCCTGACGCAGTTTGTGGACAGCCAGGGCCGTCCCCGCTCCAGCCAATCAGAGGAGACCAGAGTATGGCACCGCCGGGACAGCAGGTGGCAGAACGTGCACTTCCACTGCTCGGGAGCCCCTGCTGCGCCGTTGCAGGGATGAGGTAACAGAGCTCTGACAGGGTGCAGACTGCGCTTCAGAGAATCAGACCATGATAAATCATTTTTACACTTTTTCCACTCTTTTGTTTAGATAAAGTGTACAAACATTTCAAGCCTGTTGATTAAATCCCAAAGTCACTTCTTGATTTCCCTACTCTGCCCCCATAAGATTCCTTATGAGACAAACACCTTCTGTCTGCAGACCGATGCAGATTTTCTGCCAAAATAAGTGTTAAAATCTGGTACCATATTCTGAAAAATTGAGATTTCCTCTCATTAAAGCAAAACTGTGTAACTTTTGACCCAAAATAGTAGCTTAATTTTACATATATAGCTCGATATACAGCATATATGAATGTTTTTGTTCTAGCTGCCCTTCTTCAAAAGGTCCCCCCCCTCCCAGGTGATTTGAAGTGCTCATCTGGACATAATTTTAAACCAGAAGGTGGCAGCAGAGATACTTTGAGGTGGAGCATTCTAATTAATTGTTCATTTTAAATGTTTTCATATTAACCATAAACTAACAACAAAAATGCATTAATGAAGTATTCACATCAAAACACTGACAACTAAAGATGACAATCAGAATTCATGGGCTTTTCAAAACCATTAATTTTTTCTGTATTTTTTTTTAACAGTGTCCTGTCTGGCAATGTGGCAATAAGAATAATTGTCTAGATGCCAAAAAGAGCCCAACAGATTTTACTTTCACAAGTGGAGCAGTACAGCTATCGCCATACTGTTCTGCTTTATTTATGCATGTAAATAACTTTATTATGATTATGCAGGGAGTATTACAGCTTATAAGGACACTGTAATATAAGTAAAACAGGAAAGACTAAACGTCCTCAGTCTGCTTCATCACTTGTGAACAGGGGGGGATTTACCATTAGGCAATGCTAGGCAGCTGCCTAGGGCCCAAAGTTCCTGGGGGCCCCATAAAACTATGTTTATATGTATGGTTAATACAACTGCTCCTTATTTGTGCACGTTAATTATGTTTTTGATAAAAATCCTTTTGCTAAAATGCCATCAGAACGCTGATAATATTAAGTGTGTCTCAGCCCCCCCCCTCCTTCAGTGTCCACCATATTGGATCAGTCCATTTGATGCACATGTTCAGAAAGGTCCAAACAGACAGCAGCAAACCATTTGAAGACAAACGATGCAAAGAGCAGTGTTGCCAACTTAGCGCTTTAGTCGCTATATTTAGCCACTTTTCAGACCCCTCTAGAGCTTTGATTTCAAAAAAGCACCTAGCGCCAAATCTAGCGACTTTTTTCTGCTACTGGAGACTTTGGAGACAACATCTAAAAGCAGCAAACTCTGCTCTCCAGAGCAAGTAGATTGGTAGCCCCGCCTCCTGCTCTCCTCTATCTTGTCTGCTGTCATGATTCATGCAGCTATTATTTCATCCAAATGAAAAATGGAGAACAGATAAGCAGATCATGGCTTGTCTACAGTGAAAAGAAGGACTGGGTTATTTACTTTTGCCGTCGCCTTTTTGGAAACACAGGAAGGAGCAATCAGCTAAGTGAGCTTAGTGCTTGGAAAAAATCTTTCAGCATGAAAAGTCAGCTGAGTACAAAACATAGAGAGGAAAACAACTAGAAAAGGGACAAGAAGAGAGGGACAAAACCTAGAACAGATAATGGATATCTATTCTATTAACATTTCTCTATCTGTAGAATGGGTCTGTTTTATGTCTTCTCCATTCAGAGGGCCCCCTGCCTGTCTTTGCCTAGGGCCCCACATTTCCTAAATCCGCCCCTGCTTGTGAAGAGATGTAAAAAGAACAGCACAACCAACGGATATAGTATAAGAGATACAATAAAGTGGCACCTCACTTTTCCTGTATTGATTGAGAAGAAACAGGAATGCGTCTCTTCAAGTCATGTAATTACATCTTTTCTATGTTATTACAGATAAAAAACAAATGTTTGACCCATTTAATGTGTATGCAGGGCCATAAATAATTAATTCGGGCATCATATATGTTTAAATATGTGTGTAGATGTTGTTTGACAAGCACTTCATGAGAATCTGGTCCGTTTGCAATGATTCATTTGGAAATTTGGTGGATTTGTCGTTTGGTAGAGTGTGTGCTTTGCATAGAATTACCCTAAACCTGGAAGTTCAAGGTCTAGCTCCCCTGGTGGCCAACATTTAAAGTTTTAGTATGTTTATTTGATTTATTTATTTATTTTTATTTTTTTTTGGTTTATTTCTTATAATCAGCTTTTAAGTCAGAAACTAAAGCTTTGGGCTCATGCATTTAGTAAATTTTATATATTATTTCAACAACCTTCATATAAACTGTTTTTGTACAAAAAAAAAACAAGAGAAACCAGTATAATGGTGCTGCCACCGCCATTTTTCTCTGGGTTTAGAACAGCTGTGTTTTTCTTAGATTTTTGAATAGTTATAAACCTGTTTCACCTCTCAGAACAGAGGGACCAAGCATTTAGGCAAGACAGACAGTGGAATTATTCAAAAGGCATTTATTAGAACTACGGGCTGCAGATCGGCTCTAGCAGTGGCTACAGCGTCTGTCACAGGTAAATCTGGTTTGCAAGTTCAGTCCACGCCCATAGAACGAGGTAGGATCCAGCCAGTGGGCTGCCAACAAGATGCGGCGGGTGCCGCCCAGAGTGTTCCAGATGCTGCAGCCGCGGAAAATGAGCAGGAGTCCAAAGACAGGACAGGCAAACAGGTCAGGAACAGGAAGGCTCAGAGGTTGAGAGGCAAAACAGGATCAGGAAATCAGAAACATTAAGCTAAAAACAAAACTGGCTAGAGAGAACAAGATAATCTGGCTCTGATGTCTGGATGCAAGCACCTTAAATAGAGGCAGGAGCAGGATCAGATGAGCAGTGATGAGAAACTAGGCAGAGGTAGACAGGTGAATGGAATGCGTAATTAAGCCAGTCATCAGTGCCAAGATCATGACATTTTCCTGGTTAATGCATTCTGGTTAACAAGATTTTATACAGTCCTGCTTTTTGTTCTTTCTTTGGAGAAGACGCATCTATCTTTCATCCTGACCCCTTCAGCAACACATAAGGTTACTGCAAAGGATCAGTTTTAGAACACGGTGAGTCCTTGTTGGCTATCGAGAAAAAAAGTGGATCAATCTTTGTACTAAAATTTTCGGTCGTGATTTGTGGACATTAAGATCTAAAGAGAATCTTCATCTCCTGGTCAGACCCTGTAAGTCAGTGAAAGGGTGGAGTCCGATAAAAAAAAACATACAAGAGGGGGTCACTCCAGTGGCTGGAAGTTGGAGGGGATTTCACTGGGAGTTGGAGGGAAGTGGGCTGCTTGCTGTGAGCAGCTCTCGTGGGAGGGATTTGAACAGATAATAGAGCGAAACAATACAACACTCTGACTACGCCCGGGATTCTTTCCATGTTGCTCTCAATTGTTTACTTTCCTGATTTCTGTCACACTAGTGACATCATCAACACAAACCCAGTGTGATGGTGTCACCAGACAAGCAGCTGTGGGGGGACATAGGCCATGCAGGTGCCAGCGAGGAGTTAGACCCAGGGAGCCAAATGCCGATTGTTCGGCCCAAATTTGAAAAACACGCTTTAGCGTGGTATTTTCATTGGGAAAGAGACTTTGGTGACTAAAGTAGACATGAGGCATGGAAACAGAGCCACAACCGGGTAGGAGAGAATCTATAGATGGACAAAAAGGGTCATCGAAGATGGATAACAAAAACAAAAAATCACAAAGGAGGATGGACTGCTTTGAAATATCAAGCCTGCATGCATAGAACGTTCCAAAATGTATTAAACTAAACTGTTTGTGTGAGTTTTTATATGCATTTTGGCAGACTTCTAGCATCATCAATGGTACCTGTCACAGATATTGTCACGTTTTGGCTATGGTTAGTTGACCCAAAAGCAGAGGCAGGGAGGCAGAGGTGAATCTCTGGTGGATTTAATAATGACTTAACAGAAAACAGAGGCAGGTTATCCAAAAATCCAAAAAGAAAACAAAGTCCAAACAAACATGAAACCAGGAGTCCAAAAATCAAAACATGAAAACAAGTCTAAACGTACCAGAAACCATGGAGACATCAGGGGTCATAAGGAGGATGGCACAGAGAGAAGGAGTTGGAGCATGTTTGACGGTGTTAGACGAGGACCCAGCAAAGGGGAACTGAAGAGAGAGGGCTTTTAAAGGAGACTGAGACAAAGAGGGGGCTAATGAGGAAACTGGGAGCAGGTGTGCACAGAACAAGAGAGGGAAAGAGCTAGGGAGGAAGGAGAACATAAGAGGGCAGCAGAGAGCAACAAATAGAAACCTGGAAGACTGGAACTAACAACAAAATGATAATTAAATTACTAGGACTAAAAAACATGGAGAAAACAAGGAGTAAAGTAAGACTGAATACTCAAAAGAAAAACCTAACAGAAACAGAAACCTGACAGATATGTTGTTCTACCTCTAACTTATTGCCTATTTTTCTCTCCCACAGCCACCCAGAGGAGACAGAATGGAGTCAACGATCCAAGAAAAGGCTTCTGCTCTGAGAGAGATTTGCAGGTGGATGGGGGGTGGATTTGAGGATTTTTGGGACTGGGCGGATCGTCCTCCTGCACTCTGCACACCCACCTTGTGCTTCTCTCTCTGCAAACCACTGCAGACAGTTAGGGCAACACCTAACTCCCCCAATCTACAGCAGCAGTGCAATAGCAGCTGTGACCAGGAAGCTCTTTACGCCTGTGTCTCCTCTTCAGCTGGCCTGCATGCGGCCAAACACCCGGACTACTCCTTATCCTGTCCCCCCGACACGCGGCGCCCTCCTGTTGATGCTTTTCCTCCTATATTATAAAGTTATGGTTCTAGATGTTATTATGGCTGCAGTCTCTTGTTGTGCTCTTTCTACTGTACAGTATATTTATTACCTGTTTGAATCCCTCTCTTTCTTCTTTTTTTATGAAAAGCATGACTCCTACCTGTACTCTTACTATTATGGCGGTTGGTTTTTTTCTCTGCACGACAAAAGCTGCCTGCGTGAAGCGAACAAACAGAACCACATCTCTTACATAGAGAGAAACATGTGGGTGTATTTAACTATGTGTTTTGTTACTTCTTTGTTGTTTTATCCTCTCTTTTATTCTCTCTGGAGTGTTGTTGACCCCTGAACAGACGCCTCCGTGTATTCTCTGAACCCCACCTAGCTGCTCTGTGAGACAGTGAAAAAAACCATGCAGCATGCTACGATATTCCTGTTGTTCTTAGCGGTTGGCGTTTACACCCTCCTGCTGTATATGTATATTTCCAGTTTCATTGTGGCAGTATTTACTTGCATGAGTTAATGCATCAATTAATTCAATGTTGCTGTGCATTTTACTGAATTCCTCCTCTATCGGGCTGAACTGCTGGTGAGCTTCAATCTGTTTCCTGGGTTGAGTTGATGCAGATTATGTTATAAATTCAGTATGAAATATGGATGTAAGCTTTTATGACTATTTCCTTGTCTCCTGAACAGAGTAAGAATGGCTCTTTACTGTTTATCAAGCAAAAATGAAAATAAAAAAATTCCTCTCCCAGTTGTTTATTTTTGCTGTTTAGATCTAAAACAATTGCGTCTCTTTTTTTCATACTGAGAAACTATTTACAATGTTTTTTGTCACATTTTGTGATAATGCAGCACATTTCAGTGTATTTAGTTGGGGTTTAACACGACAGATCAACACAAAGTGTTGTAATATAGCGAAGCAAAAGTAAGAGACACAGTATTTACTAACTTGAAAATTTCTAAGAACATTTTTAGGGGTCGGCCACTTGGTGCGTGGTTCTGCTGCAGAGTTTGCTTCACCTCATATCAAAAGGTAGGAGGGAAAAAAATCAAAAAGTTTAATGTATAATGCATGAGAATTGCAAAACAGGCTGCAATTCTGTTTTGCAGCCTTTTTTGTCTCGCTCGGCTTGCCACAGGTTTGCCTGCTGTGTCTAAAAATAGCAGCAGCAGCAACCCAGACTGACAGCAGCTCATTGGATCATTTGGATCACGTGTAGCCTGGTGGTGTATTAAGAGGAGAAGCGGCGCATGTGAAATTAGACCCTGTCGTCGGACAACATGCAGTGATTTATTACTGTATTAAATCAGGTTGGGTTATCAGGGAGAACATGCTAACTCCATGCAGGAATCAAACCCGTAACCTTCTTGCTGCAACGCAGCAGTGCTACCCTCTACGCCACTGAGCCCCATTACCAGTTTGTTTGAAGGATAATTTCATGTTTTCAACCTTTGAATAGAAACAAAACACTTGTATACAGAAGTAAGTATAAAAACAACAAAAATTCCCAAGCAGATGGGTAATAATTCAGACGTTTCCATGAACAAAAGATGTGATCAAATGTGAATGCAATGAACATTTCAGTTCAATTCATTCTATTTACATAGAGGCAGTTAATAACATGTGTCATCCTCTGGCCAATTTATGCTTCTGAGGCATAGCCCCTTTAACCGTCAAATCTGTCTCTGTGCAACCATCGTGCAAAAAAAAAATGCCTCTGCACTCAATTGGATAGACCTACAACCAATAAGAGCAACGGAGTGCGTGACATATGTTAAGCGACGCATAGTTGTTGTCAACAAAAATCAAAGCGTGCAGTTGCACGCCTATAATAAGAAGATGAGCCTTGATCGCTTTTCTCTGTTCCTCTTTTAAAATTTATTTGCTGTCGATATCTTCTAGAACAGATCTAATAGCAGAATCTACACACCTCAACTCTCCAGTGGCAGCCATTGTTGTTGTCACCCATGCGCGCTTTGGTCACGTGGTTGATTACGTTACTGTTGATCATCTGTCCATCATCGTATGAAGCCCGCCCTGACAATTTTAATGGCCTGCCAGATATTGTGCTAGCATACTCACGCTACTGTTGAGCAATGCCAGACCGAACTTCCCGACCTCAAACCTTGTGGGCGGGACTAAGTTCGGAATGGCACCCAGGCTACCTTATTATGCCTTTCCGGCTGTCTGTGTGGTCATCCTTCTCGATTCGGTGCCTGGGCGCGCCATTTTTAAAAACCGAGTAACAGCTTACTATGGACAACTACGACGAAAGGTTAATCGAGGAGGTTCGCTCCATTAACGGAACCTGTTCTTCAATATCTAGTAACTCTAGATCCATCTCCGTGACCGTGATATCTTGCAGGCGCGCCATTGTTGTTTTGGAAGATAAACACACCAGCTGGCAGCGCCGAAATTCTCGTGACCATCAGCCGAAGTTCTCGCGATTTCTCGAATAGGCTCCCCCTTGCGCTTTGGCGGGAAACTGCTGTGTTTTCTTAGAAATTCCAGACCGACGGTGCAGAAGCATACCAGATAAACTGTTTCGTGACCAGACCCAAGCGACATTTGATGTGTGCAGATGCAGAAGTATAATCTGCCCTTAAGGTTGATAGCAGAGTCAATCCAGTCAGATAACATGTCCGCTACAGAGGGGTATCACGATTAAATAGATCTCCAATTATTAATTCAGCAGTCATTTTCAAAGTGCTGGGTGTACTGGTAGGATGTGGTGATAATAGTGAGCTTTACTATTCGCACATTGAAAAATACAGAAGGAATTCAAATGCCAAACTATGTCAAACCCCTCAACTCTAACTCACATGCCTCTAACACAAGGTTATTTTTAAGAAACACAATCAGATTTTTGTGCCATTTAACCCACCCAGAAAAGCAACAGGATAAAATTGTTTCCCTTTCTCTATCCAGGCCAAAGTTATAAATTTAGTCTTTTAATCAGAAGAAGGGTCTCTGTGGAAGCCAGGCCTTGCAGAGATGAGTACTGCGTTATCTTCTGACGTTTAAGCTGTTAATGTTGATGCCAAAGACCTTGACACTTTTTCCCCCTTTTTTATTAAACTTCAGACAAGTAATCAGAACAAAACTGATAATGGAGCTGAAGAATACTGGTTCATGGAATCGTTTCATTTAATAGGCTACTGATTACTGTAAATAATAAATGTCAGCTGATGCTGTATGATCAGTGTGTAAATAAATAAACTGACTAGTCTTCCTCTTTCTTCTCTCTCGACTCCCATTCTTAGAAAAACACTGTGACATGTTCATGACTCAATCGTTTTTTGTCTGTTTACTGTCACCTTCACCTTAACACTCAACAGAGACTTAAGGAATCCATGATTAGTTAAAACAACTAAATCTATTTGAAAAAGATTTATTCTTAATGCAAATAAAATACAGTTAAAATACTGTAAGTTGATAGGTTTTTATAGATTTACATCAAATATTGTGACATCAGATTATGCTGCAATGCATTCTGGGTAAGTGCTGTATGTGAGGCAGGGGCAGATTTAGGAAATTTGGGGCCCTAGGCAAATACAGGCAGGGGGCCCTCTGAATTGAGAAGAAAACACATAAAACAGACGCGTTATACAGATAGAGAAATTTAAATAGAATAGACATCCATTATTTGTTCTAGGTTTTGTCCCTCTCTTCTTGTCCATGTTCTTGCTGTTTTCCTCTCTATGTTTTGTACTCAGCTGACTTTTCATGCTGTCTCTAAAGGAATGAAAGATTTTTTCCAAGCACTAAGCTCACCTACCAGTCCTTCTTTTCACTGTAGACAAACCATGATCTGCTTATCTGTTCTCCATTTTTCGTTTGGATGAAATAATAGCTGCATGAATCATGACAGCAGACAAGATAGAGGAGAGCAGGAGGCGGGGCTACCAATCTACTTGCTCTGGAGAGCAGAGTTCGCTGCTTTTAGATGTTGTTGCCAAAGTCTCCGGTAGCAGAAAAAAGTCACTAGATTTGGCGCTAGGCGCTTTTTTTGAAATAAATGTGCTAGAGGGGTCTGAAAAGTCACTAAATATAGCGACAAAAGACACAGCTAAGACAAAAGTAATATTATAATTGTTCTGATGTCATTTAAGCAAAAGGATTTTTATCAAAAACATTATCAATGTGCAAGAATAAGGAATAGTTGTATTAAGGACTTTTTCACGGCTGCACTTAGTTCCAGCTTGCATCACTGTGTACTTGCACTAAGAAGGTTCTGGGTTCAATTCCTGGCCCAGGGTCTTTCTGCATTGAGTTTGCATGTTCTCCCTGTGCATGTGTGGCTCTCTCTGGGTACTCCAGGTTCCTCCCAGAGTCCAATACCCTGACTGTTTGGTAATTTGGCTAAGAAAAAAATTGTGAGTGTGTGCATGGTAGTATGTCTTTATGTGTCTCTGTGTTACCCTGTGATGGACTGGCGACTGGACCAGGGTTTAGCCTGCCTCTCGCCTATAGACTGCTAGAGCATTGGCCCCACCGCAAAGGAATAAGTGGGAGAGAGTGGACAGAACTTTTTTCAAATTTCCTTCCTTGTGTCATGTTCTTTTAAAGGATCCAACCCACGTGCAGGAAAACCACTCAGAGAACCAGAGAAAGAGTTTAACAGGTTTATTGATGGCATGATGCATAGGACCTAGAATTACTCAGAATGCTAGTGAACTGGAACTTGAAGTGAGAAGGGAAGTTCAGAGTTTAGTTCAGGTTCCGTAGGAAACTTGGGTGACTTGCAAAAGCAAAGACCAAAACGGGACTCATGTTTCCAGAAAAAGGTGTCCTTCCTCGAATCCAGTTGGTGTGGGTTATTCCAGAACTTGGTTTACTGGTTTAGCTGACTGCCACTTAGATTTCCAGGAGAACTTGAACGTAGTGTTAATTTTAGCAGCCATTTTTAAATTTAGTTTTAGTTTTAGTCCAGTTTCAGCATCGTTTGTTAGTTTTTATCACATTTAGTCGACATCATCGCATTTTTATTTAGTCTAGTTTTAGTCGACTATAAGTCAGAGCATTTTAGTCTTTATTTTAGTCCAAGAAAACATAATTTTATTAGTTTAGTTTTAGTCAACAAAAACTGTCAACATTTTAGTCTAGTTTTAGTCAGGACATAATTTTAACCTTTTACTTTTTTGTCAGCAGATAACGTTTAAGATTTCCTAAAATTATTTCAACATTTTCTCTCATCTTTTTGATAAAAAACACAATTTTAAGGAACACATGCAGACATGGAAGATGTTCTGACAATATTTGCATATTTATTTTGAACATTGTTAAGGTTCAAAGACACAAACACAAATGATTGCATTAAAACAAATAAAACACACCTGGCAAAGGAAACAAATAAATAAAATAAAGTGTCTTATGAACTTTACACAAGTACTGGCTGTTTAAAGCTAGTTCACATAGAATAATAAAATAAATAGATTTGAGGTCAATGTTGTTAAAAAAAAAAAAAACTCCAACTGATACAACAAAAGTGCTTTCTTTCCAGCTTTAGCTGGCCTGTCATTGTTTCTGGGTGGCTGGTAGGTTGTTGTTGTTGGTAGTGTATCTTTAATCTGGAACAGAAATTAATACAATATCAGGATAGATGCACAGCATAACAGGAATTCCAAGTGTAAAAGTAGCATATAGGTCTCTTTTTTTCCTTAACAAAAACTAAGTCTCTGTATAAACTACATTTGACCATCCATTTCAAACTCATACAAACAACCTAACTATCATTTTATGCAGGAATAAATTGCAGACATTTTTATGTGCGCATGTATTTTGGTTGTATTAATATTGATGCCAATTCAAATCAAATGTCCTTGTAATAGTATTATGCAGATAAACAGAGCAGCATTTTATGTCACCAAATAAAGACATCCCTGCAGTGGTTCCCCTAGCAATGACTATTTTGTATATGAAAATCTAGGTTAAAGTTGTTCTGAATTATGTGTGGCATATTATTTTTATTTTGTTTTATCCTGATAAATTGTTTCAGTTCGTTTTAGCATTTAGCATACATGTGTAGCTGCCGAGGTGTTTTGTGTTAGCTGTAGTGTAGTTCACTTGCAGCTCCTAGATTACCTAAAACGTCTGTCTGCTTTAATTAAACTTGCAAAGTTGCCCGGCCAGTATAACATATCTAAGTTAGCATAAATTTAACTTCACATACAATACTATCAACAAGTGGCTACGGTCGCTACGTGCTAACAAGCTAACGTAACGTAGCCAGCCTGCATACTAAATGCTATGAAAGTTAGCCAACATCAGTTAGTTTATCATTGGGACATTATAGCCGTTGATTTAATGTTACATTATAAACAATCACCACCAATCTTTCTGTTAACTTACCGTAATGTCTTTGTGGTGAACTGCGACGTGTTTCTTCAGGTTTGTTGTGTTTTTTCCAGCTACCATGTGGCCACATTCCTTCCCTTCCACTAAAATCAAGCATTTGGTTTTGTTCACCACTTAAATGAAGCGAAAATGTGTCCATATATCACGTCTCCTCTTTCTCCCGAGCCCCAGAGTAGGCTACTCTGTGCCGCCGCTCCAGGTTTGAAAGTGGGTGTGTGGGAGCTGACGAGGAGGAGGCGGAGACGAGACAGGATTTGAAAAAAACATAAAATAATAATATATAATTTTATTCTCGTCTTTGTTCGTGAACTAAAATGTCCATAGATTTTAGTCCAGTCTTTATTTACCGAACTGCATTTTCGTCTCGTCTTTATTAGTCCACGAAAATTATTTCTGATTTACTCCCAGTTATTGTTTATTAGTGGGGATTTTCGTCTCGTCTCGTCTAGTCTTCGTTCGGTGAAAAATGTGCGTTGACGAAAATATTTTCGTTTAGTTTCGTTAACGAAATTAACACTACTTGAACGGCACGTGTGGAGATTTGTCCCCTGCTCAGTGTGAAGCTCAAACAATCCGTTCAGGGGGAGAAGGTCCAAACATCCAGTTTGCATCCCCTGCTCAGTGTGAAGCTCAAACGATCCTTCCAGGGGGAGAAGGCCAAAACCTCCAGTTTGCAGGATGACTTCCTGCCGAGAGGCAAAGACAAAAAAAATAAAAAATCGAGGTAGTGACAGTCAGCCACTTAAGAGTCCTCAGATAATGAGCCAACCATCCGCAGGTGTGTGGAAGGGCCAAGGAGAACAGGGCGCCACCTGGTGGTGGAGGGAGAAAACACAAACTGGATTCCAAACACCTTGATTCCATTTTTCTTTTCATTTACAAAATGTGTTCTTTGCTTGCAGCAATAAAGGCACCAAATGCACTCCTTATACTCGCGGCTGTCAATGGTTCAACAAAAAACATGAAATCAGAATAATCCTGATCATCAAATTCTCAGAACGTTTGAAAAGCTTTTTTTTTATAAAGTCACTGCTTATACAGCTGCTAAGCAAAAACAGGGATATTCACTTTTACCGTTCGCCTCTGGAACAGTTAAGCTCATCCATCCTATAACAAACTGGACTGGACTCACAACACTTCGGCTATTTATAAGAAAGATCAGAGCAGACTCTTGCTTCTGAGGAGACTCAGGTGTTTTGGAGTGCAGGGGGCGCTACTAAAGACGTTCTATGACGGTGGCATCAGCCATCATCATTGGAGCTGTCTGTTGGAGCAGTGGCTTATCTGTAGCTGAGAGAAAGTGGCTGGATAAGCTGATCAGGAAGGCTAGATGTGAGACTGGATGCCCTCTGGACTCAGTGCAGGATCCAAACTAAATTAACATCTCTGTTGGATAATGTATCCCGCCCCATGCATGAGACTGTTGCAGAACTGGATGCAAGAGCAGAACTGGTGCTCCTGCACCGTAAATGTTATCACAGATCCTTCCTCCCAGCAGCTGTAAGACTCTATAACCACAACTCTTCCCAACAACCTCAATAAGTTTGACCTTTATGCTGATTTTGCAGTTTCTACTTTAGTCGCTTAAATAACACGCTGCTGTCATTTTGCACATCTCTCATGTTGCTGCTATTTTCAAATTTACATTATTGCAAAAATGTCCACAGCTGTATGTGGGTTATTTATTCGCCAGGTGCACAGTTTTATATTGTTAAAACGCTGTACAGTTCAGTGTTTTTTTGCTTAGCTTTTAACTCTTCATTCTTTTTTTAGTTTTTACAGCACCAGTGGCTCCTTTTTTCAACAGCAGGCTGACAGGAAAGGGGGCATGAGGGAGAGACATGCAGCCAAGGTCGAATTCGAACCCAGGTTGGCCGCCTCGAGGACTAAGGCCTCCATACATGGTTCGGGCATGCTAACCACTGCACCACCTGCACACTCCTATTGTATTATTCTTATACATTTTCCAAAGGTCCATATTTGTGTGACCATTTTCATCTATAATCTTTTGCTGCCATAAACAGCAGAATTTCCCCATTGTGGTAAAATAAAGGGATTTTCTATTCTATTTTATTCTATCCAACACATGCAGCAGATCTTATGCAATACCGATATTTAATGAACAGGAAAATGTGTTATGCTTATATATAAATTCATTTTGCAGATGTTCACCACAGCTTAATCATTACTCTGAGGGATAGCAAAGTCATCTTTGAGTCAATGTGAGGGTCATTACTTTGTTTTTTCCATATAACCAAAGCTAAAAGGACAAAGGTTGACATTTATTGCTCTATTCTGGGTGTTGCAGTGACAAACCTGAACGCCTAAATGTACTTAATGTGAAAGTACAATAGGTCACACATTAGGGTGTCTTATCTCCAGAGAGCGCAGTATTGAATCAGCAAAAGCCAATTTGTTTTGGAAGCTTATCATCTGTCTCTGCTCATGAAATACTACATTGCCCTGAACGCTGACAGAGAAAAATGTCTTAAGATGAGGGTTCAAATAAACAGAAATAAAAAAATATTTTTGGTTGTTTTGTTTTTTTTAAGAAGTAGAACCCACCAAAAAAAAAGTTTTCGTCTCATTCTCATTCAAAATAAATAAATTGACACACTTATATTATCAGGACTTTATCTGATAGAACAAAACTAAGTTATTTAAGTAAAATCTATCAGGAAGTCCAGAAAATGTGACTAAAAGCTTTAAGCTGATCTAAAATGCTGCCACCTGAGTTCTGATTAAAATGAAAAAGCGAGCTCATGCTTCTCTTAGTTTAGGTTCCTTTATGTTCCAAACAGCACTTCGCTCTCAGCAGGTTTACTAGTGGTTCCTAGAATTTCTGAAAGTGCAATGGGAGGCAGATCTTTTAGTTATAAGGCTCCTCTTCCGTGGAACCAACTACCAGTTTTAGTCCGTGAGGCAGACACCCTGTCTACTTAAATCTTTCCTTTTTGATAAATCCTGTAGTTGCAGTGGTTCCTGAGCGATCTCTATAATTATGCTGCTATTGGCTTAGACTGCTGGAGGACATAGGGACCACTTTTAATGAGTTCTACTAAATTCAACTATATTCTGTCTTTATTCTCTAATCATCTCATCATTGTAGCATCATGACTAACTGTATGTGAACTCCTTCATTCTTTGACATAAAAATAAAAACATGCTCAGGGCTTGTCTGCTTAACTGTTTCTTTCCCGGACAGAGACACCTATGCAGCTAGTTTACTGTTAAACATTCTAAGATGGAAAGTATTTATAAATCTGTGCTTTTTGTCCTGACTTCTGTCTCCTTGAACCCCAGTCGGCCTATGCAAAAGGTCGATAACACTGAGCCCGGTTCTGATTGAGGTTTCTTCCTAAAAGGCAGTTTTTCTGGGTGTGCAGGTTGCGCAGTGGTTAGTGCACATGACCCATGTATTGAGGCCTTACGTGGCAGACCCGGGTTCAATTCTGACCTATGGTCCTTTGCTGCATTTCTCATAACCCCTTGCTTGTCAGCCTTTTTTCAGAAAAAACTGAGCCACTAGTACTGTAAAAATTCAAACCAAAAGGCAGTTTTTCCTCTCCACTCTCACTGGATGCATGCTCAGTGTAAGTGACTGCTTTAAAATCAGTGACCCAGCGCAAGTGATTGTCTACTGTCTCTACATGTTCATCCAGTAGGTATAAAGCCATCAGCAGGGATTACATCTATAGAAAACATTTTACCAGTCTAACTATATGATCTGTTTGAAATTATCCTCTAAAGTCACTTCAGATAATTCAAAATCCCTTGCAAATAAAGCTATAAATAAAGTTCATAGCTTTTAAGAAATGCTCAACTTTGACTCTCAATTAAATTTTACCGAAAATTGGGGGTTAAAGGTATACTATGCAACCGGTGTTGATTTTCCAGCGAGGCTCCCCCCAGAGGGCGAAAGTAAAAGTGCACTGTCGTAAATATGCTCAGCTGTTCTCCTGGTTTCTCTGTCAAGCCAGGCGCGGTTGTTTTGAGCTTAGCAGACAGGCGAACGCAACGAATGACTAATGCTGCGTTCACACTGGACGCAGCTGGCGCGACAGAAGCAGCGGTTTACATGCAAAGTCAATGGTTGACGCACGTCAAGGCGCAGCAAAAGGTCCCGCGGCGCTGCTGCTCGAGATGGAAAAATTGAATTTTTGCTGCTTGACGCGCCGCGTCAACCAATCAGAGAAGCTGATCAGGGAGCTGGCAGGGAGAGAGACACAGCGCTGATGATCAGAGCGCTATGATCACTCCTCTTAAACAGTTTATTGACGCCTAAATTAACTTAAAATGCAGAAATCTGCCGGCAGAATATGTTGGCTTTTATTATCCTGCTGCCTGCAGTTTGGATTATTTAGATGAAAAACACCTACCAGCTGCCGTGGTGAACCGCGAGAAGGCGACCCGGCCAGAGGCTGCTGATGAAGGGATTCCTACTGTCGGCGCACCGCTGGTATGTGGGGGTCTGAGCGGCTCCGACAGAAAAAATATTGTAAGGCAGGATTATAATCTGAATGAACTGACTGCACTGATTACGTTTTCAGGTGTATTTTCTCACTTAAAAACATATTAAAACTACTTTATTCCCACTGATCACAGCAAATATAGCTGCAAGGCAGAGAAAGGATGGTGAAGCTCCGCCCAACGCGCGTCAGACACACTTTTGCACCGCGCAGCCAGAGCAGCAAAGCTGCTTCAGCCGCGCGTCAGAACTAACTGGTACAAGCAGTAAAAATGATTTTGCTGCTTTTGCTGCGTCCAATGTGAACGTAGCATAACTGCACAAAGATCGCCACTGTTCTAGCAACGCGCATGCTTTTAACTGGCGGCGTGTAGCAGTTCTCGCGGTAAAGCAAGACCGACTCTCGCGAGACTTCTGAGCCTGTGGGTGCGGGTCGGTGCTCCTGCAATTGCAAGTGCGGTATTTCCCCCACAGACCACCAGGGCGGCCGAGAATACCTTTGTTCAACCTGAAATAACTCATTTAATCATCCAAAACGTTATGGAACACATTAATTAACTGAAAAATGTTGCATAGTGTGCCTTTAATAGGACTTTCACTGGACCCATTTAACTTGAGTAATATTTAATCTGATTTAATCTATTCTGTTTTAGTTCTGGATGTATATTTAGGTTTTCAAGCTAAAAGATGAACCTCTGCCTCAGTATTAGGTGATTTGGAACCTCAAACGGGTTGTCTTCAAATGTTGCTCAGCTCCCTTAACTAAAGAACCCAAGAATGATGCTGTCGCCACCTTGTTTTAAAGTGGGAAAGCTGTAAAGTATATCACTACAGATTTTTTGGCTCTGATTTTATTCAGTCTAACCATGACTTTTGAGAAGCTTTTATCTGGCTTTTATTCCATTAATAAATGCCAGATTTCTGAAGTAGAACCAGTACTCATTCTGTTTAAAGATGTTCACACATGAGCTGTGAATCCCTGCAGCTCCTCCAAAGTTTCCATGAGCTTTTAATGTCGTGGTTACTTCTCTGATTGATGCTCTCTTTGTGCAGGATGTCAGTTTAGATGGACAGCCACTTTTAATTAGGTCAGAAGATCATGGATTGAATAAAAATCTTTCATATCTTTAAAATGTAAAAACAGCATCTGCTGGAGAGCAAAATATGAAAATATAAAAGACAGATCCAGGACTGGACTTCCTGGAAATATTGGCTTTCTTGTAAAGTGTGACTAGTCAGACCCAATAAATCATTTGTTCTTGAAGCCTCAAGAACCAGAACAAATAACTCAGGCCTCTTGAAGTTTGAAGCTCTATCTGAGTTTTATTTAAAAATCGCACGGCATTTTCTTCTTTCCAAAATGTGTTTTTTCTACAGTTCAACTATTTCATCTTATTTAGACTTTGTTTTTTTCTGACTAGAGAAAAAACAACCTGAATTTATCAGTTTTTCACCTGAATTCACAGCTGAATTTATCAGTTTTTCTTGAGTTCTAATTCAGACCTTATAGAAAACTGTAATTTTAACAAATTTAGAAATATGTAAAATTCCTAAATTATGAATGGATATTGACCTAATATTCCAAATAACTGCTTTATTTAATCTTTTAGATATTTATATAGCAACAATTGTTTTATCTGCTTTTTTGCTATGCTAAGGGATATTTATTTTGATTTTAACAATAATCCAAATGAATATTTTCAAGCCAAAAATAAAAATTTTCAGTTGGAAGACATATAATTTTAATTAAACCTAAATGAATAGAAATTTCACTTCATACAGATTTCTTAATGTATTTCAATCATTTGCCCTGTTTTTTTTGTTTTTTTTTGCAGCATGCTTGTCTTTGCGCCCATGAAAACATGCTGGGCCCCCGCCCCAGCCCCCTGGAACATTTGGTCTAGAACCGCCTCTGATCATAGTGATTGGTATTTATGTAATGCGTTTTGAAAGTATAAAATGCTTCACAATTTTAAATCATTCAAAGAAAATCTGTTTCCATTTTTTATAATTACAAAAATAGTCTTCAAATTAATAATTCCTTTTTTTTTTTTTTTTATTATTTACAATAAATTTTTTAGCTTCCAATCATATCTTTTCAGAGAAACACATTTTGTTGAACAAAATGTATGGCCTCCATATGTTTTGTTTAAGACTAAAACACTAACTACATTTATTCACGGAAGAAAGATTCTCCCTTATCTTTTAAATCCTTTCCCTTTTTTCACCCTAACCTGTTTTATCTCACTGATATCGTCACATGACGCAGCTTGGAAGAGAAATGATTGAGCCACAGCGCACCTTGCCAAATAAACGGATCTTCACTCCACCTGCGCGTGCGCACGCGCTACCTCACCCCGCGCGCGCGCGCTCCTGACTCAGCTGCGTGTGTTCCTCATTCATTCAGAGGAAAAGCAGCAGAAGCAGCAGGTCAGGAGGGGAGCGGAGGCAGAACCCGGAGGAAGCGGCAGGAAAGACGCAGAAAAAGGTAAAAACAGCAACAGAAGAGCAGGATTTCACATCCGAGTCTAACTTCTCTGTAAACAGCAAAGTTTAAATGTTCTTCCGCCTGAAATTCGGGTTAGTTAAAGGAGAACTTTATAATTTTATAATCAATTTATAATTGATCCGTCTACTGTGTGATCCTGGGGCCTCATTGCCACTTTAATATTAGTATGCCTCTCTAAATAATCATTTTAATGTTGAGGTTTTGAGGTTAAAGTTGACCTGAAGCAAAGTGATACAACTTCTTTTATTTTTTGTTTAGAAATATCTATTTTATTTTTTTACATTATTAAAAAAAAGTCTATAACTTTCTAATTTAATTTTCCTTTACCTGTAAATATCCCACTGACATATACTGTTGCTGTTTTCCTCATGGATCATAGGGTAACCACCTCCACCTGTTGCTATGAGCTGAACAGATGGCTGAAGGAGGTTTTCCATACATTTCCTTTAATTACATGAAAGACTGAGAGTCTTCTGCACACTGACTACCTGACAGATGGCAGCAGGAATTACCTTGTTCAATTGATATTATTATATAAAGAGGGATATGGAAAAGCAAACAAAAAACTTCTAATCAAGTAGTTCAACAGGACTTCTAATTTAAGCCGATTTTATTTTATTTTTTCATTTCTGATTTTAGCCTTTGTTCTATGGAGGCTTAAAGTCCTAGGGAAATCTTATTTAAATGTCAAATCATTCTGGCTTAAACATGTATATAAATGTACTCTTGATCAGACTATATTGTCCCAAAAGTTTGAAAATTTCTATTTTAAAAAAAAAATACTGTCTCAAAATCTGTTTTTTTTTTTCATTATCTTATGCAGGCCAGTTAGTTCTACATCAGCCTGAACACCTAATTTCGGCCAATCATATATCAACTGTCATCTGTCAATCACAGTTTTTCAGTCATAGCATTCTGATTCATATGTCGCAGCTAATATACGCAACGGGTGAAATAAAAAATAAGAACCATTTCCTTTCCCATTGAGTTCCGTCCCAGTGTTCAGGGGGATGGACGTCTGTGTCTTCAGCAGGCGTAGAGCTAACAGAACTGGCAGCGTTGTGAGGCAAGGGCTCAAACATGTACGGCTGGAAGCCTTCTACACCAAACCAAGCTTCTGCCGCCCTGGCGTCCTCTTCCACAACATCTTCATCCCCGCTTTCCTCCTCTAAAAAAAAAATGGATGACGGAGGAGACTCATCAACGACCTCCGACACTAAACTCTCCTCTTGCATGTTTCCCAGTGTCCATCCCTGTGAACACTGGGACGGAACTCAATGGGAAAGGAAATGATTCAGATTTCTTATTTCAACCGTTGCGTATATTAGCTGCGACATATGAATCAAGATGCTATGACTGAAAAAAATGAGATTGACAGATGACCGTTGATATATGATTGGCTGAATTTAGGTGGTCAGGCTGACGTATAACAAACTGGCCTGCATACGATAACGGAGGAAAAAAAAAAAATGATTTTAAGACAGGATTTATTTATTTTTTATTGAAATTTTCTAATTTTTGGGACAATATAGTCGGATAAAGAGTACATTTATATACATGTTTAACCAGAATGATTTGAAATTCAAATATGACATCCCTATGACCTTAAATGAAATGTAAACATAATTCTAATTCTTTTAAGAACTAGGTTTTGTAGTTTATGGCAAAGAAGGGCTTTTTTTGTGTTTCTACGGTCAACAAGTAAAATTAGCAATAAAGAACCAATGCCCAACACCTTGAATTTGTATATTATTCAAAATGATAAACATAACCTTTCTGTTTTATTCATGTATTGTTTAACAACAGCGGACGGAAGAAATAAAGTGCTGTACAATAGTGACAAAAAAAAAGAATCAAAACATTGATCCATAAAAAAAAAAACTTAAAACAATTAAACCAATTTAGAACAACAAGGTCACAAACTAAGACTCACTAGCAGTAAAATCCAAAAAATTAAAGCAGGTTTTAAGGTAGGTTGAGATGGAGCCATGAAAATAGAGTGGAGAAAAAAATATAATTGTACTAGGGCTGTAACTAATGATTATTTTGCTAATCAAATAATCTATCTTTTTTTTCTTCGAATAAACGATTTCAATTCAATTCAGTTTATTTCTATAGCGCCAATTCACAACACACGTCATCTCAAGGCACTTTACAGTTCAACCAGATCATCCAGTCAAATTGATTCAAAGTTTTCTATCTAAGGAAAACCAGCTGATTGCATCGACTCATTGACTCTTCAGCAATCCCTCACACTAAGCATGCTTGTAGCGACAGTGGAGAGGAAAAACTCCCTTTTAACAGGAAGAAACCTCCAGCAGAACCAGGCTCAGTGTGAGCGGCCATCTGCCGAGGCCGACTGGGGTTCAAGGAGACACACAGCCAGGCAGATGAGCTCCGAGCCAGCTCACATGTGAGAGGATGAAGAGAGCACATCCAGCACATTTTAAAGAAGACTTAACTAAATTAAACCAGGAGAAACTCAATCTTTTCCACTTAAGGAGTTCTGAATAGAGCATATTGACAGACGCAAATGTTTTTATCTTAAATTAAAAAAAAGTATATATTTTTTTACAATCTTTGTATAATTACTGCTCTAGGTGGTCAGCTAAAGAAATGTTTTAGAGTCTCTTTTCTCCAGTTAACGATTAATCAATTACTAAATTAATTGAATGTTATTTAAATAATCAAATTATCCGATCCATTGTTTCAGCCCTAAATTGTACAATATAAGAATTGGCCGATGCCGTGGATGTTTTTTAATAGCCTTAAATCTAAAAAAAGTAGACTTTTAGATGTCTTTTAAAGATCCACAAAGCCCCAAAATGGCATTAGTTTTAATCAATTCTTTTTAAACAAATCAATACATTTCTATTGACTTTAAATAATCCTTAATATAATAAAGAGGAGGGGAAAGAAGGCGGACTAGTAAAACAAGTGGTGAAGATTTATTCTAATAGGGATCCCAAGGGTCACCATGAAGGATGGAGAGCAGAGGCACCTGACCTATAGTTTAACTTAAAAGCTCTGGCTGTGATGGAAAACAGTATAAAACCCTCTCTGACACATTCTAGTGGTTTTCACATCATAATATAAAAACAATAGTTTTCCTTCAATGAAAATCAATGCAATTATTCCTTAAGTTGCTAAAAATGTGGAAAGGTCCTTTAAATCATCGTATAGCTGAAGTCAGTCCAGGTATAGATGGATAAAGAGCCTCCATGTTGGAAAATGTTAAAAAGAATATGAATTTCTCACAAGTCTACCATTCATTTTACATTTTTATATATATATATATATATATATATATATATATATATATATATATATATATATATATATATATATATATATATACATGAAAGATATGTGTAATATAAAGATGCAGTGTTTGCACAATTAATAGACAGGCTTTAGTTTTTAGGACTCATTTTATTTTTTAACAACTACAGCACTCCTGAATATTTAAGACGGTAAAAGTGGGATTTGGGCTTTTTTAGGATATCTATGTTTGCACTATATTGGGCAACTATTAGGTTGGAGAATTATTATGCAACTAAAATAAAAATGAAAATGTACTCATCTGTATTGTTTTTTAATCATAAAAGTGAGAATAAAAAAATAACTCAAAATATTCAAATAAACTTTACTGATATTTAAAAAAAATATCAGCGACCATTACAGCTGGCTTTCTTTTCAGTAACAGTTAGAAAGCTCCTCATTTATGGAGTCCGTCAGATTCTTAATTTGCTGACGATCAACTTTTTGTGCAGCTGCAACCAAAGCCTCCCACACTGTCCAGTGGTAGATTATTTTCCTTTACTGTAAATCTCCTGTTTAGGAAAGGCCCACTCCCTCTCAGTAATGTTTATGTCAGGTGAGGAAGGGGGCCGCATCGTCGTTCTTTCATCTTTAAGACCTTTACTTGCGAGTCACACAGTGGAGTGCTTGGATGCATGCCAGGGGCTTTGTCCTGCAGAAAATTCATGGACTTCTGATCCCCTCTGGCTTCCTCACTGCCCTCTCCATCTTCTTATCTACTGCATCTGATTCCTTTTTTTTCCAACGCTCCTTCTAATAAAGTTTTATACACAATTACAAACATGTCATCTCAAGGCACTTTACAGTTCAACCAGATCATGCAGTCAAATATATTTAAAGTTTTCTATCTAAGGAAAACCAGTTGATTGCATCGGCTCATTGACTCAAATGCAATCCCTCACATTAAGAATGCTTGTAGCGATAGTGGAGAGGAAAACTCCTTTTTAACAGGAAGAAACCTCCAGCAGAACCAGGCTCAGTGTGAGCGGCCATCTGCTGAGGCCGACTGGGGTTCAAGGAGACAGAAGCAGAGATACAAAAAGCAGCTGTAAAAGGCGGCCCCGTCCAGGAAACACACAGCCAGGCAGACGATCTCTGATCCAGCTCCCATGTCAGAGGATGAATAGAGCACATCCAGCCAGTCACAGTCAGAGAAACAGGACTACACTGGAAAACAGAAGAATAGCTGAAATTTCTCTCGAGTATGGAGTCACAGCCAAACTGGAACAAACCAGATGAAGATGCTATGAGAAAAAGCAGAGAGAGCAGAACGTTAGAGATTGAACTAAAGAATTTTGCAGAGTGGGAGAATAAAGATAGAATGATGAAAAGGGGTCCCTATGCCCTCCAGCAGTCTAAGCCTATAGCAGCATAACTATAGAGATAGCTCAGGATAACCTGAGCCACTCTAACTATAGGCTTTATCAAAAAGGAAAGTTTTAAGCCTAGTCTTAAAAGTAGACAGGGTGTCTGCCTCACGGACTAAAACTGGAAGTTGGTTCCACAGGAGAGGAGCCTGATAACTGAAAGATCTGCCTCCCATTCTACTTTTAGAAATTCTAGAAACCACTAGTTAACCTGCAGATTGAGAGCGAAGTGCTCTGTTAGGAACATAAAGAACAATCAGATCTCTGATATTAGATGAAGCTTGGCCATTTAAGGCTTTATCTGTGAGAAGGAGGATTTCAAATAGAAAAAGGGGTTTGAGTTATCTCTATAGATTGCACCAACCAGGGCAATGCACTGATCAGGAAAGTCATTCAGGAACATTGCATCATAAACAAATAGACTCGGGAACAGTTTATTTTACTAAGCTCTGAGCTCTCTTGTTTTTTTTGTTGTTTTTTTTAGTCCTTTTTTTTTGCTGTGTTCATTAGCTAGAAAATATTTGTTGTTTTCTTCCCAACCTGGAAGAAAAAACACTTGCGTTCAAAGCAGAGCCACCTCTCCCAGTGTGGGTGCTGCCCATTTAACGGCTTCACCGCATCACTCCACTTCCGGCATTTAGGTTCTTCTTTAGGAGGAATAACAAAAAAACCCGGTTTGTCTTATGGCCCCAAAACACAGATTTTTTTCATGACTTGGACATAAAAAAAAAATAATAAAAAATAACAGTTGGTCACTGTTCCGATTAGGAATTAAAAGATCGACTTTGTCTCAACTGTGAGCAGAAATGATCACATGCTTAGTGGGCAGGCAAAGCAAGGTGAAGCTAGGCGCTTCCTGGAGGATGCGGGTAAAGATGAGACCTGCTCAGAGAGCATAAAGATTACTCAGACATGAATGAAACAAGCAAAAATACCATGTTGTGCATGGTTTTGATTAAGAAATATAATAACCAAGTTAAACACTTTAAAAATTATACCACTAATACGGCTTTAATGAAACTCTGTCCTTTAGAATCATCTGAAACCTCTGGAGAGCAATAGAGACAAAGAGAAGAGCAACACCTGGAAGAAGTACTGCTGTGTCTGAGAACTGAGGAGGGGCGTCAGGAACGGAGGTTTACCTGCAGCCATGCAATGCTTAAGGACTACAGTTGCAAGGCTTCGGCCTTTAGCTGCCACACAGGCTGCCCAGAGCCTGGCACAGTGCCGGCCATCAATGCCTGAAGGAGACGTAAGGACGCTTCAGCCTGTGAGGAGCCTGAGTGAGTCTGCGGCTGCTGAACCGTTTCTCAATGGAACCAGTTCTAACTATGTGGAGGAGATGTACTACGCTTGGTTGGAGAATCCCAAGAACGTCCATAAGGTGGGGAAGCTGTATGATGGGGGATGGGGGGGTTGATGCCATGTGATGGTATTTGGCATTAGAAGAAACCTGAAAATACATGTTTGTGGATTCTCATCTTTAAATCAACCGTAGGGTTCAGTGCTTTTTTGCAGAATAATCATCATCCTTTGCTCCAGCTTCAATAGAGAACTTTCAATTGAATCTGATTATTCAGTACTGATAACATATTGTTGCAGCATTGTGAGCAGTGTGGTTTTTGACAGCCATCTTAGATTTAGTCTTAGTCTTCAGGATGAAAACTATTATTAGTCTTAGTCACATTTTAGTCATTATGATATGTGATCGTTTTAGTCGGTTTTAGTCAGTGTTTTTTTTTTTTTTGTCGTTTTTTTTTTTTATATTTGCACTTTTTATTGAAGAGATTTTTAAATATAGTATTAACCAACAAAGTCTGATCTCCATGGTGAAATAAACCTCGCCAATTTTCCCAATAATTTTTAAATTTTCCAGATTCAAATCTGATGGAAAAAGTCAGCCTTTCCATAATATAAATATGTATTATGTCAACCCAATCTTCCCTTTTAGGAGCTTCAGCCATTTCCTAGTAATGGCTTTTTTGCTTGCTACCAACGTAATCCTATAAATATATTTCAGCTGGATCTTTCCATCGCTCTCCCCATGAACAAATCATCAAATGTGAATGGAATACCCACCCCCAGTACCTTATCCATACAACTCTTTAAATCCTGCCAACAGGGGACCATGTAGGTACAATCCCAAAACACATGGAAGTGGCCTGCTCTGTCCTCTCCACACTGCCTCCAACATTTAGTATCTGGGTATTTTGTTTGTGCTGGTGTACTTTAATATCTTACAATCTTCTTCCAGCCAAACTCTCTCCACAAAGGGGAACATGTTCTTCACTGTTGCCTACATATCTCCTCCCAGTTCTCCTGAGAAAGTCCACAGTTAGCATCTTTTTCCCATCTTACTTTTTTGTATATTGTATTGCTTTTCTTCAAATTTTCCAATCCTGTGTACAATCTAGATATTTTTTTCCCCAAGTTTGATTTGTTGGTTAAATAAACATCTTAAATATACCAGATTCCAGCTCAATTAAATTGGACTTTTTTAATAATTCTTCCGTATAGTGCCTCAATTGTAAGTACCTGAGGAAGTCCTTGTTGTTTAAATCATATTTATTCTTTATTTCTTCAAAGCTTTGTATAGTATTTTTCTTAACCACCTCCCATATTATATTTTTTCCCATTTACTAAATGTTTTATCTGTTACATTAGGTTTAAAATCTGAATCATATGCTACCCACCTCAGTACTCTACTCTGCTCTGTCAACCCATATTTTAAAATAATTTTATTCCATATGTCAAGAGATAATCCTAGCCATGGATTTGACTCCTCCCTAAGGTGTTTTCTCTGCTCGTTATCATTTATTATGGCTTGTAGAGGTATCGTGGGTGACATAGCACATTCTATATCTTTCCATTTCTTTATATGATTTTATCCCATTCTATAAAGTCTTTATCCATCTTTTAGTCAGTTTTATGTTGCAAAAAAAGTTAACCTTTACAATTTCTAATAACAACCAGATTTTTTACCAGACTGACAGCTCTATCATAGATACTACAATAGGTCGGTATAGATTGCTGCTTTGCAGTTCATCATTGCTGTTGGACAGAAAACTTTGATTTATAGAATTCAAATCCACTTTTTTATTATTTAATGCTCTACTTTATAAATAAAGTTCTCACAAAGTTGTGAAAATAGCAGATCTAGTTCAACACATCCTATTGGTTAATCTAACAGAAAGACAAGCTAACAAAATATACAATAAAGGAATGATTTTAAACATACAAGTGTCCATCATAAAGCAAAACTTCCTTTTTTGTACTTTTGGCTTTATTTCTGATAATTTGCCCCTTAGTTAATGTTGCTCATGGGTCAAAGTAGATTTAAATTCCCAGGGTTTTGATATAAAAAATACAGAGAGAAACTACATAACTGCCTTGTAATGCCATGGCAATCCAGACCTAAATTGAGCGAATATGTTAACTAAAATGTTGAGATATTTAAAGCTACAGTGTGTAATAATTACAGGGATATACAGTCAGAAATGTAATATATTATACATAACTATGTTATTTATCATCATCTACGAGCTTAGCCTCTTAACCTTAATATTTGCGTTGCCTTAGAATTCGTTATTTATAATTACATAGGAGCGGGTCTCGCAGCCATGGAGGCAGACATCTTTGCGCTACGGCAGCGCAGAGCCAACAAACTAGCGATTGCGAGATCGCCCATTACGCTCAAACGTCACAACGATGTAGAAAAAATAACGGGTATATTTATTATCTTAAGTCTACATGAAATCTATACCCTACACAGACTCATGAAATACTATCTGTAAAATTATCTATGTAAACAAACCTCATCACATGAGAAGGTAGGTGATGCGGACGTCGTGGAAGACATTTTGTCCCGTAACGCTCGCCGTACTGTTGGGGGGGAGATGCGGTGGGGGGGAGATGTTCATGTTGCTGCGGTCTGCAGTCTGGACGTTAGATGTCGCTGAAAATTACACACTGTAGCTTTAAAGGAAACAGAGAAAATGTTTTAATGACAATACAAGGAAACATTTATATCTTTTTAAAATAGAAACAAGAACAATCAGAGAGACATATTCAAAGATCTATGTACCTTTTCATCTGGCTCTTTATCCAAAAATAAACAGAATTCAACGAAATATTTACTTTGGATATAATCCAGGGATTCCTTTTGGTAGAAATTAAAGAAAGTTTAGTATCACCTCTTGTGAGCTGGAAGTTTGATAGTTAGACAAAGGGATTTTTAGCGCTTAGCAGAGGATGATCAGCCACATACTTTATTAAGTAGCGAGAGCAGAAAGAGCCAGACTGCTGAGAGTGAAGCATCAGAGTGGAGCGTAAAGCGCAGACTCTGAGCTACATGCACAAAGACGCATTTCTACACAAGCACAGATGGAAGATCAGAGCAGGATTTTAAATTTTTAAAGTTAGGCGCGCAGTACCGGACCATTCCGGATTATTTTCTCAGACCCTGCCGCCGCTGCTGCCATGATCCTGTACTCCTGCAGCATGTGCGACACTGCACGCCAGGTGGGCCGCAGGATCAAAGAGGACGCAGCAGCACGGCTGATACCGCTTTGCTGATTACAGCACAATGATGCAGTTTAAACTTCCGACAGAACACCTGCTAATTTTCATTTAGTCTCGTCTCTTTGACTAAAACTCAAACCTATGACTAGTCATGTTTTTGCCATGAAAGATCCTTGTTTAGTTCATTAGTTTTCGTTATCGTCATCGTTGACTAAAACAACACTGATTGTGACTCTATGTAGCTCTTATATAGATGCAGGATGCATGCAGTGATAAATGGGCTTCTATTAGGATTGAAAGTACACTGCTTAACATTGTCAGTGACTTCCCTGGAAGCAGAATCTGGCTTAAAGGCAAAATTCAGGGAACAGTATTTTTTTCTGATGAGAAATGACCTTCCAGAGACGTACTGATTGAACCCCTTCGTGTCGGCTCACCTCTGCACATTTACCGTCACTCCATGTAGCTGTGAAAAAAAAACGCCAAACAGACAAAGGTCCAACATTTACTAGGCTAAAGATTACTCAAACAGCTGCGCTCTTTTACCAGTTTCTTGGGGGGAATGCATGTTTAAATGTTTATGGAGAGAATTTCGCTCCATTGTCGTTTGCAGGCAAAGAACATGTTTTGCAACTCAGGGAAGTTCACATAGAGATTGCACATAATCTCAATACTGATTCCTGCATTAATGCAATCAGAAGATTTGTCTCCAGAAGAGGCCCTGTTAAAGTCATGAGGTCAGATAATGGTACCAACCTTGTTAAAGCAGAGCGTGAACTCCGTGAGGCTGTAAAAACTCTAAACAATTCCCAGATTCAAACTGCTGCACTGAAAAAAGGCATCTCCTGGCTGTTTAACCCACCTGCAGGATCTCACCATGGAGGAGTCTGGGAGAGACAAATTCGTTATATAAGACGAATTCTCAGTGCTCTCCTAAACCAACAAACGTTGGACGACGAAGGACTCGTCACCTTACTCTGCGAGGTGGAGGCTATCATCAATGACAGACCAATCACAAAATCATCAAACGACCCCATGGATTTGGAACCCTTGACACCAAACCATCTCCTACTTCTCAAAACAAACCCTTCCATACCACCTGGAGTGTTCTGCCCAGAAGATTCCTACAGCAGGAGAAGATGGCGTCAAGTTCAGTACATGGCTGAATTATTTTGGAAGAGGTGGATAAAGGAATATTTGCCTGAACTACAACAAAGGAACAAATGGACAAGGAAAACACAAAACTTTGAAAAAGGGGATATTGTCCTGATCATTGACGATACAGCTCCAAGAGGTTCTTGGTCAATGGGGCGAGTAACGGAAACCTTTCCGGATGCCAAGGGATTTGTAAGACAGGTGCAAGTTCGGACCAAGACCAACACTCTCCGTCGACCTATAACAAAGCTTGTTCTTCTCCTGGAGGCTTCATGTGGAGACTGAAGTGCGAACATTGACACATTTCCTCCACAGTCTCCCATGATTGACTTGAAGACTTACAGACTTAAAAAAAAAAAAAGAGACTTTGGCTCCTCTATTTTGATATATGTAATTGACATTTGTACCTGCATGCCAATTAGGGGCCGGAATGTTGGAGCCAAATGCTTGATTTATGATTGAAGATTTATTTCTAGTTTGCTATTTTTATCTGGTTTGGGTATGATATATATGAACATGAAATATTTTGGTTTGAAGTATAAGTTGACTGACTTAATTATGAAATTATGAATTTGTTTAGTTGTGTTTTGCTGCCATTCATAATTTACGTTGTTTCTCGCCTCCGCCCCTTCATTATGAACAGGTGACTGCAGCACCTGGATTATATTGGAGTTGGCTATTGGGGCCGGGTGAGCTTTTGGATTCAGTCAGCGCAGCCATACAGTTTTTGACCGCTTCTGATTATATTGTTGTTTTTCTTTGAGTGGAAAAAAGGCAACGAAATGAGCCGATATGATCTGCCTGTCACGTCATGTTGCGGTAAGAAAATTTAAGTTTGTTTTGATTTTGGAAAATAAAGCGTCTTGATCAAGAGGAAAGAAAGTTTGCTGATTACATGGTCACATTAAACAACATCTGACAGATCTCAAGTGAGTCTAACTTGGATGCTTCTGAACCAAGAGCCAAACGCATCTTTATTGGAAAGATTGCGCTATTAATGTTCATCCTGACGGCTGCTGCTGGAGTAATAAAAATGTGTGTAATTGTGAAATTGGAATAGGGATAAAGTTGGAGAACTAAGCTCTATTGGTGGATGTTTGTTTTTGAGTTAGGGGCGTAGTTGATGATTTAACACCTGCCAACATAACTATACATGTCACTGCTCTGCCTGCTTAGAGTGCTTTCATACCTTGTCATTACAGTTGATTGCTGCTAATGACCCACTGTCAGGGTGTGTTGGCCGGTCAACAGAGCCCAGCCTACAGGCGATGAAATTAAAAACACTCGGAGAATCTTCAGGCTGTACCCAGCTGTACGATGGACCGCTAGCTTGCTAGAATGAAAAGTGCTGCTTTACATAACCTCCACCAGGCTCGGACTGGTAATCTGTGATACCGGGCATTTGCCCGGTGGGCCGGTCCTAATTTCAGTGTGCGAGGGCCGGCACACCTTAATCATAGGTGGGCTGGTGTAGATGGAAAAATGCCAGGGCTGAAAATCGTTCCCAGTCCGAGCCTGATCTCCACAGTGGTCTTCTCTATGTGGTAGCAGTGATTTAGACACTTCAATGTCCTTTCAGCTTCATCTTACATCAAACCAAATGTTTTAAGTGTTTTATGTTAGTGATGTATCGGCGGTATATCAATGTATTCAATTGCTAGCTAAATCATGGACCAACCGTCACCGTTTGAGGTACTCCAACATGGCGGTGTTCTATCAGACCAGCAAATCCAGAGTCAATACGCATGCGCAAGACGTTTGATTTGCATTTATCCCTTTAATTTGTAACGAAAAATAGACTTTAAACTACTTCTAGGGCGTGTATCCCTTTAGTCATGTACAAAAAAACTATTTAAGGTCAAGAGAATTCAAAGATCTGCCTAAACTTTTTTTTTTTTATTTTATTTTTAACTCATGAATTTGTTATTTATTCATTTGGGCTTTTCTCTGATAGACTCTTGGCCGATTATTAACAGCAAACTAACTTGTCTAGTTATTATCAAGCACCAGGAGTTGAGCAGAATTACAAAAAGAAGTGAAAACAATCTTTTTTTTTATTTTATTTCCAACAGTCCTGGGATGTCTTCTTCCGGAATGCCAATGCAGGAGTCCCGCCTGGTGCAGCCTACCAACGTCCCCCGGCGACCAGTCCGTCCTCTGATGGGATGACCGTTGTCCAAGGACTGGTTGGAGCTCAACCCAATGTGGAGAAACTGGTGAAAGACCATCTAGCAGTGCAGTCACTGATTAGAGCCTATCAGGTAAACCTTAAACTCTTGTGTCTTTAAGCAGTTGTTTTCTCATCTAGTTGTAAGATTTCTTGAATGGTTGAGATCAACATAAGCTTCCATTTTAGGTTTACAGCTAATACTACAAGAGAAGTACCAGTGTTTTATGTGCACTACAATATCATAGCTAGTGTTGCACCAATGCAATTTTTTGGCCCCGATACTGATATACCTGGCTGTGCAGTGTCAGTCGATACTGATGACATCTGTTTGAAATTGATGTGTGTGCATATATGAAGAACTGCAAACTACTTGGATGTAAAATAATTACCATCATGGCTTTGTCAAGCTGCTGCCTACCTTTGTGAAGCAGGAAAAAGACTAATACAAAGTGAATCCAGTAGAACTTTTTATTGCCTACCCGGAATGGGTGACAATAGTTGAATAAACTTTTGGCTCTCGTATCGGTGCCGTATTTGTGGGTACTCGCCAATATCGATACCATCATTTTAGTGCTGGATCGTGGCCCCACCCGATTCCGGTATCGGTATCTGTGCAAAACTAATCATAGTACATTTTAAGGAAAAATGCATAAAAATAAACACAAGCGGGTCTTTTTGCATTGGCTGCAGGGTTTCCGCTGCATGTAATTGATCACAGTGCAACACCACCCCTGCAAAATAAATGACGCTACAACTTCCGAATGAATAGAAATATGTTAAATTAATTTATTCCATGTAATACAGTATACTATATATTTGTTCACTTATTCTAATCATAATCAGAGTCAAAAGTGAATTAAAATATCATGAAATATTCAAATGTAACTAGCTAGTGTATAAAGTTAACTGGTAGCTAAAGTGGCCGCCCTATAGGGAAGGAAAACCAGACACAGTCCAGTGTTGCTAGGGTGATCAGCCGTCCTCTAAATGTCCTCTTTTTCCCGGACATGTCCTACTTTTTAGACCTAAGAAAAACTTCGGGGTGGAATTTTCAAAATCATCAGGGATTGTGGTCGACTACAGTGCAGGACGTAGTCGAACACACCGGGCACTCGAACCGAGCTGCCCCCCCCTTTTTCAGAAACCCAAATCTGGTCACCTTAAGTGTTGCCCACTTAGCGCCTTTGTCGCTATATTTGGAGACTTCTTTCAAAACTTTTAGAAACTTTTCAAAAAAACAACTAGAGACAAATCTCTGACTTTTAACTATATTTTGGTGATTTTCACATCTTTCTATCGCTATAACAGAGAGCAGCAGTGAGTCTACCCCTGCTTCCCTCAGCGCTGTCTCACAGGCCGCTGTGTCGTCCTGAAAGCCTTGCATGCAGTTAGAGCAAACAGAGCAGAGTAAACAGAGCTGCTCCATTTTCCCACAGCTAATGTCAAACACACGATGGTTCCGTCCTGGATTACAAAGCAGGATATAAACATACTATAAAGATAGTCTTTAATTAACTCTCTTCTTTTCTTCTCTAAAACTGTTGTATTAAAATAATTAGCTGATTACCATACAGTTTGAATCTGTTTTTTTTTAATAAGGTTTATACAATGTGGATTCAGGCAATGTAGAAAAACAATAATCATACATTACTCTATAAAGTAAGGTTGGTGTGATTGGCCCTTCAATGACATTGTAATGACGAACATAGCTAATTATGGGTTTTTCACCACAGTTAAATAAGCTGGCTTGTGGTCATTTAATGAGGTTAAAAGTTGCACAAAGGGCATTTTTTATCTGTGAACATATCAGACAGAGAAAGTGTTCAGGTAGAAGCAGCTTGTTTAAAACCTTTTAACCCACTTGTGATATCAGGACAGTAAACACTGACGTGTGTGTTCCTATCAGAGTGACCTGCAGTAGAGTTTTTAGAAGGCCTAACCCGCCGGCTATCCTCGCTGACCTTTGCCCTCCTGTCTGTAGGTACGAGGCCACCACATAGCCAAGCTGGACCCCCTCGGGATCAGCTGTGTGGACTTTGATGATGCTCCGTGTACCGTTGGTTTTCAAAATGTCGGTGAGGAAAGCAACCCTGCACCTGCATCATTTTACATTTCTCTCTCATTCTATGTAATGAATGCGTGTTTCAGCCTTATATTTAAAGTCGTAGGGAAGTCATATTTAAAAGTCAAAACATTGATGTATATAAATGTACCGTAATTTTCGGACTATAAGCTGCGACTTTTTCCCCATTTTTCGACCTTGCGGCTTATATAACAATGTGGCTTATCTATGGACTTTTACAGCTAACGGCCACTAGGGTAATACCTAAATCGATGGATTTTACCATCCACCATGTTGACGTCACATTTGCTTCAACACCCCATGGTCCTTCTTAAGCAGACTTCTACCGCGAGTGGTACGAGACAGAACAACAGCGAGAAAGATGGACATTAAAGATAAAAAACCTGCGGCTTATAGTGCGGTGCGGCTTGTATATGTACAAATCATGTAATTTAGCTTCTGCGGCTTATACTCAGGTGTGGCTAACAGTCAGAAAATTACGGTACTCTTTATCAGACATGTTTATGCCAGAATGATTTGACATTTTAAAACGACTTCCCTCCGACTTTAAAAAATAAAAGGATTTCACAACAACAGAATTGGGCAGATAAAGCATGTTTTTTTGCAACGTAAACTTATTAAACTATCCTTTACAGAAGACAATGCAGCAAAAGATAAACATCAACATCTTGTTTTTGCCATGTTTTCACCTGATATCTGAACAGTTTAGTTACTCATAATGGGCAGATTAACCTGAAATTGTTCTCAAGAAAAAATGGTGATTCTCTCACAAAATTATTACATAAGTAAAAGTAAAAACTGAACAATTTACTCCAAAAAGTATTTTTTCTTTTCCAAAATGAACTCCTAGGGTATAACTAGTTACTATCCTCCTTTATTTCTACTACTATGACTAATCATCACGAGTCATGATATGACTTAAAATTATCATCGTAATGATAAAAGAGATAATGTTAGAATTTGTTGATCCACTTTTTTATCACGCAGAATTTTGCAGCTGAGGTTGTTTTAGAACATCCTGTCCAGAAAAGTGTGTTCACTGTGAGATAAGACTATTGCTTTATGATGCTCCGGCTCTATTAGGCTAAGCATGTTATCATGCTAGCGTCAGCAGATCAGGCTAAGCACACTCGTGCCAATGTGTACTCTTGGAGAGCTTCTTCTGCAGGTTTTTTATGTGTCCTCCGCTTTCCCAAAGTCTGAATGTGAGACGGTTGGTCAGTCTTTATTGTACTCATGGGCGGTTCTAGACGGGGGCCAACGGGGGGCAGTGCCCCTGTAGATCATGTCCTGGCTCCTGTACTGAAGATACCTATAAGAAATGTTGTTCTAATGATGATCTGTGCTGGAACAGACATGGTTACTGATTTCATTTTTTTTTCTTTAGAAATTATAGTTTTACTTATTATTCAAAAACAATAAGGTGATAGCTTCAGTGGTATTGAGATAGGATCCCAGTTTTCATCTGATGTTTTTTTTTTTCAAAACAAATAAAAAAAAATAATTTTACATCTGACTTTATCAATTTTTCTTGAGTTCTAATTCAGATTTTATAGAAAATTATCATTTTAACTTAAATTAAGTGAAAAATATATAAACATTTCTAAATTATGAATGTATACTGACCTAATAAGAAATGTAATTTTTATTAAACCTAATTGAATAGAAATTTCACTTGATGCAGCTCTCTTAATATATTTGAATCCCTTTCCCTGTTTTTTTATTTCATGCTTTTCTGTGCCCCCATGAAAACATGCTGGCCCCCTCCTGGCCCCCTGGTATTTTTGGTCTAGAACCGCCACTGATTGTACTGTCCTTATAAAGACAGTTTGCTCCTGTAAACAGTCTGTTTTGGATTCAGGGAATACTTAATAAGGTGAACCAAGATTAAACATGTTTTGTTAAAAATGTTAAATGACAAACATTGATCTTTACTGCTGTGAAAAACTGTGTGCTTTCTGGTCACATGTTGTCTTTTTGCCGGATGAAAGGCTTGGGCCTACGAGTTCACATCCAGGTGATTGTTCTGACCTCTAATGGAATGTTGCCATGGTTACTCGTGTTATTGTGTATTTTCTGTGAAAGGGTCACAGAGGTCAGGCAAGGGGTCAGTGATGAGACCTGAAATCATTGGGATGGCAATTAACTGGATACCTAACCAGCAGTTTGTTTGTTTTGTCCGTTTTTTTCCTCCTGAATGTTCTGTGCGGCAGTGACAGAGTCGGACGGTTTTTATGGGGTTGGCCACGCAGTGACCAATGCGCACGGGGGTCAACCAGTTTAGTACATTATTTTTTTTAAATAATTTACAAAAGAGGGACCAGATTTTTTTCAAACATATGTAGGATAGGAGTAAGTTATGTTCCATTATGGTTACAAGAAAAAAAACATGTGTGTAAAAGGACTTCGAAAAAAATAATTCAAATTTTCATACTAAAAAAGGTTTTCAGGTTAGTTAAAATTGTTGTTTTTTTTAATTATTTTTTAATGTTTTATTCATTGTTTAAATTTCTTTTCTCAATCTTTAAACTTATTCACTTCTTTTAAAATGTCCTTTAACTTATTTTTGTATCTGCTGTGAAAATAGAGGAAGTTAGACGAAGGCGTAGTACATCCCATAACGTACGAACATCAGAGCAGTAAAATGGAGAAATATAACCTTATACAGTGGGTATCTTCTAAAATGCTAATAAACCTGTCTATGCTTTGTTTATCCTGGGAGAAGCTTTTTCTCTTCATTAAGTTTTAGATAAAAATATTTTATAGGATTTGTATTCATCCTGTTGTGTGGGCATTTCCCTCTTAAAAACCTCCAAATTAAATCGGGTGATTCAAACGAACCTGCTGTGTTTATCACCGCTGTGGGAATCTAGTCCATGGCAGTGCAGTATTCTCTTATAATTTATTTCTTAAAACATGTTTTTTACATTTGAAATTTACTCAAGGGAACCTTTCCTCATTAGCTAACGGGGTCATATTCTTCCGGTATTATTCTCTTCTAAAGTTTCTGTCACTAGATCCAAGGTCAACAGCGCTGTGTTAGCTTTGATCATCATTGCAGTGAGAAGTAATCTTATTTTATACATCAGAACATTTCATACGAATGACATGAGGATGTTAAGTGTACAGAAATGGCCTGGTTACGTGTATCCGTGAATAATGAGCTAGGAGATGGTGACTGGTGCAGCGCCGCTTGCCCCTTCCCTCACTTGTTGGATTGAGGTCAATTAAGGGTTGCATTACTTCGTCATATTCTTTTACTCAAGTAAAAGTAAAGAGTAGCCATCCAAAATAATACTGAAGGAGGAGTAAAAAAGTATTTAGTAAAAAGGCTACTGAATAACTGATCTATTTACTTATGGAGGGTTAGGAGGGACAAATAAATGAAATAACTAAATATATTATGGAATTAATACATGCATGTAAAAATTAGATAAATTAAAATGTTTAATGTGGCATTTGTTTATTCAATATATCATTAAATAATTAAATGTACAAAGAAATTATGAAATGTAAAATGAAATAATTTTATTGTAAATTAATTTGAAATTCTTATTAATTATATATATTTTTAAATAATATACATTTATATTTTATATCATTTAATTCATAAATATTTATTTAATGATGTCTGCATAACACGCTCATCATGAAATTATTCAAACTGTCGACTTCACTCATAAAGCTCTGTGGGGCGGGACTGGGGCCGCCTTCACAGAAACCTTGATGTCTGATTGGTTAGCTTCTCACTAAGAAAGAACTTCTTCCTGTTCTTTTTAATTTAAAGTCAACATTTTTAAAGCTAATGTTAATGATAACTTAAATGTAGGATAATAATTTGAACAATTGGTCAAGAGAACGCAGAGAACAAGCAACCCTATCAACAAAATCATCAATTAAGCAGTGAAACAAAACTTTTGCCCTCTGAAGCACAGCTCAGTGACACTTAGGAGAGAGAAAGTAAAACAGATTCTTAAAAAATTATAGCTGCATTATCTGATAATGATCTACTAAAGTGAAACTTTCTTTAAGGGGAGAAGAACTTAGGTTATTAAAAAGGGGTCAGAGAGGACAGGGTTGTAAGGAAATGCTGTTATTTCTTCACATTCAAAGGTCCGAAGTATGGAGATGAGAATGTGTGGGACTGTTTGCATTTTGTGCAAAATGTACAGATAGCATTAAAGGCTGCACTTAAGCTATCACCTGTAATGTCAGCATGGATGTTAAAATCTCCCAATATGATCACCCTGTCAGTATTCAACACCAGGGCATGCTTTGGTGGTGCAGTGGTTAGCGTACATGACCCATGTATGGAGGCCTTAGTTCTCGACGCGGATGACCCGGGTTTGAATCCGGTGGTCCTTTTCCGCATGTCTCCCGCATGTCTCTCCACCTTTCTTATACCTACTGTCCATAAAAACGAGCCACTAGTGCAGTAAAGACTCAAAAAAAAAAAAAAAAAAAAGAGTATTCAACACCAAATCAGATACTCAGAACTCTGAAGGCTCATCTAAAAAAGGACCTGGTGGATGACACAAAGTTTAAAAAAGAAGAGGTTTTGTTGCTTTGCAATGTGGATGAGGAAACTAAGGGTTTTAAATTATCAAAATAGTTGTTATTATTAACTGGCTTTGGAGTAACTGGTAAATCAAATTGAAAGATTTTTGCTACTCCTCCTCCCCGCCCAGTGTGTAAAAAAACTAGAGGGAGTTTCCTCATTTATTTTCATATAATACTCTTGCTGAAGCCAAGTTTCTGTAAGACAACAAAAATCAATTTGATTATCAAAAAATCAAGTCCTTACCTAACACACTTTTTGAAAAAAAGTGATCTTATTTTAAATAAACTAGATTTAATAGTTTTCAACTTTATCCACAATTGGAGTTATTTTAATATCATATAATCATGATTTACTCCTTTAGGATTCTTTTCTATTTTATTTTATTTTGGTCGTGGGCTGTCTGAAACTGTCTGAATGGGGTAATGAGTGGGTAACAGTAGAGAAGCTGCAGACAGGTATGTTAAACTATGACTCTGCTTCCTGGTCTTCACAATGGGCTGTCAGGGTTTTGGAGGACTAATACATTTCGCAAGATTCCTAGAAAGAGAGGCGCACCATCCAATGTGGGCTAAATGCCATCTCTCCAAATTTGACAGGGTTTACCCCCAAAAGATTGCCAATTATTAATGTAGCCCACATTGTTTTTAGGACACTGCCTGGACAACCAGCGGTTAAATGATGACATGTAGCTAAACACGTCATCACTGGTCAGGTTGGGGAAGGGAGCAGAGAAAATTATGGAGTCTGACACTGTTTTGGCAAACTTGCACCCGGAAGCAACACAAATTTTAGTGACCTCTGATCGGTGTAAATAGGTGTCAGTACCGCCAGCGTGAATAACAATCTTACTGTATTTAAACTTATCCTTAACCAGCAGTTTCAGGTAGGATTGGATGTTGACTGTTCTGGCAAACATTTGGTTATGTCCATCATGTCTCTAATGCCATGTTTTTGACTATGGAGCTACGGAAAATGGGTAAGAAATGTGGACGGCTTGGTGGTGGCCAGTGGGCAGAGATCCACGACTAGGCTTTCTGTGTACCGTCACCCATTTGCCTGGCTGCTCAGGCACTGTTGTAGGACCACTACGTGGATGTGCCCCTGGTATTGGTGGCTACAAGTACCCAGCAGAAAAGTGCAGCAGTAAAAGCTGTGTTTTAAAGTTTTGCTTGACAGTTAAGAGTAACTTAGAGATATCACAGAAACAAGTACTGACTTCAGACCGAGATAACCTGAACAGCAGCAGTAAATGTAGCTCAGCAGTCAAAACGTGAAGTATATGAGATATGTCTCTCCAACAGCCGCATTAGCACTCCTTACGTGGCAATACATGTCATCTGAAGGAACTTTACAGAGACCAGTCATACAGTCAGATTGGCTCAAATATCACATAATGGATATTTGGGAATCCCTTGTTAGTGCTTCTGGACTAAACAAATATTCGATTAATATTTTTTACAATAAAGTTTGTTTCATCCACTTAGAAGGAATTTTTTTCAGTGTTGTAATGTTACCACTATTCCCCAGAGGGCGCTGTTCATTCTTAAACAGAGGCTCGCTGGTATTTGCAAGAGAAGTAATGCCAAAGTAAAGGCACGGTGCAGAAGACACATAAATTGATTTAGAATTCTGTCTGGAGTTATTTAGATTTTAATAGCAGTAAGGATGTGGAATAGACTTTGTTTTGTTTTTTTTTGTAAATATTAGCACTTGAATAAAATCTGTAAGCTATCATTTAAATAGCCCCTATTTAGCCTCGCTGCATGGTTGAGCAGCGTCAACTTCTCCTTTGTGCTTGAAAGGCGAGGATGTGATGACAGAGAAGTGGACCACATTACATTAAACATAGTAAAATTATAGAAAATGTCATGCTTGAATTTAACAAGTTAGATTGGAAAGTAGATAATGTGAGTTCATTTCATGGAGTCCAGTTTTAACATTTATCTTAAAATATGATATTGTACTATGATCATTATATTTTGTTGCCATATTGTGAAATAATATTTAGCCCTTCATGCTATGGAAATATCCTCTTGATACAAGATAAATCTCAAGTTTTTAAGGTAATTGCTGCCTATCAATTGTTTATTAGTAATCTTTAAGACCGATCAACTTTAGGTTGATTCTTTAAATGATAACTTGCATCCTTAAATCTAAATTAAAATCATTTGGTGGGTTTGGTGACAACGTACTGTACCTCAAAATTGTAAATTATCTGAATAAAGTACAAATAGTAAACTAAAGTAGCTAAGCTGCCAAAATAAGAATAAAAATGAGGACTTCCAGAAAGCCTGAAAAAAAAAATTCAAACACATCTTTAAAGATTTTTGAGAAAGTAAAGTAATCTTTACAATAACAGTAAGTCAGATTAAATTACTGTGGAAATTAATTTTGCTGCTGAATAAAACGTCCAATAAAACAACAGGCAGTGTTTCTGCTTTCAGGAAATTATTATCATGCTTTCCAGGAACCTTTGAGGAAAGTGATTAGGAACTCCGAGGCCATTAAAGCTAATGTTTGAGTTGTAAGCAGAATGAACAGCTGATTAGAACCCTGAGGAGACCCGAAAGCAGGACTTATTGTTCCTTCTTTAAGGAGTTATCTTAGAGTCGGATAAAGACAGCTTAGATTAGGAGTGTTCAAAGTGTGGCCCTAGGGACGTTTGTTGCTCTGGAGGAGTTTGGCCCCACCTGGCGGGGTCTGTGGTTCTGCTTCCTGGAAGGAGTCCTGTCAGCAGGATTCCTCGGTTCATGTAATCTACCATGTTACAGTTGGATGATAAGATTAAAGGCAGATATTCAGAAGTTGTTTTTTTTTTTTTTTCTTTAGTTTTCCCCATAGAGGTTTCTCTTTGTTCTCAGGTTTGCAATCTTTCCTCATCTGTTTCCATTTCACCTCTTTACACAGATCAAATGTATATTTAGTTAGATTCTGTTTAAGAAGATCTCTTGTTTTCCTCAGGTTTATACGGACTAACAGAGAATGACCTGGACAAGGTTTTCCGGCTTCCCACAACCACTTACATCGGCGGCAGTGAGAGCTCTCTGTCACTCAGAGAGATTATTCGCCGCCTCGAGGTAGGAGTGTTGCTAAAATAATCAAAACACACACAATAGATTAAAAAAATCCTAGTGTGCAGCCTTCTTTAACACACCTGGATTAAATAATGGTTTGTTGGAAAACAAACATCTAAAACATGCAGGACAGCAGCCAGAAAGGACTGACTTTGTAGCACTTCACTGTAATTTCTTTTTTTTTTTTTTATATTTCCTTGTATGTTGCACATTTTTCACTATAAATGGTCAATTACTATCTAAGTATTTTAAGCTTTATTTTAGTGGCTGGCATAGATATTTAAAAAAAATCTAGATTAATCTCAATGTAATCTTGGAATTAATCTAGATTAGCCTCGATTAAAACCGCTAATTTGAATTCTGCCAAAGACAGTCATGATATGCGTTTGCTTCCTCCAGAATTTAAAAGAAAAGGTTAACTTTTTTATGTTTGCAAAATCACACGGAATTTCATCTTTACTTAAGATTTTGACAGTTATAAATACATTTTTTTTGTTCATTTGTAAGTGTGTTTTTGCTGCTAAGAGAAAAAGTGTCCCACTTCCAATTATAGATGTCTCAGTTTAACATACCCAGACTGACCATAGGGAGAACCGGGAGTGTTCCTAAAGTGCCCGTGTTCTGTCAGATGATCATACCCAGTCAGACCAGCATACCCATAGTCAATACCCGTTTATCCCTTTAGTTTTTTTGTGAAAAATAAACTTTAAACTACCTCAACGGGCATGTATACCTACGGAAGAGGATTAGGGCCGCTGAAAAAAAAAAATGTTAACTGATTTTTTATTTTTATTTTATTTCAGTATAGTATGGGAAAAAAGTCAGAATTCTGACTTTAATCTCAGAATTCTGACTTTAATCTCAGAATTCTGACTTTTTTTCTCAGAATTCTTACTTTAATCTCAGAATTCTTACTTTAATCTCAGAATTCTGACTTTAATCTCAGAATTCTGACTTTAATCTCAGAATTCTGACTTTAATCTCAGAATTCTGACTTTTTTTATTGTCAGAATTCTGACTTTTTTATTGTCAGAATTCAGTCAGAATTCTGAGAAAAAAGTCAGAATTCTGAGAAAAAAGTCAGGATTCTGACTTTTCCCATGTTAAACTGAAATAAAATTTAAAAATCAGTTAACTTTTTTTCTTTTTTTTCCAGTGGCCCTAATCCTCTTCCATATATACCTTTAGTCATGTACAAAGAAAACAAACAATTTAAGGTCAGATCGCCATACGCTTGTTTTTTTTTTTTGTACATGACTAAAGGTATACATGCCCGTTGAGGTAGTTTAAAGTCTATTTTTCGTAAAAAACTAAAGGGATAAACGCAAATCTGACGTCTTGCGCATACGTATTGACTATAGGTATCCTGGTCTGACGCTTCTCTCTGTGCTCTGAGTGCTTCTGTGTGTCTCTCCTTCAAACACGGAGCTGCTCTGTACGCAGTGAAATCAGATGTCTCAAAGTGACAGATCCAATGATGTTAGGAAAAAAAAAACACTTAGTCAAAATGCTCTAAACACAGTTAACTGCACCCAACCTCTGTTACCTTTGGCTAAAGTAAATGAGCTTAAAGGTAGTAAAAGCTGGAGTTATTGGTGGGGACATGTCCACACCAGTCCTTCAGAAAGTTGCGCCCTCCACTACATTATTTGGACAAATCTTTCTTGTTCGCCCCTTTACTAGAACACCTGACTTTTCAACCCAGCACATAGCCAGTCATCTTTCTGTTTTCTAGACAGCCTACTGTCAGCATATTGGAGTGGAGTTCATGTTCATAAACGATGTGGAGCAGTGCCAGTGGATCCGACAGAAGTTCGAAACACCTGGAAACATGCAGTTTTCTTTGGAAGAGAAGAGGACCTTGCTGGGTAGAATGATCCGGTCCACCAGGTCGGTCTGTTTGGTTCTTCTCTTTCAGAGTCTGGAAGCACGTGAACCACTGTCTCAGTTCTGTGATGCATCTGTTCTCACCTGTGCAGGTTTGAGGAGTTCCTCCAGAGAAAGTGGTCTTCAGAAAAACGCTTCGGTTCAGAAGGCTGCGAGTCGCTCATCCCGGCCCTTAAGACCATCATTGACAGGTCCAGTCAGTGTGGAGTGGAGAGTGTGATCCTGGGAATGCCTCACAGGTACAGAAAATATAAAACGCTATTCCTAAAAGTGGGTGTTTTCTAAAGCAGGGGTCTTTTAACGTTTTCCAGGCCAAGGACCCCCAAATTGATGGAGAGATGGAGCAGGGACCCCCTAATTATATAAATTGTATGAAATTGTGTTCTATCAAACTGGTCCTATAGTCACTCTATTACAGGTGGAGTCATGTAACTAAAGTAATTTCTCCCTGGAATTATTAAAGCATTTCTGATTCCTGGTTGATGGGACAGGTGTTGTGAATGAAACGGTGCCTAGCTTGAAAGAGCTCCTGTGTGTCGCTGAATGTGTGCTTTGATGACTGAAAGACAATTAGTGTGTTAGTGTGGATTTAAAGACATTTCAATTCGTGGAAAAAGTTGCAGGGGGGAATATGTAAAAATAAAAAAAAAAAGTCAACCAAAACTTTCGCGACCCCCATCAGGGCTCGATGTTAACCATCGCCCTATCTCCCGGGGCAAGTAGTTTTTATTATCGGGAGAGTACAAATTTCATTGCATTTGCCCGCCGGGCAAGTGCAATGATCGCAAAAAAAAAAAAAGATTTATCGCTCAAAATTACTTTAAAATCACCGACATTCGACGAAAACTACCCAGAAGCGTTGCCGCCGCCATTTTTGTTGTTTTGTACACATTCTCGCGTGATTTGAAAAAGGCACGTGATTTGAAAAAACCACGTGATTTTCCGCCAGATGGCGTGATTTTTGCCCACCTAGCGGTAATTTTGATGTAGTTACCAAAACAACAGACGGCTGCATTTATTTTGTCAGGGAAAACTAATCGTGAGTCAGTTAAAGGTCAGGGAATTCTGAAATGATGTAAGACTGTGGAAACTCTGTATAAAATAACTATGTATAATGATTCTCTAGAAAAGTCCCATTATATTAATAGTATTATCTTGTATAAACATACCGTGACTCTAAAATAAAAGTTATTCATTTGTGACATTAACTTCTGTCTTGTGATTTATCTTTAGTTTTTAACCTGTCAAGTTTTTTTATTTTTAACATTACAATTTATATTTTTTCAAGCACACAACAGTTTAAAGTAAAGTTTAGTTTGAAAAGAATGTGCAGGAAGGATTGAAAAGCATGTTAACACGGTAATGTAGGCTTGAGTTCATTATCTGACGCATGCATATACACACCAGGAACCTAGAAACTTAAAAAATGCTGAATTACAAAAAACATTTAAAAAACAATCATGTTTCATTGATATATACAAAAATGAATATTAGGAACTATATTTATCAAACATTATACTGGGCAAGTAAAAATTGTTTCTGGGCAAATGAAATGTGAAAGTCACTTGCCCTTTGGGCAATGGTAAAAATCCTTAACATCAACCCCTGCACATGCAGTATCTCCATGGACCCCCTGTTAAAGACCTCTGCTCTAAAGCAAGTATTTCAGCCTGGCCCTAAAAATATATATGCAAAGCACTGGCCACCCCTAAAAGTACTTACAATTACTTTGCTCTATATTTATTTATGCAAAGACAGTGCAACTTTAAGTTTGTAGATCTAATATATCAAAATGTAAAATGCTTCCAGTGTATGGATCATTTTTTACCTAGGACTGTTCTGTCAGGCAAAGTATCCTCACTGATTTTGACTGTGATTTTTTTATCCTCGGTTTCTTTCAGAGGCAGGCTGAACGTGCTGGCCAATGTCATCCGGAAAGAACTGGACCAAATCTTTTGCCAGTTCGACTCTAAGCTGGAGGCTGCTGATGAGGTTTGAACAATAAGAACAAGGGCAGACATATGTGTTTAATGGAATTATCTCCAGATAACATGTTCTAAATATCATCACTTTAAAGCAAATATTCTTATTATAATGGAGTTGATTTTGTAGCATTTTTGTTGCAAGCAAGCGTCAATACTTTAAAAGAAAGTTTAAAATATAACATATCAGAGGAAAAAAATATACTTTTAATGCCTTTTTTTAATTAACAAGTTTAACAAAGTTGTGTTTCTGATATACTTTTCAAATTTCAGTTCAATTTTTTAGTTTTTTTTTGTTTAGTTTTAATTTAGAAAATATTTCCTTTGCTTGCAACAATAATGGAACGAGCTGTACTCCATACATTATGGTACCATGGAAAATAGCACTTTGTTTATATTGTTTATGTTGTGTCTAGGTCAGAAACACCAGGAGCTTTTGGCTCATCTGGAATAGATAACTAAAGAAGGAATTTTTAGCATAAAGACAGTTCCTTTTATATTCTCTTTATTATGATTTTCTTTAATCTTTTAAACCAGTAAATAGAGCCATGCACAGTAACTGTTTGCTGTCTGTGTTTAGGGCTCAGGAGATGTGAAATATCATTTAGGTATGTATCACCGGAGGATGAACCGAGTCAGTGACCGGTTCATCACCCTGTCGCTCATGGCCAACCCATCCCATCTGGAGGCTGTGGACCCGGTGGTGCAGGGGAAGACCAAAGCTGAGCAGTTTTACTCTGGAGACACCGATGGGAAGCGGGTTGGTGAACTCAGGCGTCAAGGAAAAATTTTTTTTTCTGGTAATAGACAGGCTTAAAATCTGAAACTCTTTTCAGGTGATGTCTATTCTGCTCCATGGGGATGCAGCATTTGCAGGCCAGGGAATTGTGTACGAGACGTTCCACCTCTCGGACCTGCCGTCCTACACCACCCATGGCACCATCCATGTGGTGGTCAACAATCAGGTATTTGCTTTTAAACTGAATGAGGTAGAGACTTGCACTTATCAGCGAAAACTAGAGCCCGACCAATATGAGATTCTGGAGGATGAGAACGATATCTGATATCAGCTGATATCGTATACATATTGGCCAAACTACATTAAGAAAAATTTTAAAAACTGAACATTGACATGAGAAAGGTACGTTTATTTGTATTGCACAATTCTGTATAAGGACAGTTCAAATTGCTTTACTTCAATTAAACAATAAAATAGAAGAAATCTATAAGCAGAACAAAAGCAGTAAAACAAACAAAAACCGGTGAATCACAACCTTAAACTAATAATACCTCAGTTAACAGTTTAACTTCAACAGTCAAAGGCAGCTCTAAACAAATGGGCTTTTAACTTTGACTTCAGAGAACTCAGGCTTTCAGCTCTTTTCCAGTTTTCTGGGAGTTTGCTCCAGATCAGTGGCTCATAGGAACTAAATGCTGCTTCTCCATGTTTGGTTCTAGTTCTGGGTGGACAGAATAGGCCTGAACTAGAAGACCTGAGTGGTCTGAGAGGTTTATACACTGACAACACTTCTGTTATGTATTGAGGTGCTGATCGGTTCAGTGATTTATTGACTATAACAGAATTTGAAGTATTTTAAAGTATATTCTCTGAGCTACAGGGAACCAGTGGAAAGATTTCCGAACTGGGCTGATGTGCTCTACTTTCTTAGTTCTAGTGAGAACGCAGGCAGCAATGTTTTGCATCAGCTGGAGCTGTCTGACTGACTGTTCAGGGAAACCTATGAAGACATTGCTGTGATAATTATTGGTTTCTAGCTGCAGTAGCTGTGACCTAATTCTTGATCTTTACTCCTTTGATCTGAAGATTATTACGTCAGTTTTGTGTTTATTTAGTTGGAGACAATTATGGTGAATCCATATATTGATCTGTTCTTAGCATCTAGCCATGGCTCTGATGGGGTCATAGTCACCTAGTGACATTGTGATGTAAAGCTGTGTGTCGTCTGCATAGTTACCGATGCTTTTGTTTGCTATTACTTGAGCTAAGGGGAGCATGTAGATGTTTAATAGGAGGGGCCCCAGAATGGAGCCTTGAGGAACCCTGCATGTGATTTTTATTTTTTTTTTTTCTGGTCTCTGATTTAAAATTCCCTACTGACACATAGAAGTCCTCGTCCTTCAGGTATGATTTAAACCAGTCCATTGCTTTACCAGAAAGGAGGACCCAGTTTCCCAGATGCTCTAATAAAATCAAGTGATCAACGGTGAACACCTGATCAACAAACGCTTCTTCCATGCTTTGAATTTATACAGATCTCTGAAAAACCTTAATCAGGGGGGTCTCTGCACTGTGGTTGGCACGGAAACCTGACTGGAGGACATCAAAGCTGCTGGTCATTGTTAAGAAGGCATCTGCTTCAATCTATCTCTATTCTTCCACTCTGCAGAATCTTAGTTCAATCTCTAACGTTCTGCTCTCTCTGCTTTTTCTCATAGTAGCTTCACCTCTTTCTGTTCCTGTTTGGCTGTGACTCCATCTTGGAGTGAAATATCAGCTGTGCTGCTGCCATCAACACCTTTGTTTATAGATGTTGGAGATCGGCCTGTTTTCCAGTTTAGTCCTGTTTCTCTGACTGTGACTGGCTGGATGTGCTCTCTTCATCCTCTGACATCGGAGCTGGCTCAGAGCTCGTCTGCCTGGCTGTGTGTTTCCTGGACAGAGCCGCCTTTTACAGCTGCTTTTTGTATCTCTGCTTCTGTCTCCTTGAACCCCAGTCGGCCTCAGCAGATGGCCGCTCACACTGAGCCTGGTTCTGCTGGAGGTTTCTTCCTGTTAAAGGGAGTTTTTCTTCTCCATTGTCGCTACAAGCATGCTTAGTGTGAGGGATTGCTGAAGAGTCAATGAGTCGATGCAATTACCTGCTTTTCCTTAGATAGAAAACTTTGAATCAATCTGACTGGATGATCTGGTGAACTGTAAAGTGCCTTGAGATGACATGTGTTGTGAATTGACACTATAGAAATAAACTGAATGGAATTTCACTGTTGAAACACAGGGTTTTCAATAATCTTACTGATGAAGGGGAGGTTTGGCCTGTAGTTCTGCAGGACCAGTTTCTTCAAGGTTCTTTTTTTGAGCAATGCTTTGATAATTGCTTGTTTGATCCATTTATTCAGGTAGAAATCTCTGCTGAAAGCTTCATCCTCTGCTGAAGGTGGAGCAACAGGGCCACTAATAATGACTATAAAATGAGTCTGTTCTGCAGGGTTAAGCAGAATAATCAGGTCGCCCTTTAATAATTCTGACTTCTTCTCAGCAACATCATTCAATCCTCCAGTTTGAATGACTTAGTCCTTCAACGTTGGATGTGATTCTATGATCTGTGTGACCCGCTTTGAGAGTTCAGACAGCGTGCTACAGCCAACATTAACCTAGGCTGCAGAAGCGTTTAATCTCAGCTGCTATTATTGTTTTTGGCTTAGTAGCCGGTTTGCTATGAGGCTAAATTTATCTTTGGCTAAATGTTGTCATACCTTTGGCTGTTGTCTGGAAACAGGCTGTTTCCTTCAAAGTCTTCTTGCAAGGCAGCAAAGCTGTTTTTTAGCGGAATACCTTTATTCTCTGTAATCTCAGTGGGTTCTTACTTATCTTTGTTTTGGAAACACAGCTTTTTGCACTTGTTGGAGTAGAAGATGTGTTTCTCTGAAGTCTTGGCCAAGTTTTGTCATCTAAATGAGGCGTTTGCCCTGTCAGGTGTCTTTTCAGATCTGGGTTAGATTGTTTTTCCTTTGGCAGCTACTGGCCTGGCAGGGTCGACAGTGACAAGGTCGTATCATTTCCATAACCAGTATTTACTTCCACACTCACTTCCAGTCCGTTAATCTTAGTTTCCATGACAGCCGTCCTCTGTAGAACCTTGTTGAAGTCACATGCGGTGAAGGAAGGCATCTAGTTCTGATGTGGACTTGTCCTTCTCTGAGATATGATTAAAACAACACAAAAATGTTTTAAAAAAAAGTTCCATCTAGAGAATGCTTGACGAAATGAGTCTTGTCAAGCTTTATGTTGCTTTGGCTAAGAGAGAAAAAGGTTAAAAGTAAGAAAAGTATTAGAAAGCGGGATTGAGGAGATGATGCATCTGGGCAGGCAGAGAGGTGGGAGAGAAGAAATTTATATGCAGAGGCCTCGGCGCGACCATCACAGGTTCAATCTCCCCCCCATCCCAATTTCCTGTTTGCCTACATTTGAAAAATACAGAAAAATAAAGGCTAGTTACAGTACTGGCAATGCTATATTCCCCTCCTTTGTTAAAAAAAAACTAAACAAATAATAGATCCAAAAGCCTGTTGCCTGTTGACTGTTCATGTGCTGTTGCTATGTTCATATAGCCACAAATCTGTTATTTATTGCTGGATTTGACCTGGTCAAATAAAATAATATAATACAAGAATTGCAATTATTATATAATCTATAATTGTAATTATCATAACATGGTTCCTTAAGGTGGATCTAAAGCCCCTGTCACACCTTGATGATTTAGACCAGCCATACGTTGGATAAGTTATGGGTGCATTATGTAATGAGTATGCTGAAACACGCTGGAAAATTCTGGGCATGCTCAAAATTTGTTGTTGTTGCCATATGTGGGCCATAAGTTAGGTAAGTTATCTGATCGTTGACGTACGTTGAGTGTAAGTCACTCATAAGTTATGGTGTCTAGCTTATCTGAAACCTATGAGTAACTTGTGCATAACTTATGTGTAACTTATCAAGACCTTATCTCCAACGCATGTCAACGTATTTGCGGTGTTCCAGACAAGCGCTGAACGTGTTTCTAACTTCCAGCTACTGTATTATGGCGTATTGGCAGCGTTTTGGTATAAAGGGGGTTCACATGAGGAAACCATCAGTTCTCCTTTAAAATTCATCCCCATCATAGGGTGAGGGAGAAGGTGTGTGATGGATCCTACCAGCGTTCATGCCAACAACCAACAAACTTCCTAGCAGACTGGACGCTGAATCTGCTGCGAGTCCAAACGTTCTTTCTTTCTTTTTCTTTGTTCTTTTTTTTTGAGCGGTGGGTAAACAGCGGCTAGTAATCTTTTTATGCAGGCCGGACTCCTCTGGGTTGCATAAAAGGGGAGCAGCTTTAACTGATGCTTCGTAATGCCCATGAAATAATGCTTCTGCATCGTTTAATGAGCATTATGCTGTTATGCGTTATTTATACAGTACGTTTGGCTGTCATTGGACGTAAGTTCTGGTCTCGTTATGAATACTTTATGTATACGCCCAAAATTGAAAAAATAAATACAAAGTTCAGCATATGCCAGTGTTTTAGGAGATTCTGGGATGGCGAGCACACGCTTAAAGTGTGACCAGGCCCTAATCTTGTCATGAAGCTAATTGTACTGGATAGGCCGTGCTAGTATTTTAACACTTTAGGGGGTTTATGTCTTACCTGGTCTCTAACATTATTTTACTGTTTTTTTTTTGTTGTTTTTTTTACACAGTGTCCTGTCTGGCAATGTGGCATTAAGAATAATTGTCTTGATGCCAAAAAGACCCCAACAGATTTTACTTTCACAAGTGGAGCAGTATGGCTATTGCTGCGGGGACGAGTCCGCGGGCTCCGCCGGCATTATTTTACTTTTTGATGGCAGTTCTTTGTTGTTTTTCCGCTTCCTCTCTATTCCTCCTGGTTCCTGACCATCTCTCGTAACTGTAAGGGAATGCTTCTCTGTCTGTCCGGTTGAAACAGAAACAGAAAGGAGGATTTGTGGGGTGTGTTTGTTGTTCTCCCTTATCACTACTGCTCTGTCTGTAGCAGAATTTAGTAAGGTGAAGTGAAATGCTAAAACGACAGTTTTTAAACAAAATTGGCCAAAACAAGAGCTACTGGTAACACTCCATCAGAAACCGCTGAGCTGGCCAGATCAGAACATCAAACTTTCAGCCACATGAAATCACCTCTTGGCCCTTTGTGATGCATGCAGATTGGATTCACCACAGATCCCAGGATGGCCCGCTCATCTCCATACCCTACAGATGTGGCCCGAGTTGTGAACGCACCCATCTTCCACGTCAACGCAGACGACCCAGAGGCTGTGATGTTTGTGTGCAACGTAGCGGCAGAGTGGAGGAACACCTTCCACAAGGACGTCGTCGTAGATCTGGTATAGTTTTTTAACCATATATGTATTAGGAATACAAGTTATAAATAAATAATTTAATCTAAAGTTGATCCAACTTATTGATCAACTAATAATTTTTTAATAAGCTGCAGTTTTTACAAAAAAAAATCAGTTTTTGTCTTCTATCAAAGGGATTGTAGCATTAACATTAGGAGCTTCTTTGAAGAGAAAAAAAAGAATTATTGCACCATTATATTTGAACAATTTATTTTGCTACCTATATTAGATAATGATCTAATGAACAAAAATATATTTCACATTATTAGAATAATTTCTAAGATATAAAAAAAAAAACAGAAAAGATTACTTAAGGAAAATTAGAGGAATAAAATATGTGTAACATTTATGATGTCCAATGCACAGTGATGTAAACCCAGAACTGCTGGAGGTCATTTTGAACAGGGGGTTCTGTGAAATTGTTTTATATTTTCTTTTTTTGACAAAAGACCTATAACCCTATTGGCATATTTAAAATACAAAAATAATACATAAGTAAATATATTGATATTCACTACTTTATTGTCATATACACTTCATCATTGCACACAACCAGGGTCTGCAACACAGCTGACATCATCAGTTCTCAAGTGAAAATGTGCACTTTTAATTAAACTTCACAATAACAACGTGACAATATAGATTTGGTCATCTGGCATCAACCTGAGTCACTGTGTTTATGTCCCACATGACTCTATTGGCTCCAAAATCCTTTTATGCAAACCACTAGCAAATACTTAAATTATTAGACAATTTAATCGATATTGAGCAGTTTTCCGTTACACGAAGAACACAAGATTAAAATAACACTCTAAAATAATATGGTTACCTTAAGCTGCCCGGCGGCACCATGCTCTTACCTTGAGCTACAGGTAGGATGCCCCGCCTGGCTACAGGGGTCCAAATGTTCAGGTTCACTCTGAGGCTGTGGAGATAAAGTCTGTCATGAGCGGACGAATCCGAAATGCGTTACTGTGCCATATTTCCTCCTCATTTCTGTCATTAGACTATCTAAATTTACTAGTCTGCAGTCGTGAGCGAGATACAACGCTCTAGCTTGTTTGACGTTGCCATGACGACATAACTTCCATGAACTTGTGTCGATTAGGCCTCAAAGTAATTTAATTAAAATCCAAATACACATGAAAGTAAAATAAAAAAGTCTAGATCAGGGGTTTTCAAAGTATGAAAGGGTGAGCCCCCCCTCCAGGGAGCACTATGCCTGCTGCCCCCCCCCCCTCCAAAAAAAAAAAAAAATCAACCCACAGACAAACAAATGCCACTACAATACACCTTGTATTTTAGAACCATCTCATCTTTTAAAATGACACTATCAGAAAGAAATTTAACACATGAACATTTTAAAACATTTCCTCCCATTTTAATTATTTTATCGGGGCCTTTGTATGGCAAATACGCCCTTTTTTCATTTTTCTAATGATAAGAACAACCCCAAACTCACTTTTCAACTGTTTTCTCGAACAAACGTTACATCTGAGATTCTGAGTTTAATGTTTGAGATACCAACACTGTTTTCACATCTTAACAAAAACATTTTTGATCAGATCTTCATTGAGAGCTGTGGAAATTCAGTCCCTACTGACAGCCAAAAGTGCGCAAGTGACACGTCACTCATCCTCTGTTTCAAGTCCATGTCACAGCTCAGCTCAGCCAGAGTCTCTTCCTCTCCTGCTGAAAGTCCATCTTTGAGTGTCACGGGGAAGGAAAATGGGTTTCTCACCCACTGGTTTGCAATTGTCTCCTCTCCAAACTGCTCGCACGTCCCCTCCAAATGCTTCGCAGACAGCCTGCTGTAAAAACTCCACCTTCAGCCCCGCTCTGGCCAAAACATCCTCTAAGATGGGAAACATTTCCACTGATCCCCGCTCCACACGCGCACCCCACAGTTCCAACGTAGTCCTAAATCCATATTTATTTTTTCCCTCTCACCGCGCCTCCCCTAAGGTGCTCTGGCGTCCCCCAGGGGAGGCGCGCCTCACACTTTTAAAACCGGCGGTCTAAATCATTTCCCAAAATATTCATAAGAAATTTACAAATTGTGCAAAGTGTTTTTAAAAAAATTTTTAAAATCTCCCTCTCATGCTGCAGAATCCCCTTTCCCCTAGGCCAGTGGTCACTGATTAGCGGACCGGGGTCCAGATCCGGATCCACCTGCTTGCTAATCCGGGCCCAACCTGATTTAAAACATTTATAAATTACCGCATGTTGTCCAACGACAGTGTCTAAACGCAGACATCCCAAGTTGAAACCAATTTGAGGGAGATGCTTTGTTGTGCTTTGTATTTTTCTTGGGACTGCAGCATACAGTGCAACTCGTCAGGGTATCATCATTCTTCACCTTCACTAGACATGAATATACTTATTATTTACCTGTATTCTGCTGTAAAATGAGTATTTTCGTTTTTTACTCGAACCTCTGCCATTTCACAGGACGCACAGCTTGCAGTGGTAACTAGGGGACTGTAAGAGAGTAAACTGAAATTTGTTGGCTTATTTTTCGGACTAAACCAATTAGTGTGCAGCGTGCGACTGGTTGTCGCCTGGAACGCGCGTTAAACAGAGCATCACTTTGGACAGACGGGTTTCACAAGCAACCTCCTCCCCACACCCCCTCTCTCGTGGTGTGTCTGTGCAATCGAAGCACAAATTATTGTATTGCCTGCAAGCTCTCACTCGTATTTAAAAAAACCACACCTTGCATAGTCAAAAATCCAGGATAATTTATACGACTCGCGTGCATCCATGAACAACTGTCTATATCAGGGAGATTCCCAGAACTTCCGGGACACTTGGGATGTCTGTAACGTCACTTGCGCTGCTTCTCCTGTTAATACGGTAAAGCCCTCTGGAGCGTCCGGCACCAGGCTACACGTAATCCAAATGATCCAATGAGCTGCTGTCAGTCTGGGTTGCTGCTGCTGCTACTTTTAGAGACAGCAGGCAAACCTGTGGCAAGCCGGGCGATGGGAAAGAAGGAGAAGATGATGAGAAAAAGAGAGCAGAGAAAGTGTGGACTGTTGGAAGAACTGAGGTGAACTGGTGAAAGAAAAGTGAAATGGTGTGATCAAAGATGACCCTGAACATTTAGAGGATGTTTGGCTCAACCTGCTGCTGTGAAGCAGGATTCTCCACCATGAACAGAATCAACAATAAATATGGATCCAGGCTCAAAATGAGCACCTTGATATGTGCTTTAGAATGGCTTTGTCTCCATTCAAACCCAGGTTTAAAGCCTTGCAGGGCAGCATAAAGCCCACTGCGAACATTAAGACAGAAAAATAAAAAAATAAAATAACAGTCAGTTCAGGTGTTTTATCTAAAGAAAAAAGTCAGGAAATTGTCTATACCAAACTGAAAGATTGTTCGCTACTTAAAAAACAATTTAGATTTCAAAATGGAAAAACATTATATTTTTAATTTTTTTTTATTTAAAAAGTCAACGTATAACATGGATGCATAAAAACCTCCATTTTATTTCAGTATTAAAAGCTTTAAAGTAACAGATTATAATAAAAAATGTGTCCGGACCTTTACTGGTTGATGATTTTCTTTATTCGGACCCTGCTGGTTTTTAATTGGTGACCCCTGAACTAGGCCATGTGTAAAAACCATCATTTAATTACAGGATGTGTCGCTCTGACATACTGTCAGTGTTTTCCACGTTAAACTGGATGCTAGCTGTGATACAGCCACCCTGTTTCTAATGTGACTCAGTGTTCAATGCTGGGAGAAACTGTGCTGCAAGAAGAGGCTTGGTGGTTAAATGGATGCTATTCTGGTGCCATCTAGTGGAGGGTAGCAACACTACAACAGTAAATTTAATATATATATACACTCACCGGCCACTTTATTAGGTACCCCATTCTAGTAACGGGTTGGACCCCCTTTTGCCTTCAGAACTGCCTCAATTCCTAGTGGCATAGATTCAACAAGGTGCTGGAAGCATTCCTCAGGGAGTTTGGTCCATATTGACATGATGGCATCACACAGTTGCCGCAGATTCGTCGGCTGCACATCCATGATGCGAATCTCCCGTTCCACCGCATCCCAAAGATGCTCTATTGGATTGAGATCTGGTGACTGTGGAGGCCATTTGAGTACAGTGAACTCATTGTCATGTTCAAGAAACCAGTCTGAGATGATTCCAGCTTTATGACATGGTGCATTATCCTGCTGAAAGTAGCCATCAGAAGTTGGGTACATTGTGGTCATAAAGGGATGGACATGGTCAGCAACAATACTCAGGTAGGCTGTGGCGTTGCAACGATGCTCAATTGGTACCAAGGGGCCCAAAGAGTGCCAAGAAAATATTCCCCACACCATGACACCACCACCACCAGCCTGAACCGTTGATACAAGGCAGGATGGATCCATGCTTTCATGTTGTAGACGCCAAATTCTGACCCTACCATCCGAATGTCGCAGCAGAAATCGAGACTCATCAGACCAGGCAACGTTTTTCCAATCTTCTATTGTCCAATTTCGATGAGCTTGTGCAAATTGTAGCCTCAGTTTCCTGTTCTTAGCTGAAAGGAGTGGCACCCGGTGTGGTCTTCTGCTGCTGTAGCCCATCTGCCTCAAAGTTTGACGTACTGTGCGTTCAGAGATGCTCTTCTGCCCACCTTGGTTGTAACGGGTGGTTATTTGAGTCACTGTTGCCCTTCTATCAGCTCGAACCAGTCTGGCCATTCTCCTCTGACCTCTGGCATCAACAAGGCATTTCCGCCCACAGAACTGCCGCTCACTGGATGTTTTTTCTTTTTCCGACCATTCTCTGTAAACCCTAGAGATGGTTGTGCGTGAAAATCCCAGTAGATCAGCAGTTTCTGAAATACTCAGACCAGCCCTTCTGGCACCAACAATCATGCCACGTTCAAAGTCACTCAAATCACCTTTCTTCCCCATACTGATGCTCGGTTTGAACTGCAGGAGATTGTCTTGACCATGTCTACATGCCTAAATGCACTGAGTTGCCGCCATGTGATTGGCTGCTTAGAAATTAAGTGTTAACGAGCAGTTGGACAGGTGTACCTAATAAAGTGGCCGGTGAGTGTATATTTTAAAAATAATTTTTAAGTAACCATTATTCGATAAGTAATTATGACATTATTTTTTTTGCATCCATAGTATGTATGAATTATAAAACAATATCCTTTTTTATTTAAATCAAAAATGTTTTATTAGCCATGAAAGAGACAAAATGTATGAATTCTCAGTGTGGATCTATATAAAAGAAAATGTGGAATATTTGTAAACAAGAAGATTTAGTTTTTACTTTTTTCATGTGTTCCTCCATCACAAACCTAAATATTCCTAACTAATTAAATACATTTTTTGACATGTTTTCCGTATTTCTTGAAGATATGAGCAACTCAGGATGTTTCCACATTAACTTAAACATGAGGTTTTATATGCTATGTACCGGGGCCATTGTGTCATTAAATGTTTGGATTGCAGGTTTGTTACAGGCGTAACGGCCACAATGAGATGGACGAGCCAATGTTCACCCAGCCACTCATGTACAAGCAGATAAAGAAGCAGAAAGGAGTCTTGCAGAAGTTTGCAGAAAAACTCATTGCTGAAGGAGTTGTCACCATACAACACTATGAGGTAATTCACCAACATCTGATGTAGAGCATTTAATTTAATTCTTATTTATCCCTTAAAGACTGAATTTCACTTCATAAGATTTAATTCTATTTTGAGATACCACAGACAAAAACCCTCTTTCCCACAAAACCTCACACATTTTCCTTTATGAAATACAAACCTGTGTCTCTCAGGAGGAAATAGCTCGATATGACAAAATCTGTGAAGAGGCTTATGCTCAATCCAAAGATGAGAAGATCCTCCACATCAAACACTGGCTGGACTCTCCTTGGCCAGGTAACTCCTTTATATCAATCATTTAGGGCGGAGGTCTTCAACAGGCGGTCCGCGACCCCTAGGGGTCCATGGAGGTACTGCATGGGGGTCACGAAAGTTTGGTTGATTAGACTTTTTTTTTTTTATATTCCCCCCTGCATTTTTTTTTCTCTTATTGAAATGTCTTTAAATCCACATTAACATAAATTCAACACATTGTAGTAAACACATAAATGGAGGCAGAAGATGTCTTTCAGTCATCAATGCACACATGCAGCGACACACAGGAGCTCTTTCAAGCTGGACACCGTTTCATTCACAACACCTGTCCCATCAACCAGGAATCAGAATCAGAAATACTTTAATAATCCCAGGGAGAAATTACTTTCGTTACATGACTCCATCTGTAATAGAGTGACTATAGGACTAGTTTGATATAAAACTATTTTATACAATATATATAATTAGGGGGTCCCCGCTGCATCTCACCATCAGTTTGGGGTCCTTGGCCTGGAAAACGTTGAAGACCCCTGCTTTACAGGTTGTTGCCTTTTTTAATCTTAATTTCTTTTTATGTCATTATTTTCAGCTGGAAATTTTGTTTGAAAATAAACCCCCATAAACCTTTAGGCTGCTGCTACACCATCTTGATTCTAAAAATGCATTAGAAAAAAAAAATGGTCTGAACATGAACAAATTTTAGCACATTTGGCTCTGCTATCAGATCTATGCAGTTTTGTATAGAAAGGTTTTTTTCTACCTAGTGTTAAGGCCAAAAATGTACCTATTGCTTTGGCTGTAACTGCTACAAACCAACCTCTACTGCTTCTGCAAGAAAGTTTCCTCTTCTCTTCATAATTTTGACTTTTTTCCAATTGTTATGAAATCAGGCACTCTGGGAATGTCTGAGTGTTCAAATATGTCCCAAACAATCAGAAGCGAGGTTGGATTCTCCTACTGTCGCAGCTACCTCAAGCACAATACAATGATTGTGATGCAAAGCTTGACCTTAGGATCAAGTCTTTATTGCAACAATGTAATTAAAGTTTAGCAGTGCTCATATGAAACATAATAATGGTGTCTCATTGCAACATTTATACAGAATTCTTTTTTTATTTTTCGTCCATTAAATCCAGTCTGCCCTGCTTAGATGGTGATTAAATTGCAGCTCTTTAACATTATTTACTTGATACAGTAGTTTTTACAGTCTGTTATTTTAATGATCTATGTATTTAAGTTTTCAACAGATTTAAAAAATATACAGGAAATACAAAACCTAAACAGAATTAATGCCTAGTTACAGCTGGGCTTTTTTTCAGTGTACATGACTGACTGACATGACTGATTTCTTAGGTAGTAAAATAAAATATGGCTGAGAGGACCCAACTGAAGAATTAAACAAGCTTTTATCAACCAAAAAGGAAGTTTTTCTTCTATGTTTGAGTTCACCTGCAGCTTTGACCCACATCAAACCAAGCAGAGGAACAGACTGGATGTAGAGAACAGCCTGAGATCTGCTGTTTCTCACACTGAGCTATCGGAGCTCATCAAAGCAGCTCAGGTGTCTTGATGAAAACAAAGTAAAACGAATTAAGTCAGTCTGACTATAATTTATGTTCCCAATTCATAGAGTTTAAGTGTGAATATAGGGAAGTTCAATTTTTAGAAATACAGGTTTATAATAAGATTTTATTTTGTATTTATTTCGATTCCTTACTAACTTCCAGGCAACATATTAATGTTATAGCATATATTTATAAAAATTGAATAAGTCAAAAAAGGTTGGGAAACACTGATCTAGAAGGACCTACTGTCATTTCTATGGTTGGAATATACAGTAACTTTACAGCTGGAATAAATCTGTTACTGTTCTGCATTTCCTCCAGCACCTTTCTTTTCTCGTCTCCGTCTCTCTCTGCGCCGCCTTCCCTCTTCCTTTTACTGCGTTCTAAGACCGAGTCCATTGCTTCTTATTCTCACTTGCACCGCTCACTAGCTACAATTCACCAGAACTGGAGTATGGACTCGTGTCCTCGCCAAGTCTGTTAAGAAGAACACAGGAAGGTGTGGACTTTGTGAGAATGGGAGCACGCAGCATAAATCTGGGTCAATTGGAACAGAAGCGTAATGACATCACCACATGCTCTGCTCGTCTGGAGCTGCATTTCACCTCCTGTTATTAATAGTCTCTAGATAATAAAATCGCCATCAGAGCCATAGGTCCTTCACATGCGGCTATGCAGAGAGAGGGCTGCTGCAGACGGGCTGGGATTAGACCTGGCTGCTGTTAGCCTCGGAGCTCCGCAGGTTGCCGCAGATTTTTTAAATTACGCATTAAATCAGTAAATCGACCATATAGTGACGCCTAAAAGTGTAATGTTCTCTCCTCAAATGATCTTAAAACATACTTTTATTGAGCAACGACAACAGAAAAGAGAACTTTTAACTTAATCTCTGAGATCTGTGATCAGTGCATGCTGGGACAGCTGTCAATCTCAAGAACGGATAAGTCTGCTCTGATGCGAGAGCAACATCCAGGGACTTTGTCCGTTCTCTGTCTGCTGTTCTTGTGAATTGGAACACTAGTAGGGCTGAGGATGATGACGTCTCATGAGTACACGAGTACATCACAACGCACAAGTACACATATTGAAACAGCCTTTGGCTTCTGTGGCCCTCCTCATATGCTACCGGCCTACCCTGGTCTGTCCCTCTGTCTGACAGGTGCGCCGCAGCTGCACCGGCAGACTTAAAAAAACAATGTAAAAAAACAAAAGAGAGATGCAGGGCAATCCCAGGCCACTGTTTCAGGAATACTCCCAGTGTAGCTACCAGATCTGCTCGGGTCTTGCTTCATGACAGTGACATTACGCTACATGATTGGCTGAACGTTGCCACATGACGCAAAAACTTTGTGGTTGCCCAGACAACGATAATAACATTACGTAGCGTCAGTGTTCCGAGTCGGGAGCATTTGTAGTGTTATCCTTTCTAATGACTGATGAAGTTTTACCTGATCGATAAAAAAACTGAAAAAAATCTGTTTATGGTGAACAAACTGTTAGTCCATGATATAAAGGGTCAGAGCTGGGTAGCGCTGTGGCTAGCTGTGCTCGGTAGCTAACAGGTTAGCCTCTTTTAGCTCAGTCAGTTAGCCATATTATGCTACACTACTTTTAAATTCATGTCAAGAACAACCATTCGTTTTCTACAAGTAAAAATAACTGTTTTATTTGTCTAAAAGCTCTATCAAAGTCATTTTTGAGACGTTCCATTTGTCCTTCCTGCCCTCAGATCTTAGTAAAAAAGAATAAAAATGCCTGATATTTTTGTTTGGAGACCAAAGTTTATTTTGAAGAATTTGAAATTAGGTCAGAGCAATTGGAATGTACTGAAAAGTCCAATTCACAATGAAAATGTGGGGTAAATAAAAATTATTTGGTAACATATCCTAGTAACCTTCTGTCATTGTTCTGAACATGGTGTCCTGGAGGTGCTCCGCAGGGTTCAGTGCTTGGACACTTTCTCTTGTTGTTGTACTTGCGGCCCCTGGGGTCCATCCTGAGAAGGCACTGCATCTCTTATCATTTTTATAGTGATGATAGTCAGATATATATTTCAATCCTTTTTAATATCTTAACGAGAAAAAACCCTGAAGACATGGTGCTTTGTCCCAGAAACCTTTGCTTTGACTTTTTTCTTTTCACAAGTTTTTTTAAGTCTTTTGTCTCAAACATTATCTGTTTTCTTTTCTGTTACTCTTATCCTTTTCTTAAATAAGTATTTGATGTGTGTGTTAAAGGCCTGCATGTTGTTTATTCTGAATGGAGCAAATCCAGTTCAATACCTTAGCAGTTTGAAATTGAAACATCAGCAATGAGTTGCATCTTTGCTCTTTATCTTCAGGTTTTTTTACTCTGGAAGGTCAACCCAAAACCATGCGCTGCCCTTCCACTGGCATCAGCGAACATGAGCTCTGTCACATTGGAAATATTGCATCTTCTGTCCCATTGGAAGATTTCACGATACATGGAGGTACTCTCCATCCTCCCCCTCTGACTGTAAGAAAGTCCTCCCAGTGAGCCATATTTAAGCTTCCTGTTTCTGTTTGGTCAATCACACTGCAGGGTTGAGTCGTATTCTAAAGGGACGTGCAAATATGGTGAGCCAACGTATGTGTGATTGGGCCCTCGGAGAATACATGGCCTTCGGCTCTCTGCTCAAAGAGGGCATCCATGTGCGTCTCAGCGGACAAGATGTAGAGAGGGGGACATTCAGGTAACAACAAAACATGGTAAATGCTGAGTTTTGTTCTTTCTCAACACATGAGGTAAAGTAACTTCCTCAGTCGGCCTCAGCAGATGGCCGCTCACACCGAGCCTGGTTCTGCTGGAGGTTTCTTCCTGTTAAAAGGGAGTTTTTCCTCTCCACTGTCACTACAAGCATGCTTAGTGTGAGGGATTTCTTTCTAGTCAATGAGTTGATGCAATCAGCTGGTTTTCCTTGGATAGAAAACTTTGAATCGATTTGACTGGATGATCTGGTTGAATTTGTTAAAGAAAACCAGGAAATTATGTTGTTTTCTTCTGAAAGGTTAACTACTGTGCTACTGGTAATAATGAACTACACTGGTTAAAGATAACTGGGATTCATTTGCACATAAGGTAAAAAAAAAAAAAAAACAAGTGCTGCTTGGTGCTACACTAGTTTGAAACTTGAATCTTATGTTATTTTATTGTAGTTGGAGAAATGTAATTAGACTTATTTGTCTTTTTTTTAACTTGGTTAACTTATTTTTTTTTATCGTTTTCACCCCCCCATACATTTGTATATAATGTTACAATAAAAAAATAATTATATAAAATAACACATTTATATTCACACTTGTTTTGTATTTTCTTTCATAGCCATCGGCATCACGTTCTCCATGACCAGAATGTTGATAGAAGGATCTGCATCCCCATGAACCACATCGCTGCAGATCAGGCTCCTTACACTGTCTGCAACAGCTCTTTATCTGAGTACGGAGTCCTAGGTGGGTGGAACAAGTACTGACACGGCTACTAAACCTGCACATTGTTAACTAAAAATTCTTAAATCCTACCATGCTGTTTGTTTTATCCCCTGCACAGGTTTTGAGCTAGGCTTTGCCATGGCCAGTCCCAATGCTCTGGTTCTGTGGGAGGCCCAGTTTGGAGACTTTCACAATACAGCTCAGTGTATTATTGACCAGTTTATCAGCCCGGGACAGGCCAAGTGGGTCCGACAGAATGGCATAGTGCTGCTGCTCCCTCATGGCATGGAGGGGATGGTAGGAACAAAGATCTGCCAAATTATGGAGGGAAATTTGGTCCTTTATTGTTGAAAAGAACATTTTGTAAATGGAGGTTTAAAAAAAAATGCAATCAAGAAATTTAAATTCTGAGAAACGTCTTCAAAAAATTGCTGTATTTTCTGGTTTTATTTTTTTCAAACTTCATTTATTTTTCAAAATTCCCTTTACAGATTAAGATTTACTTTTAAAGAATACAAATGTATTGCTAAAGTCCATGCACACCAATCAAAATCAGCCTTTCCCCCTAAATCCAGAGGAAAGCCCGCCCCCAGACATAGACAATGTAATCTGTAAAATAGAATTTATAAGATTCTTATGTGTATATATATATATATATATATATATACAAATGTTAATGTTAAATTATTTTGGTGTTATTTAACAGAAACGCACAATCAAACCTTTGTTAGCGTCTATAACTGCTGTTCTGAGCTCCTGGCCCGCTTCTACAGCTGGTCAGGAAATCAATCTGTTAAAAGTTGCTATTCGCTGAATAAACAGTTTCAGAGTTCTACTCTTTTTATTTCTCATCTACTTCCAGGGTCCAGAGCATTCATCAGCCCGTCCTGAAAGGTTTCTACAGATGTGTAATGACGACCCAGATGTTTTTCCTGTAAGTGGTTTGGTCCCTGCTGGGATTTAAAATGATTTATCTTCATCATTTCAATGTTGAATTATACAATGATCCTGAACTGGAGTGTGCAGACTCTAAATAATGCCCTTTGCTGACAGAAGATCCAATCAGAGCAAGGATTTAGCCAAAACTGTACAAATACATGCAAGAAAGTTTTGTCTGTGAATATACTCTTATCCAAACTCTTTAAGTTTTATGTTCTATGGCGCTACAATGCACATAAAACATGCAATAAATCTTTTCTGTCTTAAAATTCAGTTGTTAGGAACTTATCCCAAACTCTTTGAAATGTCTGGGGTTTAATTTTGGAGTAGAAGAAAAAATAGAAATACTTTCATCACTTAATTCAGGAATAACCATAACGTCAGTTACAGTATGTCCTTTATCGGCCTCATTTTCTTCATAGTCTTATTTTAAATGTATTCTGTTCTACATGAAACCTTAGAATGAAGCTCTGTTTACTAAAGATTTTAAACAGGAACTAAGTTTAATCTGTGGAAATGGAAAAAAAAAACATGAATATGTGAAAACAAGAAGAATAAGCATGAAAAGACAACACACCCACTAAAGTGGACCAAGCACAACATTAAAACTATTTGCATAAATACATAAATTCAGTTATTGAAATGCCAGAAATGACTGGCATTTAAAAATAGGTTTTCTCAGTTAGTTTTGTGAAACTAAAACATAATTCCAGGTAGTTGGTGGTTTAAAAAGGTTACAGTTTGAGATCATGTTCCCTCTGCCTTTTAAAACATTCCTGTGAAGAAAATAAATGAAAATGACAAAAGTTTTTTGTTATTTTTTTTCCTTAGAATCTGTCTGGGGATTTTGCGGTGCATCAACTTTATGACTGTAACTGGATTGTGGCCAACTGTTCCACTCCTGCAAACTACTTCCACGTCCTCCGCAGACAGATCCTTCTGCCCTTCAGGAAGCCTGTAAGCTCCTCTCACCTTGAACCATGATTCAGCATGTGAAGCCATCTTTAAAGCTCCATATTTCCCTGTTCTCTCTGTCTTTGGAACAGCTGATTGTGTTTACTCCAAAGTCACTGTTGCGCCACCCAGAGGCCAAATCGAGTTTTGATGACATGCTGCCTGGTGAGAAATGGCACAAAAAAGTCCAGGAAATAAAACGAAGGCTAGGTTTAATTACCTTCACTAAGGAGATGATGTTTTTGGTTCTATTGTTTCTTTGTTGGTTAGAGAAGTTAAGAAAAACATAAAATGAGGTTTGTTCTGAAACTTTGACCACATCTTCATGAAAATTAGCAAGAGTTGTTTTGGGGTTTTTTTTATTAGCAGAAATATTAATGATTAAGTAAACAAGCATTTTAACGTCTCTAAATTCAATCATCAAGGCTAACTTAATGTAAAAGAGCTTAAAGAAGGAGGGGAGTGTTTGCCTAGTGGTGATAGCATTGCACTTATGCTTTGAGAAGGTTGTAAGTACTCGGTTTGATCCCCAAAGCCTGCACTCTGGGTTCCTGAGCAGGACCCTTAAACCCAGATTCCTCCCCGGGCGCCGCATGATGGCGGCCCACTGCTCCCCCAGGGGATGGGTTAAATGCTGAGGTAAATTTCTCCAATGTGAGATCAATAAAGTTCAATTATTTTATTTATTGAAATTTTGTGTCAAATTTTAAAATAAAAGAAATTAATGAAAACTATTCATTTATTTTTTTTATTCACCAAATTAACCCACTGTGCATTTTTGGTAAATTCTATAAAACTGACAGAATCTTGCTAGTAAAAAAGGGGGCCTCTTTTTAATGCATAAGGAAATCATATTTACATTCTGGCTTAAACATGTCTATAAATGTACTCTTTATCAGACAATATTGTCCCAAAATGTAGAAAATATCTATTTAAAAAAAGATCCTGTCTTAAAATCTTTGTTTTTTCCGTTATCTTATGCAGGCCAGTTAGTTATACGTCAGCCTGAACACCTAAATTCGGCCAATCATATATCAATGGTCATCTGTCAATCTCATTTTTTCTGTCATAGCATCTTGATTCATGTCGCAGCTAATATACGCAACGGTTGAAATAAGAAATCAGAATCCTTTCCTTTCCCATTGAGTTCCGTCCCAGTGTTCACAGGGATGGACGTCTGTGTCTTCAGCAGGCGTAGAGCTAACAGAACTGGCAGCGTTGCGAGGCAAGGGCTCAAACATGTACGGCTGGAAGCCTTCTACACCAAACCAAGCTTCTGCTGCCCTGGCGTCCTCTTCCACAACATCTTCCTCCCCGCTTTGCTCCTCTAAATAAAAAATCTATGACAGCGGAGATTCATCCACGACCTCCGACTCAAACTCTCCTCCTCTTGCATGTTTCCTCTGACCATAGCGTTCCTTGACAGTGTCGTTTCTAAGTCACCAATTTAGTGCTACTTGGTTCCAATGGAATTTCCCATTGGGAACCTACTAGCACTAAGTTGCTAACTGGTTAGCAAGATGCTTCCGACAAACCGGCCACAACTAAAGATACTTGCGATCCTTCCCCCACAACAATCCAGCCCCCTTGATAAACGACCAATCACATTCACTTTATTCACTCGTGTAAAGTCGGGCACAACTTGGAAGGATTCGGAAATGCAACGGTTGGAACAGCCGCTTCGCTACGACTTTAAAGATTATCTAAACTGTTAACTGTCACGCCCTGTTTGCAGGACGTATGTGCTGATTCCAAATCTACAGCCTCATACTGCTACAATAACCCCAGTTGGCCTCAGCAGATGGCCGCTCACACTGAGCCTGGTTCTGCTGGAGGTTTCGTACTGTTAAAAGGGAGGTTTTCCTCTCTACTGTCGCTACAAGTATGCTTTGAGGGATTGCCTTCGAGTCAATAAGTCAATGCAATCAACTGGTTTCCCCTAGATAGAAAACTTTGAATCCATCTGACTGGATGATCTGGTGAACTGTAAAGTGCCTTCAGATGAGACGTGTTGTGAATTGGCACTATAGAAATAAACTGAATTGAAATTGAATAGGGCAATGGCCTGCAATTGCAATGTTTTTCTATATGGCAGCCAAGACTTTCTAAAGAGTTAAAGAACAGCATCTGATTTTATGATGCTTTTTCAATAATTTATTAAGTTAACAGGTTCACATTTGTTAGTAAGCCAGAGCTATTCATAGTGTGGGGCTCTGCTCTGCTAGGGGGCGCCAGAGCTCTGGAAATGGTAACTACAAACATTTAGCCCCCTTCAGCTTGCCTATGGCTGTCTGTGAAGCAGGAGTTCCCCAACCTCTCCAAAATACACTGTAGGAAGACCTACTCCTCTTGATCACATCTACCTTTATGAATGCAGTAATATGATTTTTCTTTTCCTCAATATTACATCTGCCATAGAAGGTAATGTTTTTGAAGCATTGGAGTGTTTATTTCTTTTTTTGGGTCATTTGCATTATTATGGATAAAAGATATGGACAAAATCCACCATAGCTCTGCTTTTGTCTGTTTAGAAACCTTCCGTTTTGTTGGTAATCTAGAGTAATATCAAAATTTGGGATTTTTTATTTTTTAAGGATTCCTTAACCCTTTATAGGGCAACTTGGCGCTTTTGATCCCTTTCATAAATAGAGTTCCCCCCCGCCACGTCCAGACATTCAGCAAAGATGCTGCTACATGGCAGTACATCTTATTTTGGCATTTGACCAGTTAGATGAGCCTTTGAATGATATATTACCTACTATAAATTAAGTTAGAAAAAAAAGTTAAGTCGAGAAAAAAAGTAAAAAGTAAAATTAAAAGATTAATAAGCCTAGTTAACAATCACGTTTAAGTTTATAAACTTAAAAATGTCAGTGCCAGTATCAGCATTAATGCCTCTAAGGTTATGTTGGTGTTTCTTGTTATTACATTGACATAAATTTTTGCCATCAAAATATCCATATTTTGGTAATAAGGTCTTGTCCTGGATTCCAATAACACTGTTGGCTTGATATTTTGATTTTCAAAGTATTTCACTGAGCGCCCTATAAAGAGTTAACCTTGTAAGATGTGATGGCATAATGAGGCAGAGGTCTTATCTCTCAGTTCTTTCTAGCTTTGTTCTGTTTTTTTTCTCTGACCAGGTACCCACTTCCAGCGTCTCATCCCAGACGAGGGACCAGCAGCAGTCAGTCCACAGGAAGTAAAAAGGGTCATTTTCTGCACCGGCAAAATCTTCTATGAGCTCATCCGGGAACGCAAGAACAGAGGCATGGATGATGCTGTTGCTATTATCCGTATTGAACAGGTGATTGTTTCCAGCATGACTTAAACAAACTGACGACGTCTCCAGGCTCGGATTGATATCACAGCATGAATATAAAACAGACTTTTAGACAAGAATCAGTTTCAGGTTGTGTTTTGTCCACTGTTGCAGCTGTCCCCGTTCCCCTTTGACTTGGTGAAAGCAGAGACTGATCGCTACATGAATGCTGATCTATTTTGGTGTCAGGAGGAGCATAAGAACCAGGGTTACTATAACTATGTCAAACCCCGCCTTCGTACTACACTGCATCGTACACGCCCCATCTGGTAGGTTTTGCAGACCTTTTTGTTTATAATGGCAAATTAATCAAACTGTACACAATCAGTTTCACATGCTGTTGGCAAATAGAATAGTGTAAATTATTGGCAATTAGCAAGACAAACTCTCTAGACTGCCTCTCGGTGCCGATGCTTTCTGGCTGAATTTTTGTCAAATTTGAATGTTGCTGGTGCTTTCCCTGTTGTATTAGCATGAGATTCTACAACCCACCCAAGTGGCTCAGGTGTTGCAGCTCATCCAGGGTGGTACATTAATGCAAGCTGTGGCAAGAGGGTTTGCTGTGTTTGTCAGCGTAGTGACCAGAGGGCTGAGGCGCTACCAGGAGATAAGCCATCACACCGGGAGACATGGAGGAGGGTGTAGGCGGGCAACAACCTGGCAGGAGGACTGCTACCTCTGCCTTTGTTCAAGGAAGAACAGGAGGAGCACTGCCAGAGATGCACAGATGGTTAGAATCCAACTCCATGAGGATGGTATGAGGGCCTTCATCCACAGATGGGGGTTTGTTCTCAGCCCAACATCACGAAGGACGCTTGGCATTTGCCAAAGTACACCAGGATTGGCAAATTCACCACTGGCGCCCTGTGCTCTTCACAGATGAAAGCGGGATCCCATGTGAAGACAACATAGAGAGCGATCTGTTGCCTGCAATATCCTTCAGATTGCCAGTTTGACAATTGATCAGTAATGGTGTGGGGTGTCATTTATTTGGGTGGCCACACAGCCATCAATATGCTTCCAGAGGTAGCATGACTGCTATTAGGTACCGAGATGAGCTCTTCAGACCCTTTGTGAGACCATATGCTGGTGCAGTAGGCCCTGGGTTCCTCCTAATGCAGGACAATGCTAGACCTCATGTCAGCAGTTCCTGCAAGAGGAAGGCATTGAAGCTATGGACTGACCCACAAGTTCCCCGGAGGAGCACATCTGAGACATCATGCCTCAATCCATCCACTGATGTCACATTGCACCACAGACTGTCCAGGAGTTGGCAGATGCTTTAGTCCAGGTCTGGGAGGAGATCCCTCAGGAGACCATCCGCCACCTCATCAGTACCATTCCCAGGCATCGTATGGAGGTCATACAGGCCCATGGAGACCATACAGGCCCATGGAGGCCACACACAATACTGAGCCTCATTTTGGCCTTTTTAAAGGACATTACATCAACATTGAATCAGCCTGTAGTGTGTTTTTTTTCCACTTTAAAATTGTGTGCGACTCCAAATACAGGCCTCCATTGGTTAATTAATTTGATACCCATTGATGCTTTTTGTGTGATTTTGTTGTCTGCCCATTCAACTTTGTATAAAACTAAATAATTCAATGAGAATATTTTAGAAATTCAGGTCTAGGATGTGTTATTTGAGTGTCCCCTTTATTTTTTTGAGCAGTTCATTTCGCACTGCCCATGTTTGCACATTGGCAGTGTGCGATAATATGCACATAATAGAAACATGAAACGCTCTTATGTGAATCTTTTTTAGTCTTTGCTGAAAATATTAAATTCTGACTATTTCGTGAAACCAATTTTAGGATTGATTGTCCTTTGAGGAAACTAAATTGATGATATCAGAGTATTTGTGATCAAAACTCAAACAGGTTGATCATGAAAAAGTGGCTCAAATTTATTCTATTGCAGATTGCTGCTTATTTAATTCCAGGTAATGGCTTCCTAGCTTTCTGAATCAAACAAGTCAGGGAATGCAGGAATTTACTCCAATCTGGATTAACTCTAACCCTGCATATTGAAATTGTGAAATAGAATAGAAAATTCCTTTATTGTCCTACATAAATGTGGTCCTTAGAAAAGTGAATGAGTAACATAATAGTGAAGAGTATAAAACACTGAACTGTAAAGTGTTTTAACAATATAAAAAACTGTCCAACTGGATAATAAATAACCAATATGCAGCTATGGACATTTTTACAATAATGGATATTTGAAAATAGAAACTGTGCAAAATCAGCATGAATGTAACAATTTATTGCACAATTTTTAAAAATGTTAAGTCATTCTATTTAATTCTCCATTTTCTTTCTATGCATTTTCTCGTTTTTTTTTAGTTCTGTTTTTATGGAGAAAGACATTTTAAGATCTTGTTTTGGTGGAATGTTTTTATTTTCTTCCCAATTCAATGAACATATTTGAAATGGTTTTAAAGACATTGTAGGTTTACCCCCAGTCTGATCCATATACTGTATAGCCTGGTATCCTATAACCTGTTTGACCTCAGAAGACGCCATTGATGATGTCAGTAACTTCAGGATAAGGTTTGACCCTTTGTACCTGTGTTTATTCTAAGGTACGCCGGCCGTGACCCGGCAGCAGCTCCGGCTACGGGGAACAAGCACACACACCTCACCGAGCTTCAGCGTTTACTGGACACGGCCTTCGATCTGGACAAGTTCCCAGAGAAACCGCAGCGTCCCGTCTAACACAGATCTGACCTACCTGTTCGACGTCAGGGTCCATAAAACTGGCATCTCTACCGTTTTAAACGGCAAAGACGAAACTGTTGACTCTGTTTCCATAAAGGCTCCTTGTTTAAAGTTAAGGACAAGACAAACGATGCCTTTAACTTGCACTGAATGTGATTATTGTTCAAGACAAGTTGTAATTTGCTTTTATAGCTGATCAAAAAGGGAAATATATTCTTGATTGTTGACTAAAATAGTTGCTGGTGGAGAAATAAGGGAATAATATTTTAATATGAAAAACTTTGTGGGTAAACATTCAGGCCTCACAAACTAAGAGCTCCATGTGGCTCTGTTGGTTTTAACTCATCAACCAGAAAGAATCGTGATTCTAATCTACAGGAATTATAATAAAAACTGGAGAAACTAACAATTGGCATTTTAGAATCCTTATAGGTGCTTCTTGGTCTGAGATAAGTTATTTAAACTAATTTATTTTGAGAATTAGCTAAGATGAACTGGTATTCGGCATCAAGGTTCCCTGTAAAAGCAGGAGTCTGAACAGCATCAGAGCTAAAAGTGTTGCTATGCTGACAGTAGCTCCCATTTTTCTTTGCCTACAATGACAAAGTTGGCTGTTTGGAAAATCCTGTCCATCAATCTGAGGTAATGTTGCTTTAAAGTTCAGCTTGAAAAGCTCCATGTCTGTAGAGCAGCAGCTACACGTTCTCAGCCTACAGCCCCACTAGTGAGAAACAGAACATCTGCACACTAGAATCCAGGTTTTTACTTTTATATAGTTAATTTTGTTCCTTTTTGCAATTTTTTTTTTTGCAAGCAAAGAACATGTTTTTTCTTTAAATAGAAAGAATGAAATGCAATCAGAAAATGAATCTAAAAAAAAAATTCAATAAAATGTTTGCAGAGAATGTATTCCATTTTAAAAATGTTCCTTTTTTATCATATTAAAGATATAAAATGTATTAAATGTATTTCTCTTTTTCCAATGGAGTTTTAGAGATTGCTTACTCTTCAGTTGTGGAGGCAGGCTTTCTTTGAATGAGGAGTGAAGACACATTTCTATTGGTCTGCATGGACGTTAGAAACATGTTTATTGTGTTAGCGGTGGCTCCAGCACCACCGATGCAACGGCGCCTCTGTCCAGCTCTTATAGCAAAGTTCTGTATCGGTGCGTCATTTCAAGAACGTCCGATACAGGAGCTGTGTCAAACTGTGCTTATAATCACATCTGCTTTGCCGTTCGTCATCAAATTAATCAAGAAATCTGGAGCAGCCTCCCAGCAAAAAGGTTTCACCTGTTTGGTACCATTTTGATCTCAGTTGCTTAAATTTACTCATCGTTTCTAACATCTACATAAATTGATTATTGATACATTTTTTTTTAGAATTATGTATCTCTGATTTCACTGAGGAGTCCTAGATGACTTACAGAGACACATTTTCTCTTTACCCCAAATAAAACAAAATGTAGTTCTGAAAATAGCATCAATTCTGTATTTTACATCTTTGATGATAGTATATTGATGTGCATAATTAGCCACAAAAAATGTAAATGTTTTTAATATTCAACTTGATAGTATTACTGCTGCCACCATCTGTATTAGAGGGGGAAAAAATTGCAGGGGTGGCCAATGATTGACTAAGGGTGGCTATGAACAACCTTGGCCCCCCATCTAGCTACGTCCCTGCATTTGAGACAATCGAATAACTTGAAAAAATTACTCTCAAATTTTTTTTAAAGTTTATCCCCAGTGGGCTAGCTAAGTTTGGAGAGTTTAATCTCTGGATTGCTTTTTCCCTTCATGTTTTCATTTCCAAAATGTTTTTTTTTTCTTTTTATTCCATTTATAAAACATGTTCTTTGCTTGAATCAATGGAATAAAATCTAACTATTTCCTCTGCTCTGTAAACAGAACAGAGAAGAAATGAGAAACCTGTTTACACAAAAACTAAAAAAGACTAAATATAGAGCTGAAAGGTCCTAAATGTTTTTTCAAAAATGGTTGTTTTTTTATGCTTGAGACTTAAGGTTCAGATTTGTCTCATTAATGAATAAAGTAAAACTTAATTTATTTTTTTGCTGAAGGAAATTGATTTGGGGATCATGTTATCTTGCTCTATTAAAAAAAAAAACAACTATGCATTATAGGTGATGTTAAAACATTTTATTTATACTTTTAGCACAGAAAGAAACTGTTATAAATTGAGCAAATAATTTAGGATATTTTCAATTTAAATGACTTTGTTAGTATCATCAAACCACTGTCTATTTCATACTATCAGTATCTAATACTGGCCCATGTGTATAGCTGACTATGAAGTAAAGTACTAACTATGAGTTGAGTCTAGTAATCTAAGAAGGAAGTCTAAGAAAAAACACTAAACATCAGTAATAATTCGACACATTGAAAGATCATTGAAAAAATGTAATTAGAAGTTCAACATTTTAAGCAGCATCTGAGTTAGTCTGTTTAGGAGCAAAAGCTTTCACAAACTTCTGTATTTCTTTTTTTAGTCTAAATTCTCCTGTCATATTAAAACGTTAATCTTTATTCTCCTGTCATATTAAAACGTTAATCTTTAAAGTCCACTTCTGTCGAAAAAAAAAAATATTCCTTCAAATTTGAGCTAATTTCCCTCATAGCATCAAAGAATCAGTAAAAACCATTTTTCATCGGGTGCCGCCTGCTTGGAAAAGAATAAAATATTTTCATCACTAATCTTCATGTTTTATTATTTAGTTGAGCCATTCAAATCAATGCACTCAAATCAAAGCTTTAGTTTAACTCAAAACTTTATGCAAGTTTAGTCTAACTTTTCTTACAGTTCATCAAATAACATCTCGATGAGAGGAAATAATATTTGCAGTAAACTCATGGCGGTACAGATGGAACCAGGAAAGAATCCAGATCATTTATCAGGAGGAACATTTAGTGGTTTTTGGAGATGAGATGTTTCAACATTATGGTTCATCAAGCAGCATCTAAGAAACCAGATTCCTGTTGTTTGATCGTCCAAAAAGCTAATAATCATTATTGACTCTCATTTTATTTGTTTTATCTCATTCCTTCAGTTTCAAGCAAATAGAAGAGAATCCTAAAGTGAACTATTTAGTTTTGCTTTTCCCAGGTAGTCAAACAGGCCTTCATGTGAAGTTCCTTGTTTACGTTGAAGACTACAGTAATTTTCCAGATGTCTATACAGCTGGCCTGCAAAGAAAAAGAGAAATGATCATAAGTTATAGAAAGAAAAGAAGGGGGGTCTAAGCAATACATTTCTTAATTTTATAATAAAACGTATTTAAAAACTGTAGAAAATGGAAAACTCTAAAGTAGAGACGGTTCACAAAAAGCAGATTATATCAATTTCCATTTAAGATTTACATAAAATAAAAGAATTTATATTGTATTATTTCTGAAAAATGTCCAACTTTACAGTTGGGGCATCTAAAAAATGGGGGGGGGGGGGGGGGGGGGGGGGGGGGGGGGGGGGGAGAGAGAGAAACAATAAATCTCTGTCATGAATTGTCTCACCAACTGTCGCCTTCTGTGATACCAGGGAGTGGTAAATCTCTCGCAACCTCTTTGTCAGACAATCATCTTTGAATGTGAAGAAGACCAAACCTCTTCTGGCCTTTGCTGCGGCCATCAGCTGGATCACAGCTGCAAATGAACAGACAGCGTCACTGTGACGGATGCAACATTTCCTGCCTGAACTGATTCAGGTCCACTGTCCTAGAAATTTAACAAAAATAACCTGCATGAGACACGACTTTAAAGGTGGAGGTCTGATGTGGCAAAATGTGAAAAGGTCAAAGTATTTTGTTGGGTTTAATAGTGTAAAAAGGCCGTAAGTAAAATGGAACAAAAAAGATCAATATAAACCACTTTTTAGTTAATTTTACCTGCTATGTTGTTATTTTGCAGAACCATGTTTTGCTGAATCACTGTTCCAAGTCCTTTTAGGATTTTATGGGATTCTTAATAAATAAGATTGATCTTATTAAAAATAAGATCATAAGCACTCCTCTATCCGCGATTGTACCTGAGGTAGTCATGGAATCTGAACCGGGTTTAGACTGCTTTGATCCAGTTGAACTTTCTGAATTAGCAAAATTATTGTCTTCATCTAAGCCTTCAACTTGTATGTTAGATCCAGTTCCAACCAGGTTATTTAAGGAGGTATTCCCTTTGATCTCCTCCTCCATTTTAGATGTGATTAATCTATCTCTGTTACAGGGATATGTACCTAAAGCTTTTAAGGTTGCTGTAATTAAACCTCTTCTTAAGAAACCGTCTCTTGACCCAGATGACTTGATTAATTATAGACCTATATCCAATCTTCCTTTCTTATCCAAAATTCTTGAGAAAGTAGTTGCCAAACACGTTTGCGATCACTTACACCATAATGAACTTTTTGAAGAGTTTCAGTCTGGCTTTAGAGCTCATCATAGCACTGAAACAGCTCTGGTGAAAGTCACTAATGATATTCTCATGGCCTCAGATAATGGACTTGTATCTGTGCTCGTCCTGTTGGATCTCAGTGCTGCATTTGATACAGTTGACCATAATATTCTTTTAGAAAGACTTGAATATTTTGTTGGAATTAAAGGAACAGCACTAGACTGGTTTAAATTGTATCTATCTGATCGAATTCAGTTTGTTTATGTTAATGATAGATCTTCAACATGTTCAAAGGTTACCTGTGGAGTACCACAGGGATCAGTGCTAGGACCAATTCTCTTTACTTTATACATGCTCCCAATCGGTAAAGTTATTAGACAGCATGGGATTAATTTTCACTGTTATGCTGATGATACCCAGCTATATCTGTCTATAAATCCAGATGAAGCTAACCCATTACATAGATTACAGGCATGTCTGAAGACATAAAAACCTGGATGACTCTTAACTTTCTGCTCCTGAATGCAGACAAAACAGAAGTTATAGTCTTTGGACCAGAGTCTCTGAAAAATAAGCTGATTAGCCAGTCACTTCATTTGGATGGGATTAAACTGATTTCAGATAATAAAGTAAAAAAATATTGGTGTTGTTTTTGATCAGGACCTGTCATTTAAATCCCAGATCAAAGAGGTTTCTAGAATTTCCTTCTTTCATCTGAGGAACATTGCAAAAATGATATATCTCCTGTCCAGGGGTGATGCTGAGAAACTAGTCCATGCATTTGTTACTTCAAGGCTGGACTATTGTAATTCTTTACTATCAGGAAGTCCACACACTGTAGTTAAAAGCCTTCAGCTGATCAAACATGCTGCAGCCAGAGTTCTGATGAAAATTAAAAAGAGAGATCACATCTCTCCTATCCTGGCTTCTCTTCATTGTCTTTCAGAGACATAGACAGGTATGGGGAAGTGCAGGCTAACAAAGAAGCCAAACGACCCCCATTACAAAGAGACAGCCCGGTTCGTCCATTTCAATTTGTTTTCTAAGCCAAAGCAAGACTTTGTTGGGCTACCGTATAAAACCTTGAATTCAACACTATTTCAGACATTTTGATTTATCTTCAAACTTCAAACGACTTTAAACTTCCTGTTAAAACTGAGTTTTTCCTCTCCACTGTCGCTACAAGCATGCTTAGTAGGAGAGATTGCATTCGAGTCAATGAGTCGATGCAATCAACTGGTTTTCCTTAGAAAACATTGAATCAATTTGACTGGATGATCTGGTGAATTGTTAAGTGTCTTGAGATGATGTGTTGTGAATTGTTGCTATAGAAATAAACTGAGTTTAATTGAATTGAAACTTGGAAAACAATGTCCAGTGGATTGTTGTTTTTTTTTACTTGTTTGGAATGACGATGATGTCGATGACTGAGAACCTTCACCAGCATATATCAATTTAATTATTCAATAAGGCCTTAACAAACACCAAGTATTTAACAGAGAAAAACGTGAAAATGTTTAACTGGTTTAAAAGTCAAAAACTACAGATCAAATAATAGAACAAATGTTACCTTTGAGTTGTGCGTCTCCATTGAAGGCTCCACAGCCCCACTTCCCTGTAGCTATGTCTGGCTCTTCATGGCCAGGCTGGCCTTTAAAGCCACAGTAAGCCTTTATAAACACATAAAAAAAAGATTGAAATTAAAAAAAAAAATCAGCAATATTTGCTGATGTTTCAACAGGACAGGAGCTTGAGAAAATTTTGACCTTGTTCAGTTCCCGTCTAACTTTTTCCATACTGTACTGCTCCTTTGGATGTCTGAAATGAAGCGCATCTATAGCCAGAATCTGCCGCTTTAGCCGCTTCCAATCATCTCTACAAAAAGAGTTGAAGGAAATCAGTACAATAGCACAATTTAAAATCTTTGTTTTTAATGTTTTATAGAGACGTGTCCTGCTCACACCTTTCAAGTTTATCGTCGAAAGGTCCCACCCACTGAAAGCTGTCACTTAAACCGTCACAGCAACTGAACCTCTGCGTACCTGAGGATAAGACAAAATAAAACACAACATGGCACATCAAATCGAATCCAGCTAAGGACCATAAAAACATCTAAACATTAAAAAAAATATGAAATTAATAATTACTTTCTCTAATGGCTTAAGTTAGTCTGTGGTATTTCCAAGCAAAAAGCCAATGTTTGCCTTTAACTATCACACAATTTCCCCCCTCGTTGAACAATGGAGGGATTTTCTATTCTATCCTCTTTATTTACCTCAGAGAAAAATCTAAAGCTGGCTATAGCTAACTGTCAAAGATATCTTTGCCAAGCTAAGCTGCTAAACAGAGCCTGTTTCGGACCGTCCGCCCTAATCATAATATAAGGCACTATATAAGGTGGTTAAGCCATTTTAGATGAGTGTCCCAACGTCTAGTTCATTGTTTCCAAACCGTTTTCGACCTGTGTTCCCTTTGGGCATTTTCTCTTACCATGAAAACCCCTCTCGGTCAAAAGTATAGATCATTGTTGAAAATTGAAACATACAATACCTGGATAAAATAAAGACTATTTTAGCTAATCTTTAACCTGAGCATTTAATTCTTAGGCAATTATTTCCACCTGAAATAAAGAAGCGACATAAGTATTGTTGTGGGAAAAAAGTATTCAACTATTCACCCTAGTTAAATAAACAGAGATCGATGGATTTCACTCAGTCGGCACATTTATTCATATCTTTGCAAAGAGAGAACAGTTCCTCATACGGCCCTAATGGCACAGCTTTCTGCCCTGTTCTGCCTGAGCAGCGTTCGTCCCCCCTTACTTATAACAATGAAAAGTAGTCAGAGTCAAAACAAATTACAAACACTTTGGTTAAACAGTAACATGTTATGAATAAACCTTGAGAAAGAATCTGGTTTGTTATGGGAAGAAGCTATGTCTGGTCTACAAACAACATCCTGCAGAGAAATGTGTGACCTTGAGAGAGAAACAGACTGAGGGAAAACTTTTATAGTGAGTAAATAGGATAAATTAATATATAATAGAAGAGAAATAAAAATTTTCCGAAATATGAAATGGCTTCAATAAACGTTTCATATTTCATTGAACCTGTAATGATGAGACACTCTTTGTCATCAAGTTTCTCTGTAAAGAGGCGAGAAACGATCAGCTCTGGATGCATGAGGAACAGGATCTCTTCCTGAACCAGACCAGTGTCCAGGACACCCCCGCCTATCCACTTGGCAGCAAAGTCCACCTGCAAACACAGATACAGTCAGACCTGTGTGGACGGACAGCTGTGGGTCACCTGACACCGTGGGCCTTTTACCTGAAGCAGCCCTGTACCTTCATCCTCGATCGTGCCCTCTGAGGTTACGTGCAGTTTTTCCAGTGTTTCTCTGCACCTACAAGAAATAAAACAGATGGAACATTTGTTCCCACACTTTTCTTGGGTTTACATTCAATTTAATCCAGTTTATTTCTATAGCGCCAATTCACAACACAAGCCACCTAAGGACATAGAGTTTAAACCTATGATATGTACTAGTCTTAAATTAGAAATCAGTCTTGTTTTGCAAAAAAAACACCCAAAAGTTCACCTCTGTTCTCCTCCTATATTAACTTCAATCCTGGAAGGATCCTAACATTAGCCTGCCATAATATCACCCCTCCCATCTTATATTCCTATATTCCACCAAAAGTGGCGATTAAAAATCAAATTCTTGTGCAAAGTCTTGTAAGAAAAAAAAAAGCTCTTTAAAAGGGTTCTGAATCAGCTTTATTTTATTTATCCTAAAATTGATCAGAGACTATTTCCAAAGGTTTGAAGGATGAAAATACCAGGTTATGACTCCACTCATTTATTGGTAATGAAAAACATCCTTTAAAATGTGAAATGTTTTGATATTTAAAATGTTAAAGATAATACAAATACTTCTATTCTCCGGTGTTTGCTCCTGTTTCTCTCATAGATATACATACATTAGACAGGCTCAGCTCTTACTGTGACTAACTGTATGTGCCCTCCTTCATCTGTTTTTACATGAAAACCAGTCCATGTGCTTAACTGTTTAAATAGAATAAAGTCCATCAAGGGTCAAACATTTAAATGATTAGGATCAGTGCAATGAAGTTGGTTTCTAGAATGTTAGAGAATTATAGACATTAAGGAGGCTTAAGAAACTGCATGTCAGCTTTTTATCAGCTTCTGGCTCTATCTACTGTATAAAGTGCTGCTAAATAAAGGGAATGGTCTCACTGACTCAATGTTTGCATTCCAGCAGTTTCTATCATAAAAATGTTAAATATTTCCAATGTAAGGCATTACCCTCTCCAGTCCGGTACATCTGCATCTCTGAGGTAACGCCTCTCAAACGTCACCAGTCCATCATGTCTGAATTCTACAGAAAAAAAACAGATAATTATAGACTTCCTGCGTACATCTCACCAATGAACCGGATTGGGCGCAGGGTTTGGTACTTACTCTCATCTGTCACCACGTTAAAATACTGCATGATGGCCATGAGCTTCTGGTTCTTCCGCTCTGACCAGTCCCCAAACAATCTGAGTGCAAAATCAAAATGAATAATCAGGATGTTAAACAAGTTAGGGGAGAACCAGAGAACCTGTGACTGCTGACCTGCTGAAGTTTATTGACGGGTAGTTGTGGTATTCTGAGTCGGGTTTTGTGGTGTTGCGGTGAGGGAAGGTGCAGTAGAAAGCGTTAGCGAGCAGACATGCAATCTGGAACTGGGACAAAGTGATGGTGGCAGGTTGATGACGCTGAAGCAGCGGGATGGTCTGAACCCACAGAAACAAATCATTACAGTTATTGATTAGTGGTTTTTGAACCATATTTTTTCATCCACACTGTTTACATTTGATCACTGCTTCACTTTATGGAATGGAAAGGTTCATTTACTGTCTGAAAAGCTGTACCAGAAGAAATTCCCTTTTGTATACACAGAGTATATAGTCCAAGTCTATGTGCACAGGCGTGCCCACAATAAAAGGCCACTCTGAATAGTGCTAATAGTAATCACCTGCTTGAGGTATAATAATACTTAGCCAGTTTGTCAGTCTGTCAGGGTTGAGGCTCTCCGCTGTAAAATTTAATGTTCGGTAGGCGGGTTTACATTAAAACCAGAATTACCCATAATGCAACAGAGGTTTTCTGTAATTGGATGGCAGATACATTGTAGTGATGTTTTGATCATGTTATCTATTTTGATCAGATATATCTTTTTACAAATCTGGCTGCTTTCTTTTTGACTTGAACCTGTTAGGAACACGTTGAGGACCAAAGCCTCTGACATGGGTCACACATTTAACCTTTGCATCACCACCACTCCTCTGGTCCCTCCTTTAAATCATACCCTAGCCACTTCTGCCCAAACTGAATTATGCCGTATACATTGCGTGTCAGTTTTCCTATTAGATAAGGATAAAAGTCTTTAACGAATAAATAGAATACACATCTAAAGTTGATGCTTTTCCTGCTGAATTCAAAGCCTCAGTTTGAATCCCTGTCTCCATTTCATGCCTGTTTTTATCTCTGCTAATAAATCACTCATCATCGCTTCCACTGGTACCTTTTCAACTTGTTCAGGCAACTTCAAGGCCAGAGCAGCGATCTTCGAAAATAGTGTTGAAAAGTGATTTTCTAAGTCTGAGGAGGACTAGAAAGAAACATAAAAGCATTTCTAATCAATGATGGGGTTATAACCTTGTAAAACACATGATGCTAAATTAAGAGTTGATGACAAACCTTTACAAATTTGGACAGTGCATCAAATTTCCACTCTGTTTTATACTTGGGGTTGTATTTGAAGATAGCTTCCTGATGGAAAAAGATTTATTAGATGCATAAGTTGAGTTAAATGTCTCAGGTTTTCAATGCAAGACAGCAAACACTGCAATGATTCAGACCTACCCTCACATCCTCCACATTTGCCTTTTTCTTCCTGGCCAGAACATCCAGCTGCTTGGAGATCAGGCTCCACCTCTGCACCAGGCTGTTTCCAGGCTGAAACATTGTTCTTTGTTAAAATATCTTTAAACATCAAATATTAAGCATATGCTGGGTTTCAGAAATATTTGGAAATCTAAATTGTCCATAATTCCGGTGATATGTTTACGTAAAGCTGTCCTATGTGCTCATCCCCATTTTCACTTACTGGTGGGGAGTCCTAACCTGACTAATTTTGGGAAGGGGCGAAAATACTGGTTAGCTGATTGGCCTATGTTGGTGATAGACGGGCCAAATAAACCAATCAGATCAACGAAGCATATGACGTACTAAAAGAGCGACGATGAAGAGGAGCCAATTGACAGATCAAACTCTTGCCGAAACCAGTCGGGAGAAGAGCAGAAACATCTTTTCCTCTGAGAAAAGCCTCCAGAGCAGTGTTTGCTCTTCTTTCAGTGAAGAAATACTCTGTAACTCCGATAAAACTTGCTCGATAGCCACGCTAACGCTAGTTTCATCGGCTGAAGCCGCCATGTTCTCTAGACTGAACTGTCGCGCTTCTCGTTGCGTCACACCTCAACCCGCCTCAAAGCTAATGCTGATTGGACGTTCGTTTGGTGAACGGCTCCAAATTTTCTTCAAGGGAGAGTCTCCAGACTGATTAGCGAGTGAAATCTTGAAAGCTCGCGAGATCAGGATGGTCTCACGAGGCTAGGGGAGTCTGACATTGTGGAAAAATTGCAAATCATCTTTTGGAAAGTAAGCTTGTATGCACGCTCTCGCACGCATTTCACAGTGGGTAGAGTTTTGCACGTGCATTTTTTTGTTAAAAGTGAAGAGGGGGGCTCTGTTCAAAAATATGCGATAAATCCTCCACTATACCTTTAAAATTAGGTCTAGAGGCCGATTCTATTATTCAGTTTGAATGACGCTGATAGGCTGATTTGATTTTTAAAAATCAGAAAAATATTAAAATCTTAAATATTAAAATCTTTTAAAAAATACATTTTTGATACATGAAATCTGTAAAAAAAAACATTTTGAAAAAATTCATTGGAGAAAATAAATTTTATATAAAAAAAACAATTGAGCAAGGTTACTATCAAAACCTTTTTGTCAAAACATTTTTAAAGTTTCATTTCTAGATTTCATTTTTTCAGATTTCCCTTTATTTCATCTTTCTTTGCTATAAATCCAGCAGGCTTTCAATGGAGCAGTTTACCTGCTGTACAGGACATCTACCAGCCCCTTCACAGCAGGTCATAAACCTTTAGCAACCCTGAACATTACACAGTTTTAGGATTTTGGAAATGTGATGTAATGAATTCTTTACATTGAATATCCGTCCACTTAGTGACATAGTATCTGGTTTTGGTGAAAAGCTGGACATTGAACACGGCATCTTGACAAAGTTACTGTGCCACAGGTCTCTCCCTCTCTGAGGAACAACTTGACCCTGGTGAAAAACTTTCACCTAAAAAACAAACAAAACAACATCAGATAAAATACATTATTTCTGAAAAAGAATTACTTGTTTAGCCAAAAGAAATTAATAAATCATTAGCAGTTTTAAAACAGTCATTGTTGGTCAGTGTTGCATAATCTGAATATCAATAAGGAAGGGAGGTAGAATCAAATTCAGGAATGAAGGACACCAGAAAGGATGGAAGACAGGAAGGAATAGAAATGGGGCACTGAGAGGAAAGATGGTAGAAAACAAAAAGGGAAAGAAAGAAAAGTCAAATGCAGAGTGAAGAGCGGGATACAAAAGTAGAATGAAGAAAAGAACAATGAGGTCAACCAAAAAAATGAGGAGAAAGGGAAGAAAGGAGAACATTTAGACTGAGGGTTTCTAAAGTTGGTCTTTGAGGGCCGACATGATGCAGAGTTTAGAAGTTTCCATGCTTTAAAAGCCTGATTTAGATGATTTAACAACTTTGTTAATCATTCACCAGGTAAAACCAGGTGTTCTGGCAGTATACCTGGTTCTACCTGACAGGCTGCAAACAGTATTAAGACGAGTGGGGAGTGTTGGCCTACTGGTTAGAGAAGTGCACTAATGCTTTGTAGGGTTGTCACGATACTAAACTTTTCAACTCGATACCGATACTAAGGAAAATATTCGATACCATTTTCGATACCACAAGGATAAAAACAAAGACTCCAAAATGCAACAGAAATATTTTCATTAATAAATAAAATACAATAAATAAATACAATAAACAATAAGAACAATATTTTGAGGTTGTATGCTGTTACAATATTAAGCAAGCTTGATAAAAAAAACTTATAAAATTAAAATTAAGTGTTCCTTCCTTGGCTATGCTTTGCACACGTAACAATGACACTAGCCTAACAAAGTAATTCTCAGCAACTGCAGAAGTGCACAGAATTATGCAATCACACAGTGTTCAGAAAGTGAATTTTCCTCTATTCTGCACTTTAGGTGCCACTGGTGGTAGCACTGTATCGATACTTTTGAAAATGAGTATTGTATCCGGATACAGCGTTTCAGTATCGATACTTTTTTCAGTATCGATACTTTTGACAACCCTAATGCTTTGAGAAGGTTGCAAGTAGCCAGTTCAATTCCCTCAGCCTGCACTCTGGGTCCCTGAGCAAGACCCTTAACCCCGGGGCGGCACAATGGCAGCCCACTGCTCCCCAAGGGGATGGTGAAATTCTCCAGTATGAGATTAATAAAAGTAAATTATTATTATTGTAAAAAAAAAAAAAAAAGAGGGAAAACTAATTTTTTTCAATGGCAGCCATTACTGACACCCTCCTGTTCCTCCACCACAAATGAGAGCCAAGTACTGTTAATTAGTTTTTAAAAAATCATTCACAATCCAAGGAACAAGTTATACCTTAGAAATCTGCACTCTTATACAGAGTAACTTTACCAAACACACCCACATAGGTAACTTAATGTAATCATTTTCTACACCTAATCCTCTAATGTATATACTTTTAATTATAATATAACAAAGTGTATTTGGGCTGCTCAATAGAACAGTGGGTAGAACTTCTGCCTGGCAGCAAGAAGGTTCTGGGTTCGATTCTGGCCTTTCTTTCAGCATGGAGTTTGCATGGTCTCCCTGAGCATGTGTGGATTCTCTCTGGGTACTCTGGCTTCCTCCCACAGTCCAAAAACATGACTGCTAGATTAATTGGATTCTCTAAATTCTCCTTAGGTGTGAGTGAATGTTTCTTTGTCTCTGTGTTGCCCTGCGATGGACTGGAAACCTGTCCAGAATGGACCGCACCTCTCGCCTGGAGACAGCTGGAGATGGGCACCAGCAACTGTTGCCACCCCACCAGGGATAAGCTGAGGGAAAATGGATGGACTGTATTTTCCTATGTTTTATTAATAAATACTCAGCGTGTCATTTAGGGCTTGTCAGTCTTTTCTATAAACAGAAAAATATATAAACTATTAACAAGGAATAGTAGACAGTGATATTTTGCTAAACTTTATTTCTAAGACATCTTAAGACATCTTCTATATCTGCAATATGTCTTGAGACTTCTCAAGTCGTCTCAAGACATCTTTAGATCCATGTCTATAGACATATCTTATAGACACACATTGATTTACCAACACATGTCAACAGATGAGTATTGAGACACATCTGAAGGCGTCTTAAGATGCGGTGATGGCTGGGTATGTGTAGCAGAAAACCATCTTAATCATCTAGGACAGTGGCTCTCGTGGGCCAAATTTAGACACCAACAAGTCAGAGAAAAGGCAAACATTCCTCCAAACCCTTACATTCTTATTACAAACCGATCCAAACCGATCCATTGTCTGGTTAATGTGGGTTTGGTTTGCTGTGAACAGGATCACAGTGATGTAAAACTACGTCAGATTGATTCATCATTTATTAGGAGGTCATTTTAGGTTTTATTAACTGTCTTCATTTATCTTTTCTCATCTAGAATTTTGTTGCATTTTTTTTATTAGAATATGGAGCTTTAAACACGTGTTGAGAAAACAGTCTTACTTTGAATAGTTTCCCTTTTCTCCCAAAAGCTCATAACATTAAGACATATTCCTTTGTTTAAAAATGTACTTCGTTTTGAGAGAGAAGATGGAACCAGCTTACATCTATGAGGACGGTGTGAGACTTAGAGAAGCTCAGATTTCCCAGCCTCATGTCAAACTTTGAAAGTGTCTTCAGGTCATCCAACTGACAGCATGACGATCCTCCTTCTCTGCTCCATCTCCTCTCCTCCTCACATCCTCCAGCTTTCTTTCCATCCTGAGCGCTGCTCTGCCCAGAGGTGGATGGTTCAGAGGAGCTCTTATCCTCCGAGCTTTCTTTTCCCTTCTGTTGGTTCTCAGGTTTGGTTTCCTTCGTATCAGCAGACCTATTTTCACAGAGCTGTATAAGATCTTTCACCTGACTGCTGTCATTTCGTTGGTTTTGTCCGGCCATACCTGCAGAGTAAAAGAAAAACATAACGATGCCCATCAGTTTGATGCTTCTTCCCTGTGAAGTTTTCACATTTTAATGCAGCCAATCTAATGAAGCTCAGACTCCTGCTGTAAAAAGTCATATTTTTGAAACCAATATCCAACATGGATGTATGTCTTTTTGGAAATGCATAAGTGGCAAAGCCACAAACCTGTCATGATCTGGCCTGTTTGCTCCTCCTTAATTGATGATATCTTTCACCTGCCGTTTTCCCTCCCTGCCTCAATTATAATTTATTCCTCTCACCTGTTTCCTCTGGTTATATTCAGTTCACCCTGAGCATTCAGTGCCAGATCATTATTTGTCTTTCTGTTAGCCTGTCTGTTATTTTTATTTCATGGTTCATGTCCTGTGGCCAGTGGAAAGAGGGCTTTTGTGTCTGTCTCGTCTCCTGATTGTCCACTGTTCCTCCCCTGTGGAGTCCTCTGGGTTTTTGGCTCTATATGTGCCGCGTGCCACACATCCTAGCAGCTCCCCTTTTAGTTTTGTTTTTCACTAAACAAACGTTTTGAACTTGCCCACTGACTGTCTCTTTGAATACTGGGTCCTTCTGTCCCCGTTTCATGACAAAACCTTCCTTGTCCCATAGTTGACCTTAGCAAAGTTTTCACTGTTTTAATGCCAGAGATAGCAGGTAAAAAAAAAAAAAAAAAGCAAATCATAACAGGTATAACTGACGATGAAGATGAAGAATCATTTTGCAAATTAAAATATGGTAACAGCAGATGGGTAACTACAAATTAAGAGCATAACTCTTATATATTCACAAAAACTAAGACTGTTTGATTAAATGATTGGATGCAAACTATTGGTACTTCAACAGACCAGAAAGAGATTTCTCATCTCAATCAAAATATTTATTTTATACCGAGAGGCTCAAAATTTTAATCAAATCCAGTCAAAAGAAACTTCTTATTGCAGGCATGGATGAAGAGATGCTGAGCTTGGAGGCAGAGTGTTGGGATCCAGAGGCTTGCCCTCCAGAGGGCGCCGAGGATCCCTTCCTGTTTATTTTAGATGTGATTAATCTATCTCTGTTACAGGGATATGTACCTAAAGCTTTTAAGGTTGCTGTAATTAAACCTCTGCTTAAGAAACCGTCTCTTGACCCAGATGACTTGGTTAATTATAGACCTATATCCAATCTTCCTTTCTTATCCAAAATTCTTGAGAAAGTAGTTGCCAAACAAGTTTGCGACCACTTACACCATAATGAACTTTTTGAAGAGTTTCAGTCTGGCTTTAGAGCTCATCATAGCACTGAAACAGCTCTGGTGAAAGTCACTAATGATATTCTCATGGCCTCAGATAATGGACTTGTATCTGTGCTCGTCCTGTTGGATCTTAGTGCTGCATTTGATACAGTTGACCATAATATTCTTTTAGAAAGACTTGAATATTTTGTTGGAATTAAAGGAACAGCACTAGACTGGTTTAAATCTTATCTATCTGATCGAATTCAGTTTGTTTATGTTAATGATAGATCTTCAACACACTCAAAGGTTACCTGTGGAGTACCACAGGGATCAGTGCTAGGACCAATTCTCTTTGCTTTATACATGCTCCCAATTGGTAGAGTTATTAGACAGCATGGGATTAATTTCCACTGTTATGCTGATGATACCCAGCTATATCTGTCTATAAATCCAGATGAAGCTAACCCATTACATAGATTACAAGCATGTCTTGAAGACATAAAAACCTGGATGACTCTTAACTTTCTGCTTCTGAATGCAGACAAAACAGAAGTTATAGTCTTTGGACCAGAGTCTCTGAAAAAGAAGCTGATTAGCCAGTCACTTCATTTGGATGGGATTAAACTGATTTCAGATAATAAAGTAAAAAATCTTGGTGTTGTTTTTGATCAGGACCTGTCATTTAAATCCCAGATCAAAGAGGTTTCTAGAATTTCCTTCTTTCATCTGAGGAACATTGCAAAAATTAGAAATCTCCTGTCCAGGGGTGATGCTGAGAAACTAGTTCATGCATTTGTTACTTCAAGGCTGGACTATTGTAATTCTTTACTATCAGGAAGTCCACAAACTGTAGTTAAAAGCCGTCAGCTGATCCAAAATGCTGCAGACAGAGTTCTGATGAAAATTAAAAAGAGAGATCATATCTCTCCTATCCTGGCTTCTCTTCATTGGCTTCCTGTTAAATCAAGAATAGAATTTAAAATCCTCCTTCTCACATATAAAGCCTTAAATGGCCAAGCTCCATCTTATATCAGAGATCTGATTGTTCCTTATGTTCCTAACAGAGCACTTCGCTCTCAATCTGCAGGTTTACTAGTGGTTCCTAGAATTTCTAAAAGTAGAATGGGAGGCAGATCTTTTAGTTATCAGGCTCCTCTCCTGTGGAACCAACTACCAGTTTTAGTCCGTGAGGCAGACACCCTGTCTACTTTTAAGGCTAGGCTTAAAACTTTCCTTTTTGATAAAGCTTATAGTTAGGGTGGCTCAGGTTATCCTGAGCTATCTCTATATAGTTATGCTGCTATAGGCTTAGACTTCTGGAGGACATAGGGACCCCCATTTCATCATTCTGCTTCATTCTCTCTCTGTTCTCCTATTCTGCAGAATATGTTTGTTCAATCTCTAACCTTCTGCTCTCTCTGCTTTTCCTCAGAGTAGCTTTGCCTCGTCTGTTCCTGTTTGGCTGTGACGTCATCCAGGAAAGAAACATCAGCTGTGCTGCTTCCATCAACACCCTTGTTTGTAGATGTTGGAGATCGGCCTGTCTTCCAGTGTGGTCCTGTTTCTCTGGCCGTGGCTGGGTGGATATGCTCTCTTCATCCTCTGGCATGGGAGCTGCCTTGGAGCTCGTCTGCCTGGCTGTGTGTTTCCTGGACGGGGCCGCCTTTTACAGCTGCTTTTTGTATCTCTGCTTCTGTCTCCTTGAACCCCAGTCGGCCTCAGCAGATGGCCGCTCACACTGAGCCTGGTTCTGCTGGAGGTTTCTTCCTGTTAAAAGGGAGTTTTTCCTCTCCACTGTCGCTACAAGCATGCTTAGTGTGAGGGATTGTATTTGAGTCAATGAGTCAATGCAATCAACTGGTTTTCCTTAGATAGAAAACTTTGTATCAATTTGACTGTATGATCTGGTTGAACTGTAAAGTTCCTTGAGATGACATGTGTTGTGAATTTGGCGCTATATAAATAAACTGAATTGAATTGAATTGAATTTGTTTTTCTGTTGGGATCTGGGGTGCTGTCTACTTTCCTCCACCAGAGGGCGTACTGGATCTCCTGAACCTGGAGCTGCCCTCACCAGCTGATTCTTATCTGCTCATCAGGGGACCAGTACTTAAGTGGGCTGTGGACAACACCCCGACGCCAGAGTGTTTGTTAATCACGGTACAGCAACCCTGAGCCAACCAGCCTGTCTGATTCTCTGACTCCGCTGTAACCAGAACCTGATCAGTTGTGTCTTCTCTGCTTCTAGGAAGAAACTGGACTGAACCCTGGGACTCTGGAGGAGTCTCCATTGCCGAACTCTGCCTGCCGAATCTCAGGAGCTCTGGAGGAGCTCGTCACCAGAAACCTGCCTTCCTGCTCTTGGTTGTAAACCAGGAAATCTACAGCCCGAATCTGCCTGCCTGTTCTCTAGGTGAGAACTTAGAGTAACCCAAAGACTGAGTCTCAGCTAGTGAGAAGCCTAGCCCTGCTGCTGCCTAGCCCTCTGCTAATCCCTCTGCCTCTGGACTCCTCTGGTTTTCTCTCTCAGCCTGAACCAAAGACCAGAGTATCCTGTGTGACCAGCCTGGACTCATTCTGTATCTGTACAATCATCTGGATTGTGTTTTCTTTAATAAACTGTTGAACTTTTCATCCAGTCTCCGTGGTGTTCTGCGTTTGGGTTTAGCTTCCATAACCCAACATGACAGAACACTCTGGCCAACAACCAAACCCAGCAGATCACCTCCGGAGGATTATTGTGGAACAAGCTTCTCAGATCCAAGGACATGATTCAACCCTCCATGAGTTAAACACACGTTCTGAGCTTAAAGATCAAATGTTTCAGGAATTAGCAGGCTATGTGAGAGACGCTAACGCAGCGCCAGCTCAACTTCCGGTTTTCCGTCCCTCATTTCCGGAGCCAGTTCCGCTTCTAAGGTCAGAATCCGTTCCGTCACTTCCTGATTTCCGTCCCTCACTATTTTCTGGGTTATCTAGTGAGTGTAAAAGTTTTCTGTGGCAGTGCAAATTGTTTTTTGAGCTCAATCCGTCCAGTTTCCCTGACGATGAGAGAAAAATAGTTTTCATTCTCTCACAATTATCCGATAAAGCCCGCGAATGGAAAGATACCTGTTTTTCTCCTGAATCCACTATTACCTGTACTTTAGAACAGTTTTTAAACGAATTCACTCTATTTTTTTCCGGTAAATCTGCTGAGTCTCATGGTCTGTCTAACATAAAACAAGGAAATAGAACCGTCGAAGAATACTCAATAGACTTCCGGGTCAGAGCCGCTGCTTCCAGTTGGAGTGATGCCATGCTTAAAAACATCTACATAAATGCATTAAATAAAGAAATTAGGGACAAACTTGCCACAATAGATGAACCTGCAACCCTGGAAGAGCTCATTTATACAGCTATTTATCATGATTACAGTCTACGAGCAAGAGTCAAGCCCAGGTCCAGAAAGCCAGTTCAACCCAGCTTAGCCCAGTCCAACCTAGCTCAGCCCAGTTCAGTCCAGTCCAGCCCGGTCCTGCCCAGTCCAGCTCAGTCCTGCCTAGTACAGCTCTGTACAGCTCTGTTCAGTCTGTCTCAGCCCAGTTCAGTCCAGTTCAGCTCAGTTAAGGGGAAAGCTGTTCAGCTTCCGTTTCTGTACCCCTCTTTCCATCCACGCCAGGTCAGTTTCAGCCACCACTTACATGATCGTCAGTTAGCTCCATCCACCAAGAAGCTTAGAATAGGTCCAGTATTCTCACCTTCTACAGTCAGAGCTCCCCGGATCCAAGAGTCGGACCTCTGGAACTTCTATTATGGGATAGAGATGATAATTTACCCTTCTTGCCACCCCATAATAAACCAGTTAGTTTAGCCCCTGAACCCACTAGCACACCAGATAGCTCATTGTCTAAATCAATCTGTGAACCAGTTAGCCTAGAACCTGAATCCATTCCTAAACCAGTTAATCCTACTCCAAAGCCTGTTAGCGATCCAGCTAAACCAGCGTCCGAACCCATTAGCACACCTGATAGCTTGTTGCCAGAATCAGTGTGTAAACCAGAACCCATTAGCCCAGCTTCTAAAGAACCCCGACGTAAGAGACGGCGTCGCAGTAAACCCGCTCTGAGCCGTCTAGAGACCCCTGAACCAGCTCTGAGCCGTCTAGAGACCCCTGAGCCAGTTCTGAGCCGTCTAAAGACCCCTGAGCCAGCCCTGAGCAGTCTTGAGTCAGCTCCGTGCCGTCCAGAGACCCCTGAGTTAGCTCCATGCCGTCCAGAGACCCCTGAGTTAGCTCCGTGCCGTCCAGAGACCCCTGAGCAGAACTTTAAAGAGGTGTCTGAATTCGAGGTATGTGGTTATACGCCTCCTAGGACCTCTCTGCAGGCGCTGCAGACCGCCAAGAGCCCTCTGCGGGCATCACAAGCCACTTCAGTGACTGAACCTTTGCCGCCATGGGCGGTTTCTTCCATGCTGGATTTGGAGCCACAGTCGGTGGTCTCCTCTGTTCCTGATTCGGGGCCACAGTCGGTGGTCCCTGTTCCTGACGTGGAGCCAGTCGGTGGTCTCCTCTGTTCCTGATGTGGAGCCACAGTCGGTGGTCTCCTCTGTTCCTGACCCAGAGCCGCAATCGGTGGGCTTTTCTGTTCCTGACCCGGAGCCGCAATCGGCGGGCTCCTCTGTTCTTGACCCGGAGCCGCAATCGGCGGGCTCCTCTGTTCCTGACCCGGAGCCGCAATCGGCGGGCTCCTCTGTTCCTGACCCGGAGCCGCAATCGGCGGGCTCCTCTGTTCCTGACCCGGAGCCGCAGGCGGCGGGCTCCTCTGTTCCTGTCCAGGAGCCGCAGTCGGCGGTCTCCTCTGTTTCTGTCCAGGAGCCGCAGTCGACGGTCTCCTCTGTTTCTGTCCAGGAGCCGCAGTCGGGGGTCTCCTCTGTTCCTGTCCAGGAGCCGCAGTCGGCGGTCTCCTCTGTTCCTGTCCAGGAGCCGCAGTTGGCGGTCTCATCTGAGCCGCAGTCGGCGGCCACCTCAGAGTCGGTTCCTGAACCGGAGTCGGCGGTCACCTCTGGGCCTGTTTCTGAGTCGCAGTCTGCGATCTCTCCTGCTCCAGTTCCAGGACCGCAGTCGGCGGTCCCCTCGGACCCTGTTCCAGAGCCGCAGTCTGCGATCTCTCCTGCTCCAGTTCCAGGACCGCAGTCGGCGGTCCCCTCGGACCCTGTTCCAGAGCCGCAGTCCGCGGTCCCCTCTGAGACTGTTACTGGACTGCTGAAACAGAGGCGGCGTCCTCAGCTAAGGTTCCTGCTGCATCGGAGACGTCGTCTTCCTCCGAGGTTCCTGCTGCATCGGAGACGTCGTCTTCCTTCGAGGTTCCTGCAGCATCGGAGACGTCGTCTTCCTCCGAGGTTCCTGCAGCGGAGACGTCGTCCTCTAAAGGCCCCTCTTCGTCGCCTGACCCACGGCCGGCCCCCAGAACGTCTGCCATGCCTCCGACCCAGCGGCCGGTCCCTAGAGACTCTGCTTCGCCTTCGGCCCTGCGGCCGGCCACCAGAGCATCGGCCTCGCCTCCGGCCCCGCAGCCGGCCCCCGGAACGTCGGCCATGCCTTTGGCCCCACGGCTTGCCACCTGAGACTCTGCCCTGCTGCCGGTCCCACGGCCGGCCACCTGAACCTCTGCCTTGCTGCCGGTCCCATGGCCGGCCACCTGAGACTCTGCCCTGCTGCCGGTCCCACGGCCGGCCACCTGAACCTCTGCCTTGCTGCCGGTCCCACGGCCGGCCACCTGAGACTCTGTCTTATGAGTCATCAGAGACTTTCGTCGCTGTCGTCCACCTTAAGTGGATTGTTTTTTGTTCTGGATTGTTTTTGTGTTTTGCCCTCCTTACCTGTTTCCCCCTCCGCCGGCCCTGGGTGGGTTGTTTTTTGTTATAGACTCTGTTTTTGTTGTTTCTTGCCCTCCTTGCCTGGTGCCCCCTCCGCCCACCCTGGGTGGGTTGCCTTTTGTTGGTCGTTCTTCATGGACTGTTCTGAGGGCATCTGGAATCTGCCCTTGAGGGGGGGGCTCTGTTGGGATCCAGAGGCTTGCCCTCCAGAGGGCGCCGAGGATCCCTTCCTGTTTATTTGTTTTTCTGTTGGGATCTGGGGTGCTGTCTACTTTCCTCCACCAGAGGGCGTACTGGATCTCCTGAACCTGGAGCTGCCCTCACCAGCTGATTCTCATCTGCTCATCAGGGGACCAGTACTTAAGTGGGCTGTGGACAACACCCCGACGCCAGAGTGTTTGTTAATCACGGTACAGCAACCCTGAGCCAACCAGCCTGTCTGATTCTCTGACTCCACTGTTACCAGAACCTGATCAGTTGTGTCTTCTCTGCTTCTAGGAAGAAACCGGACTGAGCCCTGGGACTCTGGAGGAGTCTCCATTGCCGAACTCTGCCTGCCGAATCTCAGGAGCTCTGGAGGAGCTCGTCACCAGAAACCTGCCTTCCTGCTCTTGGTTGTAAACCAGGAGATCTACAGCCCGAATCTGCTTGCCTGTTCTCTAGGTGAGAACTTAGAGTAACCCAAGGACTGAGTCTCAGCTAGTGAGAAGCCTAGCCCTGCTGCTGCCTAGCCCTCTGCTAATCCCTCTGCCTCTGGACTCCTCTGGTTTTCTCTCTCAGCCTGAACCAAAGACCAGAGTATCCTGTGTGACCAGCCTGGACTTATTCTGTATCAGTACAATCATCTGGATTGTGTTTTCTTTAATAAACTGTTGAACTTTTCATCCAGTCTCCGTGGTGTTCTGCGTTTGGGTTTAGCTTCCATAACCTAACATGACACAGAACAAACATAGTTCATCCAAACCATGGATGATCCTCGTTATCCCTGTTGCAAGAATCCACAACAAAAAGAAAATATTTGGGCAGAAACTTCACATATGATGTTGGGCCCTCTGCTCCGATATCTTGGGAGAGGTACGTGGTTGCTTTTGATTTAAAATGAATAATGGAGATGCTGCCGACGTTTTTACTCATTTCACTTTAATCAAAAGAACACCAAAACCTTTCTGCGCCAGCGCAAAACACAGTTCTCTGCTGGACAGAAGCAATCGATCTACAAACCATCGAACTCTTAAGAAATTGTAAATAGTGTACATAGTATGAATACTCTTAGTACTGTATTACCACTACTTTTAAACAATCAACAAAATGATAATTATGAAATATGAATTATTTTTAACTCTTGTTTTTAACTGAAATGTCAGTCTTTTAAACCTGTGTATTTTAATTTGTGTATGGACAACTTTTAAAATATCTTAATTTTAACCTGTTTATTAAAGCTTTAAATTCCGCATGTTTTGCTCCTATAAATTTAATAATAATATTGGGCATGTTCTCCTGGAGCTCAGAGGAAGCCGGAGCGGAGAAGGACGGGAGGAACAGCGTAGGTTGTAGGCTTTACTTTACAGAGGATTTAGGACAGGGCTCAGCAACCCAAACTGCTCAAAGAGCCACATTGGACCGAAAAAAACAAACCTGTCTGGAGCCGCAAAAATGAAGGAGTCTTAAATAAGCCTCATATGGCAACACGGGCTCTACGTGTAATATCCCACTATAGAAAAGGACAATATGGGCTTAAATATATAATAATCATTGATGATTAAATGTTTATCCTGGAGCAAATGTCACATAGTAGCATGAGGTGAGGGAGGAGCAGTGAACGCTCCCATCGCATGCTGCTTCACCGCCCTTCACCGCGCGGTTTAAGTTTTGTTGCATTGATGAAATTATAGAAACACAATAAAGGAATCTTTCTATGGTGGACGTGTTTCTGTTGGGAGGAGCTGATTGAGTCACGAGAAACCAAGCAGGAACTGAGATCTATCAGAGCAGAGCTCTCTAACCCTGAAATCCCACATCCTCCGTCACCAGCGTTCCTTTGTGTGATTTTTATTTTGGGGACTTGGGTTAAAAATGAAGAAAGTTCCCATCCCTGCATCGAGCGCTACCTGTTTGATCTGTGGACGGCTTTCCATCCTTGCAACTAAACTAGCAGCAGTAGTGGAGTTTGGAGATGCAATCCACTTCCTAAATCTATCTTTGCTCTCATCTAATTTATTCAGAAGTTCTGCAATCTCACTTTTTCTCTCCTTCCTAACTTAGAGATGCAAATTTTTAAATTTCATAATTTTCATTTTTTGACAACCTCTCATTGCAAAGCAAAAAAATGCAAGCAAAAACCCTCTGCATTGATAATGAAAGCAAATGATTCAGGTAATTTTAGATTTGAATCCTCTGTTCTCAGCAGGTATCTTCTTTTTTTTCCCTTTGGGCTCCATGGGCTGAGACACACACCGCCGCTTTGTTTGCCTGGAACCGTTCCGGGCTTTGACCACTGCTCTCTATGGCTATGTGGCAAATTTTCATTGAAAGAAATATTTATATTTATTTTTTTTAATTATTTATTATACAAATGTTTAAAACAGGGGTCTTCAACGTCTTCCAGGCCAAGGACCCCAAACTGATGGTGAGATGGAGCGGGGACCCCCTAATTATATATATTGTATGAAATTGTGTTATTTTGTTATTTTGAATTTTGTTCTATCAAACTGGTCCTATAGTCACTCTATTACAGATGGAGTAATGTAACGAAAGTAATTTCTCCCTGGAATTATTAAAGTATTTCTGAATCCTGGTTGATGGGACAGGTGTTGTGAATGAAACGGTGCCCAGCTTGAAAGAGCTCCTGTGTGTCGCTGAATGTGTGCTTTGATGACTGAAAGACATCTTCTGCTTCCATTTATCTGTTTACTACAGTCTGTTAAATTCATGTTAATGTGGATTTAAAGACATTTCAATTAGAGGAAAAAATTGAAGGGGGGGAATATAAAAAAAGACTAATCAACCAAAATTTTTGTTTTGACCTCCTGCGCACTATTTTAAAATAAACAAACAAAATAAAATAAATTTACATGATTGGCTCAACATTGCCACATAATGTAAAACATAGTGGTTGCCCAGAAAACGATAACATCACGCAGTGTCAGTGTGCCGAGTCGGGAGCATCTATAGTGTTAGCGTGTCTAATGACTGATGAAGTTTTACCTGATCGATAACAAAACTGAAAAAAATCTATTTATGTTGAACAAAGTAACTGTTAGACCATGATATAAAGGGGGAGAGCTGGGTAGCGCTGTGGCTAGCTGTGCTCAGTAGCTAACAGGTTAGCCTCTTTTAGTTCGGTCAGTTAGCCATATTAAGCTACACTATTTTTAAATTTGTGTCATCAATTGTTCGTTTCCTACAAATAGAATAACTGTTCTTTGTGTAATATCTCTATGAAAATCATTTTAACATTTTTTTTTTTTTTTTTACCAAGGTGACTTTTTTGTCACCTTGGTCTACTTTTGGCTACTTTACATCACTAATGAAATGTAAAATATAGAAAACATCGATAATAATAATAATATGTTGAGACTCTAAAAGAGATGTGATCCTACATAAACAGGTATAAAACAGTTTGTCTGAGTGGAGTTGCCATATCTGACGTCATAATAAGAGGCGGGGCCCTAAGCAGAGCTGGCACCTACACTGACCCCCGATTTGGGATTTCGAGGTTAGGTGCAAAACCTGCCTTTTGAAAACCCTTTATCCGCCCCTGGAGGAGTCACGGAGCATGTGGAATAGGTCTCATTGATTAACATGGCTGCGTACCTGCTCCGCAGGACGTCCGTGAGCGATGCGGAGCGGTGACGCAGGGCGAAGGAAACTAGAGCAACGAGCAGAAGCGAAACTAAAGCAGAGAAAAAGTTTAAGCTGCTGAAAGAAATAAAGTATTGAGCAGGTGGAAGCAGCTGCGTAACATCTGGAATCATTTGGCTTAAAGTGAACCAATAAAGCAGTCTAGTTTAGTTGGACTGCTTTGTAAGCATATTAAAGATTATTTTTAATCTTAAAGCAAAACTAAAAACAAAACAGTCTGAAAACAGCCCTAAATCTAGTCTATTTAACTGAAAAACTCTTTAAAACTCACCTTTAACCAAAGGCTGCGTTCAGATGAGGTGTATTTCTGTCTAATGATTGTTTGTCGGTGTGAAGCAGCAGGAGCTGCTGAACGCACAGCTTCATTCACTTTAAAGAGAAAACGAAAGAGAACTAAAAACCAACTGCGGCTGCGCAGAAAAATAAGCCGTTTGTTTCTAGAGAGGCTGCAGGAGCAGCAGGGTTCAGCTCAATAAAGATGCTGCTTTTATTTTCCTCCTGTAGGAGTGATAAAACGGACATTTTCCAAGTATTTGGTGTTAATTTAACTTATTTTGTCAGACTTAAATAAAATCAAACCCATGTTAAATAATTAGTCACCTATAGATTTTGAAGGTGTATACATGTTTTTAGTTCACCTGGTCTTTATTGAGCGCCTATATTTGCCTTATTATAAATATCAAAGACATTAAGCAGATTTTCTAAAGCAGTAGGTCAAACACTTCATGCTTTTTCTCTTTGTTTAGTTTTAGTTTAACCACTTCCTTTATGGAGCTTTTGCTGTAAACCGAAATTATATCCATGTTTCTTATATTGAAAGAAATTATTTACTATTTAAAGTCTCCACTAAAATATAGGGTTAAAAAGAGCAGAGACGAGGACTCTGTTCTTATTAATCTTAATACATATTACTGCCTAAAGTATTGGCACCCCTATAAAACTGATTGAATTCAGATTCAATTAGTTCTGGAGCCAGAAATGTATAAAATCCAGCTCCTGTAGAAAAGCAGCTTCTATAAATATCAATTAATCAACGAGTCTCTTTAATAGGTTGACATGTTAGGATTAATTATCCACATTTAGCTGTTATATGTGTAATGGAACATATGTAAAAAGCAAGCTCAACAGAGATGTAAAATGTAAGGAGTGAATTTTGTTCCATTATTTTTGTAAGCAAATAACAGATTTTGCAAAACAAATTTGAAAAGAAAATATTTTTTTAATTGATCTTTGAAAATTACATTATTTAAAAAAAAAGGTTTTGAGAGAAACATTCTTGTTTTCTTTGATTGTATTTTTTTCTAATAATTTTTTTTGTAACTTGTTTCATTTTGCTCTATACATGCGCTCTGTTCGAAAACCTAGGACGCGTCCTTAGAAGGCCAGATTTGAAGGACGATTACGTCATCATAGTGCAGCGAGGTCTGGTCGGATTTCAAAACTCTGCGTTATGCGGCCTTAAAATGCGTCCTTCTTTTTGCCTGATTTGAAGGACCGATGTATCCTCGGTACCCTTGGTTTACCCAGGATTCATTGCGAGACCAAGCAAGCCGTGATCAGAGGAAAGGTTACTTGGCGCCGAACAGTGGTGAAAATTGGAAGTTCAGCTTAATATAATACAAGTCAGTGAATAGTTCCTTCTGAGATTAATGAAAATAGTTGTTTTAATGGTTATGGAGTCAGATATGTGGCGGTAATGTTTGATTTATCTAAAGGTTTTAATCTGTTACTGTGTAAATGGGTTTGGCTGTAATTTAAGGACAGATTCTAATAGATCTGCAGAGGGGACTATAAATCTGATAGGAGTTTTATCTTTTTATTGCTGTTTTGCACAATTTGCTTAACTAAGATTTTTTTCTTGTTAAATATTAGAGATTTTGCAGATATTTTTTAATACATACGTTGTTTAGATTTACTTATATCTTTCTACCCCTTTTATAGAATAGAATGAGGACACAAATGAGGACCTTAGAAAAATGTATAAGAATAACATAATAGGGAAGAGTAAAAAAAAAAAATACAATTCTGTAAAGTGCTTTAACAATATAAAACTGGAGAATAAATAACCAATATGCAGCTATGGACATTTTTACAGTAATGGGTATTTGAAAATAGCAGCAACATGAGAGATGTGCAGAATGACAGCAGCATGTTATTTAACTGACTAAAGTTTCTATCATTACATTTGATTTGATTTGTTCCTGCTCCCGGTGGTCGGAACTTTTATTCCACTCTGGATTCTTGTTAATGTAGTCCTTGTTCACTTTAAAATAAAAAAGAAATAAATAAACAAACAGTTTTGGAAAATTTGTCATTCTTTTCCTGCTTTGTGTGTCAACATTCGCGGTTGCTAAGCAACAGAGCTTACGGCGGTAAAACCCGCTGAAGGGTAGACCTGTTCGGATTCACAGCCAAAACTCTTCCGGTCTCCTTATTTTCACGGACTTTGAAGGATCCAGTCTAGGTAGACCGCGTCCTTGGAGGATGCAGCCCAGGTTTTCAAACAGAGCCATGGAAACACCTTTTTTCTAACTTTATATTTTAAAATTTCTATTGATAAATTTATATGCTTTTCAGATTGACTTTTAAGAATGGCATTTAAGTTAAATTGCCTTTTAAAGAACAAATTTTCTTCAAGCTAAAATCAAACACTAGCTCTTTTTTTTTTTTCCATGGGTTGTGCGCACTAACCACTGTGCCACCAAAGCACGCCCACAAACTCTACCTCTTAACCAAATGTTTCTACAATCCATGCAGACCAATAGAAATGCATCTTCACTCCTCCCTCCGGTAGAAAGCCCCGCCCCTAAAAAGGAATAGAATATCTGTAAATCACAAGTTGAAAAGAATGTAACTCATAAAACCCCATTTGAATATAACCGAAAATATTAAACATGTAGGAGCAAATTAAATCTGAGAAAACAACACATTTAGTGTAAAAACCTTTTAACAAGTTAAGTCTTTCAGTTACATTTTTAGATTACATTTTTCTCCAATATCCATTTTCAAATTGTGTTCCTTGCAAGAAACAATAATGGCACAAAATGTACTCCATAGATTTGCTTGTTTGGCTTGTTTTAAAAGATGTGAATGTTGGGCTATGAAAGCCATTTTTTCAATGCTTTGTCCTTATTGTTGGGTCGAATAACACCGAACTCAGCTTGGAGAGCTGAGTTCATGCATTAAGAAATACATGGACGGCCAACAGAAGCTACGCTATTAGCCTAAATGGGTCAGAATACTTTACAACACAGATTTGTGATTCCAGTCACTTAAACTGTGATATTTTACATGTCATTAACCCCTGGCTTCTCTCTGGACCTGAAGGGTTTTATGCAGACATAGCTTTCTTTCCCTGCTGCTCTTTTTGCTGTAACTAGTGATGTCCAAATGAAGCCTAACAAAGTAATAAAACCTTCCAACCCAGTGCTTTGCCTAAATGTTCAATACTTGATGCTTCATTAATTGCTCACATTTACACTGACATTTATAAAATAAAAAAACTGCAATGAGTGCAATATTGTCAAAATAAAGTTTGTTGTAATAAATGTGTCATTACTCTTTAGTTCTTAAAATGATTTATACCAAAGATAATCCATCTAATGCGTTGACTGTCTGTAGCTTTATACTGTAGTTAGCTGCCCAAAGAAGTTTTTTTCTTCCAGCAGCGTCTGTTTCTTCTGTGTGACACTCAGTCATTGCTGATCGAAACAACAAAATCCCACATTTCCAGTGGATGAGTATCTGAATTTTAGCTATTTCTATTCAAAATAGGACTTTTGTATTGTGTCTGATATAAGGTATTCGTCTGCTAATTCAGTCTGCATTTCCAAGTCTACATTTAGACAATTTAAAAACAGAGAAAACCATGAAGCCTGGCTTTATTAGCCACGCCCCTTTTTGCTCTGTATGCACATGGAAGCCTGGCTTCAGTTGTGCCATCCCTACCTCTAATTAGTAATGCTACTGTTAGCACTGCACTTTTAGCATGTGGTACTGAAGACCAAGGAATGACTAGAGGCCCCAAACACAGCAGCGACCTGCAAGCCCCCTGCAAATATGGCCAACATCAGTGTCAGACCTCAGAAATGCTTTCCTGGAATAGAAATCAAAGAATCCCATTAACAGATTCCTAAACATTAGGAAAAATCTCCCCATTGGTTTAAACATAGCTGCAGATGTTTGTTCAACATCATATTAAACTAAATGAATTAAGAATCTAATGTCAAGACTGGGAGTAAATACTATGAGATACAGTGAATTTTTGATGAAAAGATAAAAAATTTCAATAATTTTTTTTAAATGAATTTAGTAAAATTTCTTAAAGGTTACATCCATCTTTTAATGTGTAAAAAAATATGTTTAAAAAAAACTATAGAAACATGAGCAAAAACCCAGGATTATTTACAGTAATGTTAGATCACTGCAACTGTTGGGAAATGACTTTCAATGTTTGCTTTCATTGATTAAAATCTTTTGTTTAGTTGTAAAACACAAACCCAAAATAGCAAACTGGGCTGCAGTTTCTCTTGGATTTAAAACTGAATAAAAGTTTTCCTACATTTCTCTGTAGTTTTGCTTGTTGAACAGAGGATGGCAGCAGTGAACTAGAAAAATGCAAGCTGTGATTTCCACAAGATGCTATAAACATCATCTAAAAAGGGGGCTTATTACTTCACTTTTTTATTACATCCATTTACTGTCACTTTATTTCTAGTAAATCTATTACATTTACACTAAAGTTGCTTAGAAATTTTATATATATATAAATATATATATATATATTAAAAAACAGAAAAAAAGCCAAGCAACATAATTTTCTTTAAATATAGTTCTAAAAGATACAGTTAAATATTTTGAGTTAAGGGTACAAACATAAACTATGTTGTTATGCCATAAAAGTTTATTGTTTTAACAACCGTTAAGAACAACTTTAAACACCTAAAATCGTTTGATAAAATGCTGACAAACCTCAACTTGAGAATTATTGAGTTTAATGTTTTGTAAAATGGGTTATTGTATTGCATTTTATATTTATTATATTTTGTCATTATGTATATATATATATATATATATATATATATATATATATATATATATATATACAGTCATATGTCATATGTTTATATTACAGTCTATTCCATTAAAATTTGGATAAGATGACCAAAACATGGCAGAATCAGAGAGGTTTTGAACAACTCTAAGCTGAAATTATTTAACTAGTTACCCATCCATCCATTTTCTGTCCGGGGGTAATAGATCCCCCCGGATGAGAAAGCATTAATATTCATTCTCTTTTTTCATTGCTAAGTTAAGGAAGATGGAACCTAAAGGATGGTTGTTCAACTCAAACACAATGGATTTTTATAAACAGTATATCCTCTCATATTTTTAGGATGTTGCTGTCCTGTGCGACAAAGGCAGAAGCATGACGAGGATATTTTATAATGATTAATCAAACAATAAAAAACTTAACTGACAAAAGGAAAAACAAGAGTTAAATGATAGAATTAATTTCCCAGCAGCTATTAAAGGCTGCAGAGGCCTTCTAAGTTATATAAGTCAGGAATGTGAGGCCAGAAAACGTCTAAAACATGCGGGGCATGGTCCTCAGAGCAACCTCTAAAAACCTCATTCGAAGAGTAAAAATGTAACTTTTAAACAGGTCTAAGTCAAAACTAACGCAGTATCCTCTGCCTATCTTTCAGTGGAGTCATCCGCCAAGAAAAACCCAGAGACCTCTGAGAAAAAAAAAAAAGGCTTCTGTCAAACAGGCAGAACGGTACCCCCAACTTTTTTTTTTGTTCAACAGCAAAAAAAAAAAAAAGTTTATCTAAATTATAACTTCTTGTACAAATCAAAGTAATGAAGCAAAATGTGTCAGGGGTTGGTTGGAGGTGGTTGAGGACCCAAAAGCAAAGACCAGGAGGCAGAGTGGAGTCTTGCAGATTTAACAGGCAACTGAGGCAAAAATACAAAAAAAATCCAGAAATACTGAGAACCAAAATAAGATTTTGGAGAAAAACTCACATGGGAAGCCAGAGACGTGGGAACAAGAAAACAACAAACCAGCACTTAGTTACTGCAGAGGTGGTGTATATATGGGGAGACTGAACCAAGACAGGCTAATAAGCAAACTGGAAGCAGGTGTTGGAAAGAACAACTAGGTAGAAGCTAAGAGGAAAGGAAACAAACAAAAGGGGACAGGAGAGGGTAACTAAAGAACCCAAAGAAACTTAAACATAAACCCAAGCAGAGGGCAGAGCCCTGACTAAATGGCCATTAGTTGTTTTACCAAATTATCTACTAACTAGTTATTTTTGCTTGTTTCCTTGAACCCCAGTCGGCCTCAGCAGATGGCCGCTCACACTGAGCCTGGTTCTGCTGGAGGTTTCTTCCTGTTAAAGGGAGTTTTTCCTCTCCACTGTTGCTACAAGCATGCTTAGTGTGAGGGATTGCTGAAGAGTCAATGAGTCGATGCAATCAACTGGTTTTCCTTGGATAAAAAAGTTGAATCAATCTGTATGATCTGGTTGAATTGTCTCTGTAAAGTGCCTTGAGATGTTGTGTGTCGTGAATTATGCTATATTATTAAGCTGAATTGAAATGAAATGACTCACTTCAGCTGATTATGTGGTTTTTAAGCAACTCAGAAATAAAGTGGTATGGGACGGTAACAAGAATCCGAATGCCTTTATTTATCTTTGTAGAGAACAACAAAATTTGTTTCAGAACAAGTCATCCAAGAGATGCAATACAACAAAATACAATTTAAATATCAATGTCAGTTTATTTCTATAGCACATAAAATAAATAAATCAAAATGTTGACCAAAATGTTGACCAGTTCAATGAATAAAACAGCATATTAACAATAAGAAGAAAAATAAATAAAAAAATAACGTTAGACTAAAACAGATATACAAGCACGCTTAGTGTGAGGGATTGCCTTCAAGTCAATGAGTCGATGCAATCAACTGGTTTTCCCTAGATAGAAATCTTTGAATCATTCTGACTGGAAGATCTGGTGAACTGTAAAGTTTTTTCAGATGACGTGTTGTGGATTTGCGCTGTAGAAATAAACTGAATTGAATAAAAAAAATTATAATTTAAAATAAATATTTTGCTGCTTAAGCTGGAGACTAAGATCATAACATAACTAAAGCTTTCCTGCCACGAACGCCTATTCTTATTTATATAGTAAGTATTTATTATAAGTAGAATAAGATGCAGATAGTTTAGGTATGAGGCTCATTGCCTGTGGAAATAACTACTAGTTTTATTCCATGAAATTCTGTCAATTTTTTAGATTTAAACCTTTTCTCTTTGATAAAGCTTTTAGTAAGAAAGAAAGAAAGAAAGAAAGAAAGAAAGAAAGAAAGAAAGAAAGAAAGAAAGAAAGAAAGAAAGAAAGAGAAAAATGGAAAGGAAGAGAGGGACAAAAGGTGAAACAATGCATGCGTATTCATTTCAAGCATCTGTATCATTTGTTGTTTAAATCCACCACTGATTTAACTTACTCTGCCGTTTGACAGAAAAAGAGACAGCAGAGCCTGTGGTATTTTTTATGACTCTAGATTAGTCAGCCTAAAACAGAACAGAAGGACAACAGGGGTTTATTTGAATGGGTACAAACTGCTCTGAAGCAGAGGCGTAGGAAACCCAGCTTCAGATGATCTGAGCGGTTTGCATTCACACCATCTGTGTGAGCGGAGGGTCACACAGATGGCGCGGAGAGAGCCGAATGAAGAGCATCTATTCCTCGATTGGCTGGAGCAGAGATTGAAGAGAGCTGATTGGTCATTTTCAGATCTGTACAACTTTTAGGGTCATACTACTATGACAACAAAACATCTTTACTGCAATGAATTTCACATTAAAAGTGTTTATCAGTCAATAAAACTCAGAAGAAAACACAAAACGAGACTATTGTAAGTAAAAAAAAAAACATAGTTTAAATACTTAGTCAAATATAGTGAGGCAAAAAGTATTAAAAGTAATAATAATTGTGTAAGTTTCCCCACTTAGAAAGATGCGAGAGGTCAGTAATTTACATGATAGGTTCACTTCAACTGTAGGACATGAAATGAGAAAAGAAATCCAGGAAATTACACAGCAGTGTTTTATAATAATTTATCTGTTAATTATGGTGGAAAATAATTATTGTTTCACCTGCAAATAAGCAGGATGTCAGGCCATCACAGACCTGTAACTTCCTCTTTAAAGACCTCTGCTGTCCTGTACCTTTATTAACAACATCTGTTTGAACTTTTTCATCTTTTTAAAGGACACCCATCAACAGCCTCAGACAGTCAGACTCCAAACCCAACCATCTCCAAGAACAAGGAAGTGTCTAACGACACCAGAAAACTGTAGACCTGCACCAGACTGGGAAGAGTGACTCTACAACATGTAAGCAGGTCGATGTGTTTAATTTAACTACCGGAGCAACTGAAAGAAAATTGAAGACATACAAGACCATGAACAATCCTCCTCCATCTATTCAATTAAATTCAATTTATTTCTATAGCGCCAATTCACAACACGTCATCTCAAGGCACTTTACAGTTCACCAGATCGTCCAGTCAGATTGATTCAAAGTTTTCTATTTAAGTAAAACCAGTTAATTGCATAGATTCATTGAATCAAATGCAATCCCTCACACTAAGCATGCTTGTAGCGATAGTGGAGAGGAAAAACTCCCTTTTAACAGGAAAAAACCTGCAGCAGAACCAGGCTCAGTGTGAGCGGCCATCTGCTGAGGCCGACTGGGGTTTAAGGAGACAGATATCTGGGGTCCAATGCAAGATCTCATCCCTTGATGTCAAAGAGATCATGAGAACAGTGAGCAGAAATCCCCAAACTATAATGAAGAACCTGATGAATGACGTGCAAAGGAACAAAGGCTACCATCAGTAACACACTATACCCAGAAGACTCCCATCCTACGGGGCCAGATGTGTCCTCCTGCTTCAGACAGAACGTGTCCAGGCCCGTCTGAAGCTTGCCAGAGAGCAGATGGATGATCCAGAAGAGGATTGGGAGAACTTAATGTGATCAGATAAAGCAAAATAAAACATTTTGGCACAAACTGAAGAAGAATGCTGAGCTGCAGCCCTATTGTAAAGCATGGGGATGGAAGCATCATCCTTTAGCACTGTCTTTCTGCAAAGGGAACAGGGCGACTAATCCTTGTTAAATGAAGAATGAACGAGGCATGCACGATGAGCTTTTAAGCCAAACCTCCTTCCAACAGTGAGAGGGTTTTCGAGCAGGACAAAGATCACAAACTCACAAACCAAGAAACAGCTCCGTAAAAAAGCATTTCAAGGTCCTGAAGAGGCCCAACTAGTTTCCCTAAGAAAATGTATGGAAAATGTATTAAAACATCACTGCTCTAGGGGAGATCTGATGGAGGAATGGACCAAAATACCAGCTACAGAGAGAGCAGACCTGGTGAAGACTGACAGGAAATCTTTGACCTCTGTCATTGTCAGCAAAGGTCCCACTGATATTTTTGGCTCACTTTGTGAAAATCAGGCCTAACTTTGCTTTTTAACTGGTCTGATTTTGTCCTCCCTTCTTTAGGATGGTATGCTGGAGCTACTGTGTTGATATGCTTTGAATTCAATTAAATTCAGTTTATTCGTAATGCAACGTTTCACAACACACGTCATCTCAATCAGATCAGCCAGTTAGATTGTTACAAGTTTATATCTAAGTAAGACCAGATCATTGAATCCATTCATTGGGTGTGTTCTGTTTCAGGTGCTGCGTCCTTCAGGCACCCGGTCTACCTGGACTGGATCCTTAAAGGTCCGTGAAAATAAGTAGATGGAAGAGTTTTGGTTATGGATTTGAATCCACATTTGAAAGTCTGGATGAAGCCTCAGACTTTATAGATCTACATCTTGACTATAAGTGAGGCAAATTTTGGACTGAATAAGTTGAAACATGTTTGTTCCACAACGGTTTTAGTGGGCAGTGTGCTAGGCGGAAATGTTATTTCGTCACAGTGGTGCCAAAAGTGACCAAATTGTGCCAAATGCATTTTTTTCTACTTATAATATTTACATTATTGGAGACCTTCTGCATAGGACAAAGCCTTTGCTCCTAAGATTAACTGTTGTTTCATGGAAATTTATCATTGAAAACACAATATTAATAAGCAAACTGAAGAGAAAATAAGAATAACAGAGAAAGCTTATGTAATGCACGCTGGTTACATCACCTGAAATAGAGGCACAATTACCTTTAACCCCTCCTTAAAAAGGTCTGAGCCTCTAGTTTCCAAGGATGTCGGCCATTAGGGCGTGTGGCTAAAAATAAATACCTGCTGTTGCATTTCTCCGCCAGAGTCAGACAGGTCAAATGGAAGTTTAAATCTCATTTTATTTGCTTAGAGAACTATAAAACAAAAAGTACTTGTGAGAATTTTTTCGATCGGGCCGGGTTTCAGCCTCATCGTCCTTCCTGCGTCTTGTAGAGTACAGGGGGTAACGAGGAGCGATCAGTCTCTCACGACCACCTCCCGATCAGGAATCATAAGGTCGGGAGAAAATCGAAAATGTTAGAAATTCAGTCGGCCGTCATGAGGTATTCGTGGACAAATCCTGCTGGTAAAGTAGAGCTACGAGCCGATTTATCAGAACCTAGAGCGCTGCGCATGTGCAAAAAAATGGAGTTCTTCTTCTTTCGAAGAAGTCCAACGAGTGAATTTTAGACGTAGAGTGAGAGCAGGTAGATTGCATCAGAGTGTCGGGCCGCAGAGTGTGAGAACATGCATCATGAGCTGTGATCTTTTAAACCCTGCGATTGAAAATATTGCACAGTGTATGATTAGCTTAACTGATGAATCCTTCCTACATTATGTTTACAGCCAAACAAAGTCAGGCTAGATGAAGCTACTATGCTTCTCTGCTGCTTTGTTTCTTTTTTCTTCTGTGAATCTTCTTATTAGTTCTCTGCCTGTTTTTCAGATATCAGCCTCTTGGATTCCCTTTGGTGCCTACCTCATGCCTACCTGCCAGTCCAATCTCAAAATACTCTACCTGGAACAAAGAGAAAAAGTCCCCCCCACCTCCATTCCACGTTTTTTCCTCAAACTCAGACTCCAAGGATGCACTCACCTCCTGGACTTTCTACATGTCTGCGAAGGATCATAATTTATCATTTATACACTTGGTATCATACAATTCTTGATACATTTTATTTGATAAAAGAAAACCTACAATTATAACAGAAATACCTTGAATCTGAAAAAAATCATAGTAAATGGAAACTCTATAAAAGTAAGATATTGCTTTATAACCATACTTCAACAGTGGTACCCCTAAAAAAGACTCAAAATAATGTGACCAAAGGGATGTTAAATTAAGGTGTTTCGACACAGCAGGTGTAAATAGGGCTCAATATTCTCTGGGGTGTTGGGTGACATGGTGTATACCACACTCAACATGGACCAGAGGAAGCAAAGAAGAGTTGTCTAAGTAGATCAGACGTATCAGCTGTTTATAAACAGCTACATCTGCATTTTTCATTTCCAACTCCATTTACTACATGAAGGGACACATGCATTCAGCTTTTTTGTTCATTACTAAAACCAGTTACTGGCAGTGGAATTGCTGTTTTTGTCAAATGCTTTGCTTCTGTTTCACGGGGTCAACCAGCTACCTGTTCCCTGTGAACCAGCCTTCTAGATCAGGAGATCTGAAAGGCATTCCACAGGTCCTCTGTATCCCTTGATGTTTCCTCAGGAACACAATCTTTGTTTTCATCCCACCAATTTATATTGGATTAAAGCGTGAGCATTGAGTTGAAAGCTCCATGATGTCAATCTTCTAGAATCAAGAGGCTGCTGCTTGCTAGTGTGTTTTGGGTTGTCTTCTAAAAAAAAACACTAGTATGACCTCCTCAAGTATTTTTATTTATCTCTCTATAAGCTCTGAAATGCAATAAACACACCCGACACATCTATGAAACAGACTCCCACAGCAGGATGCCAGAACCAGCCAGCTTCATAGTTTACTTAGCTTTGGATTCTATATTCTGGGGTCATCTAAAAACTCTTCTGTGACCCACTGAAAAATTATCTTGTTTTAATCAGTCTCCAAAATGTTGCACCATTTCTGTCCTGTGAATGTGTTCTTTGGCAAACTGTAACGTCATTTTGTAGCAGTGGGACTTATTGCTGATAGCTTGGCTTCACACAGGCCTTTTCTAATTATTCAAGCTCTCACAGGTAACAGCAGGACCTTCTTTGGTCTCCCTGGAGTTGCATATTTGTGGAGTCTTTGCCATTTTGGCCGTTCTTTGATCTATTTGAATGATAGATATTTGTTTTCATATCTTTTTTTAATTCTGCATTTGGACATTTCTGAAATCTTTTAAACTGAATAGAATATTATGTTTTTTGAACAGATAAATGAGAGGGAGTAGCTTTTAGTGAGGATTTTAATAGAGAAATGCTCAATAACCAGCATCTACATGCTTTCCATTCATCCTTTTATTTGAAAAGTTAATGACAAGCTGCTTTGATGTCTTCAGGTCAAGTTTCTGATCCAACAGTACTAAAACTGCCATTATTCGTGTGTTCAATGCTATATGTATAAATCCATTATGTGTAAGAACCACAGTGCTGGTACTATTTGACCCCAGTGCAGCGTTTAATATCGTCCATCACTTGATCTGATTAGAGTGCCTGAAAATTGGATCTGTCTTTTGGGTATCGTACTGGACTGGTTTAAATCTATTTTTGAAGGACAGTGACTTTAATGTATCAGTAGGGAACTTTAAATCAGAAACCAGAAAAACCACATGCGGGGTTCCTCCAGGCTCCATCCTGGGGCCCCTTCTATTCAGCATCTACATGCTCCCCATAGCTAAGAATATAGCAAACTACCAGATCAGTTACTACAGGTAAAAGCCAGTAAATTAGAATATTTTGAAAAACTTGATTTATTTCAGTAATTGCATTCAAAAGGTGTAACTTGTACATTATATTTATTCATTGCACACAGACTGATGCATTCAAATGTTTATTTCATTTAATTTTGATGATTTGAAGTGGCAACAAATGAAAATCCAAAATTCCGTGTGTCACAAAATTAGAATATTACTTAAAGCTAATACAAAAAAGGGATTTTTAGAAATGTTGGCCAACTAAAAAGTATGAAAATGAAAAATATGAGCATGTACAATACTCAATACTTGGTTGGAGCTCCTTTTGCCTCAATTACTGCATTAATGCGGCGTGGCATGGAGTCGACGAGTTTCTGGCACTGCTCAGGTGTTATGAGAGCCCAGGTTGCTCTGATAGTGGCCTTCAACTCTTCTGCGTTTTTGGGACTGGCATTCTGCATCTTCCTTTTCACGATACCCCACAGATTTTCTATGGGGCTAAGGTCAGGGGAGTTGGCTGGCCAATTTAGAACAGAAATACCATGATCCGTAAACCAGGCACGGGTAGATTTTGCGCTGTGTGCAGGCGCCAAGTCCTGTTGGAACCTGAAATCTCCATCTCCATAGAGCAGGTCAGCAGCAGGAAGCATGAAGTGCTCTAAAACTTGCTGGTAGACGGCTGTGTTGACCCTGGATCTCAGGAAACAGAGTGGACCGACACCAGCAGATGACATGGCACCCCAAACCATCACTGATGGTGGAAACTTTACACTAGACTTCAGGCAACGTGGATCCTGTGCCTCTCCTGTCTTCCTCCAGACTCTGGGACCTCGATTTCCAAAGGAAATGCAAAATTTGCTTTGGTCAGAAAACATGACTTTGGACCACTCAGCAGCAGTCCAGCTCTTTTTTTCCTTAGCCCAGGTGAGACGCTTTTCACGCTGTTTCTTGGTCAACAGTGGCTTGACACGAGGTATGCGGCAGTTGAAACCCATGTCTTTCAAGCGTCTCTTGGTGGTGGATCTTGAAGCACAGACTCCAGCAGCTGTCCACTCCTTGTGAATCTCCCCCACATTTTTGAATGGGTTTTTTTTACACAATCTTGACCAGGGCGCGGTGATCCCTATCGCTTGTACACTTTTTCTGACCACAGTTTTTCCTTCCCTTTGCCTCTCTATAAATGTGTTTGGACACAGAGCTCTGAGAACAGCCAGCCTCTTCAGCAATAACCTTTTGTGTCTTTCCCTCCTTGTGCAATGTGTCGATGGTCGCCTTTTGGACAGCTGTCAAATCTGAAGTCTTCCCCATGTTTGTGTAGGCTTCAGAACTGGACTGAGAGACCATTTAAAGCCCTTTGCAGGTGTTTTGAGTTAATCAGCTGATTAGTTTGTGGCACCAGGTGTCTTCAAAATTTAACCCTTACACAATATTCTAATTTTGTGACACACAGAATTTTGGATTTTCATTTGTTGCCACTTCAAATCATCAAAATTAAATGAAATAAACATTTGAATGCATCAGTCCGTGTGCAATGAATAAATATAATGTACAAGTTACACCTTTTGAATGCAATTACTGAAATAAATCAAGTTTTTCAAAATATTCTAATTTACTGGCTTTTACCTGCATAACTATGCAGATGACACACAGCTTTACATCACAATTGTCATGATCGGTTCTGAATTAAACCCACATGCAGAACACTACAAAGGAGACTGATGAAAAGTTAACAGAGTTTATTTGAGGTTGGTACAAAACTAGATAACGTTCAGGAAACAGGTCCGGGCTGGATACTCAGGCGTCTGCAGAGATGACAGTTTGGTTAACCAGGTGGATTTGAGAAGTTGTTGATATTTCTGATTTACTCAGAAAATACCTTGGTTTGGTTCTGGCCTTCTCTGAGGGAGGGAATCGGTTGGGTCCAGAGACTGTTGGTTTAGCAGAGTGCTCAGCAGCTGCAGCGTCTAACTTCTGACTGTTTGTCTGACCTTGGCTTGAGTGATTAGCTCTCATCCAGAGAGCAGCAGGAGGATGCCAAAGTGAGATCTTCAGGTTTGGCTCTCTAGGGCAGGAAGGCTGGTTCAGGTTAAGCTCTCCCAGAGCTTCACACGAGAGACAGGTTTTCCTAGGAGCGAGAAGACAAAGGCTGGTTAGAATTCAGTTTTCTCTAGGGGACAAAATCAAAAGACAAAGAGGCTCAGGTTCTCTAACCAAACTTAGCTAACACTGCGGCGTCGAAGAAAGGTCTGGCATCTGCTTAAGTAGAGGGGTCCTCTAATGGGCTGACGAGCTCCAGGTGTGCTGGAGGGCTCCAGCCCAGAGGACCCACGGCGCACTCTGCTGGAGAAAGGTGGAACTTCTCCAGATCCCAAAACAATGTCATCAAGTGAATATGAACCCATCAGAGCGTTGGCTCTGGATGCTTAGAACAGATCAATATTCGGATGCACCATAATTTTCTACAACTGAATAAAAACAAAACTGAGGGAATAATCTCCTCCTCCAGAGGGAGGAGAGACCCAGAGATAGCTCACAGCTTCAGCTACTGCAACTAGAAACCATTGATTATGGCTGAAATCTTGGTGTCATGATGGACTCAGACCTGAACCTTCAGAGGTTCATAAAGGCAGTTACTAAGTCAGCCTTTTATCACTTTGATTGATTGTTTTTATTGATCTCACAGTGAAAAAGTGTACTTGTTAAATTAGCTCAAATAGTCAAAGAAGAAGAGTGAAAGGAAGAAAAAGGTGCATGGGATATATACAGTTCATACAGTGCGTCAACATATGACAGCTTTTTTTATATATAGTAGGTGTCAGGATTTGGTGTTGGATTGAGGACCCAAAAGCAGAGGCAAGTAGGCAGAGGTGAATTGAGGTGGGTTTAATGAGGTTCACAGGTACAGAGGCAGGAATCAAAAAATCCAACAAAAAATAACAAACAAACCAGAACCAAGGAGACATCAGGGGAAACCAAACTCTAGGAGCCAGGGTGAGACGAGGTAAGCAGACAGACGTTAGACGAGGATCCAGCAAACAGGAACTGAAGATGGAGGGCTTTTAAAGGGGACAGAGACAAAGATGGGGCTAACGAGAGGATTAGAAACAGGTGAGGACAGAGCAGAAAACAGAGCTAGGGATAGAGGACACAAGAGGGCAGCAGAGGACAACAAATGGAAAACCAAGACTGTGACAGTAGGATCATTATACCAGGATTAAAGGACTAATGTCCAAACAGGTTCAGGAAAAACTAATTTGTTCATTTTTAGTAGAAATGATCACTGCAACAGTGTCTTCATAGGTTTGCAGTAAAGGGTCCATCAGACAACAGCAGCTGATCCTTAACTCTGCTGCCTGTGTTCTCACTAGAACTAAGAAAGCTGAGCACATCAGCCTGGTTCTTCCACTGGCTCCCTGTAGCTCAGAGACTAGACTTTAAAATCTCTTTCTTTAGGCCCGGAGTGGCACATTGGGAGGGCTTGGTCAATTAGGGTGGGCCAGTGTTATTTTTGGGCTGCAAGAGCCATTGTATTCATTCATTTTATATATATATTTTTTGTTTTATGCCAGTGTTCAACCATGAGGGGATCACTTGCGCTGCTACCATCATCCCTGAGCTGCCTCCGTCTACAGTGGCGGTGTTTCCTTTCTCCACGCACCCTGACGTAACACATCAGTGCATCCAGTTGGTCAATTGTGTCTAAAAAATGGAGAGTAAAAGAGCGAGGGTGTCACTGAGAAAGCCAGAATTAAAAAGAGAGAAGCTCTGAAACCAGTTGCTGCTAAATGAGCAAAAATTGGCATCTTTTTAGTAAAACAAACTAAAGGTTTGAAACCTGGTAAAACCAAAGAAAACGTCAATTATCAAATCATTGCATTTTTTGATGTTGTGGCACATAATTTAATGTTATATAATTTAGATAGTAACATGATGCAATGCCACATAAATGGGGATATTTGGAAATGTTGATTCATCATTCAACACACCTATAAGCTCCGCCCTGATTCCAATCAGCCTCCATCAGATTCACCTGCTCACCTGACCAGGTGGATATAACCAGCTCTCAGATCATTCACAAGTGCCAGATTATTTAGAGCCAACTGTGAGTTTTGTCAAATATCTTGTATACCTGTCTGGATGATTCTGACCCCATTCTGCCTGCTGATTATCTGAGCCTGCCTGAACCCTCTCAGACCTCTCAAAATGTGTTTTTGGATCTCTTTGCCAAGTCTGTGTGCAGGTTGTAATAACTTGCTCTGGCTGGCATTAGATAAGGGAGAATCTGAAAGGACTTATTCCCTGTCTGCTTTTTCTCATAGTAGCTTCATCTGGTCTGTTCATCAGCTGTGCTGCTGCCATCAACACCTTTGTTTATAGATGATTGAGCTCAGCCTGTTTTTCAGTGTAGTCCTGTTTCTCTGACTGTGACTAACTGGATGTGCTCTCTTCATCCTCTTACATGGGAGCTGGCTCGTCTGCCTGGCTGTGTGTTTCCTCAATGGGGCCGCCTTTGGAGCTGGTTGACAGTTGCCTTTTGTGTCTCTGCTTCTTTTTCTATGTCTGCTTCTGTCTCCTTGAACCCCAGTCGGCCTCGGCAGATGGCCGCTCACACTGAGCCTGGTTCTGCTGGAGGTTTCTTCCTGTTAAAAGGGAGTTTTTTTCTCTCCACTGTCGCTACAAGCATGTTTAGTGTGAGGGATTGCTGAAGAGTCAATGAGTCGATACAATCAACTGGTTTTCCTTAGATACAAAACTTGAATCAATCTGACTGGATGATCTGGTTGAACTGTCTCTGTGTGTGTTGTGGATTGTGCTATATTATTAAACTGAATTGAATTGAAATGACTTACTTTGGTCAGCTGATTATGAGGTTTTTAAGCAACTCAGAAATAAAGTGGTATGGGATGCCTTTATTTATCTTTGTAGAGAGAACGACATTTGTTTTGGAACAAGTCTTCCAAGAGATGCAATACAATAAAATACAATTTAAATATCAATGTCAGCTTATTTCTACAGTATGGCACATAAAATAAATAAATAAAACTGTTGACCAAAATGTTGTCCTGTTCAATGAATAAAACAAGATATTAACAATAAGAAGAAAGATAAATTTAAAAATAACGTTAGACTAAAACAGATATACTCCATTAGTTTTGTCCTAAGAGAAACAGTTTGAAGAGGAACTTTGTTTGAATCAAAAACCAAAGAATAGAATAAGGTTTTGTGTAAAGATTTGAAAGTCTCAACAGTCTATATCACGGGTAACCAATTAAAATTCAGCAGGGTCCGAATAAAGAAAATCAAAAACCAGTAAAGGTCCAGAGACATTTTTTTTTATTATAATCTGTTACTTTAAACAGAATTTAACACTAAAATAACTGGTTATTATGCATCCAGAGCAGTGGGCTTTATGCTGCCCTGCAAGGCTTTAAACCTGGGTTTGAATGGAGACAAAGCCATTCTAAGCACATATCAAGGCTCATTTTCAGCCTTGATCCATATTTATTGTTGATTCTGTTCATGGTGGAGAATCCTGCTTCACAGCAGCAGGTTGAGCCAAACATCCTCTAAATGTGCAGGGTCATCTTTGAGCACCATTTCACTTTTCTTTCACCAGTTCACCTCAGTTCTTCCAGCAGTCCACACTTTCTCTGCTCTCTTTTTCTCATCATCTTCTCCTTCTTTCCCATCGCCCAGCTTGCCACAGGTTTGCCTGCTGTGTCTAAAAGTAGCAGCAGCAGCAACCCAGACTGACAGCAGCTCATTGGCTCATTTGGATCACGTGTAGCCTGGTGACGGACGCTCCAGAGGGCTTTACCGTATTGACAGGAGAAACGGCGCAAGTAAAATTAGACACTGTCGTTGCACAACATGCCGTACATTATAAATGTTTTAAATTAGTTTTGGTCCGGTGTACTAATCCGTAACCTCTGGTCTATGTGAAACGCTAAACCGTTCCAAAATACGGGAGCACAATTTGGCAGAAGATGTCTTTCAGTCATCAATGCACACATTCAGCGACACAAAGGAGCTCTTTCAAGCTGGACACCTTTTCATTCACAACACCTGTCCCATCAACCAGGAATCAGAATCAGAAATACTTTAACAATCCCAGGGAGAAATTACTTTAGTTACATAATTCCATCTGTAATAGAGTGACTATAGGACCAATTTGATATAACTGTTAGGAATCCAGTTTGTGTGGGTTGTGTATTGTTTGTGGTTTCTCCCTCCACCATCAGGTGGCGCTCCATTCTCGTTGGCCCTTCCACACACCTTCTGATGGTTGGCTTATCTGAGGACTCAAGCTGCTGACTGCCACTACCTCGACGCCAGAGTGTTTGCCAGTTTTGGGTACTCTAGCCAAGCTGAGTTTAGCTGAGTGTAACTGAGTCTTTGTCTCCCTGAGCCCTAAACTTGTTGTATTTGTCTTTGCCTCTTGGCAGGAAGTCATTCTGCAAACTGGATGTTTTGGTCTTCTCCCCCTGGAAGGATCGTTTGAGCTTCACACTGAGCAGGGGATAAATCTCCACATGTACCGTTCAAGTACTTCGGGAAATTTAAGTGGCAGTCAGCTCCATCGCTCCTCAAGGAACCAACAAAATCCGAGTAAACCCTGTCCGCCCTCCAACGAGTCAACCAAATTCTGGAATAACCCACTCCGACTGTATTCTGGGAAGGACACCTTTTTCTGGAAACGCGAGTCCCATTTCAGTCTTTGTTTTTTGCAAGTCGTCGCTCAAGTTTACCACTGAGCCTGAACTCTGAACTTCCCTTCTCACTTCCAGTTCCGGTTCACCAGCATTCTAAGTAACACTGGATCCAACTCAACGTGCTTACAATAAACCTGTTAAACCTTTTCTCTGGTTTTCTGAGTGGTTTCCTGCATGTGGGTCACATCCCTTAAAAAAAACATGACAATAACACAATTTCATACAATATATCATTAGGGGGGCCGCGCTCCATCTCGCCATCAGTTTGGGGGTCCTTGGCCTGGAAAACGTTGAAGATCCCTGGCATGGAGTAGTCATAACTAGTCCTGAACTTATATCCAACGACAGCCTAACCTATACATAATGTACGGCAGCGTAATGCCCATGAAATGTCACAAGCCAGTGTCCTGAGGAATGCGCCTGAATGTGCCTGCATAAAAAGATGTCTTTGACCTTTCTATTAACCTAGCTGCTGTTTACTGCCCCGCAAAAAAAAAGAAAGGAAAAACAAAGAAATTTTAAAGTCGCAGCAGATTCAGTGTCATGTCTGCTAGAAAGTTTGTTGGTCATTGGCATGAACGCACGGAGGATCGTTTACACTCACCTTCTCCCTCACCCTATGATGGGAATGAAGTCTGGAGGACAGTTTTCCTCCTGTGAACCCCCTTTATACCAAAACGCTGCCAATACGCCATTATACACTAGCTGGAAGTTAGAAACACGCTCAGCGGCCGTCTGGAACATATCAGATACGTTAATAAGCGTTGGAGTTGAGTTCTTGAAAAGTTATGCACAAGTTACTCATAGGTTATAGATAAGCTAGACGCCTTGACTCATAAGTAACTCATACTTAACGTATGTCAACAATCAGATAACTTACCTGTAATTTATGGCCCACATATGAGCATAGGCTGGCAGACATCAGGAAATTTTGAGCAGGCTCAAGATCTCTTGACATACTTGCCCTATGTCGATATGTGTGTCGATATGTGTTTCATCGTACCCATAACTTATCCAAAGTATGCCAGCGTTTTTTCCAGTTTTTTCGTACGTCAGGCCTACGTTGGCTAAATCGTCATGGTGTGACAAGGGCTTTACCTATCTGAAGTATTTGGATTGATTCTAAGAAATCTCTGCCCACTGTAGTTAGAGCACACCTATTGGTCTTCCACATTATGGTGGAATATTTACAAAATAATTAAATAAAAGGCATTGAGGTCTGAGTTTGCACTATGATAACATGGAAATGTTCACAAGTTATGAGCTCTTTTCGAGCCAGTATAATTTTTGCATCCGTTTAAAAAACCCTCCAAGGTTTTTTAAGAGACGCCTAATCTCTTAAATGAAATAGCTGTTATTGTTTTCCACGACTGCCAAACACAGACTTTGCATCATGGAAAAATTGTTGGTTTTCCAGTCTGGGAAGATCCTGCAAGGCTGAGGGACATGACAGTGGAGTCATGGAGGAGCAGGAGGGTGGACGCTGTCATGTGTTCTTGTGATAACAGTCATGTGAGGCTCTGCCCCAGCTGCATCCACACAGTGCCCGGCGTGGCCGTGTTTTTCCACATGAACAGTAAACAGCGGTTTCAGTAGGTCCAGCTAGAGAGAGGGTGGAGGATCTCACTGCCTGAGTCGCTCTGAATCTGAGTGAGTGTGTGTGTGTGTTTGTGTGTAAGTGTTACTCTAGGTCAGCCATTTCCCTGGAATGTTCTTCTGGCTGCCAAAGGGAGTCACTACAAAGGAATGCACACATAACACTGCAGAAACACAAGGATGACTTAAAAAGGTCTGAAAGTACGGAGACACGGATAACATTCAAATCTCCTCATCTGCCTCTTCCATGTGCCACTTTTGCTCGTGGCTTTTCAGAATAGGCCAACAGCTATAAAATAAAGTGCTGTAAAATATAAAATATTTTCTGATTTTCTTCCTTCTTTATTTGTAACATTTGCATCTACTTCAATCATCACATAAATTTAAACAACAGCAGATACAATCAAATTAAATACCAAAAAAGCAGTTCTTAAACACAGATTCACTTAAAGGAAAAGTCTGGTTAGCAAGGAATAATCAATGGATCGTTATTTATAACTAAAAATAATACGCTCACGGTGATTTATTAAATTTAGCATTAATCGGTAAAAAAGAAAATATTTTTAATAGTGATCAATGAGCCCGGGAGCGGCCATTTTTGCCCAAATATAGTACCAGCTCACTCCTGACATCTTCCGTAATAGTTGAAAATTAGAAATCTCCTGTCCAGGGTTGATGCAGAGAAACTAGTCCATCCATTTGTTACTTCAAGGCTGGATTATTGTAGTTCTTTACTATCAGGAAGTCCACAAACTGTAGTTAAAAGCCTTCAGCTGATCCAAAATGCTCTTCTACTCATTTGGCTTCTGGATAGACGAGTCCGAGTAGCGCCATCTCTCTCCGGGGCTGAGTCTGAGGTGGTTTTTAGACGTACAGCTTGAGCAGGTAGATCAGATCAGAGCATCGGGCCGCACAGTGTGAGAACATACATCATGAGCTGTGAACTCACACTGTAAGTGTTAAAGTTCTGGTTCTGTTATGTTTTCTTTTGAGTGTTCAGTTTTGCTTTACTCCTTGTTTTCTAGTTTTAGTGGTTTTATTTTTATTTTGCTGTGTTCTCTGGTTAATTCTTAGTTACTGTTTCAGTCTTGGCTCTTTTATGTTTTTCTTTTAAGTTTTCATTTTTGCTTTGCTCCATGTTTTATAGTCTTAGCGGTTTAATTCTTATTTTGTTGTGTTTTCTAGTTATTTTCAGTTTTCTAGGTTTTTATTTGTCGCCCTCTTCTGCCCTCTTGTGTTCTCCTTTTTCCCTTGCTCGTTTCCTGTTCTGCTCTGTGCACACCTGTTCCCAGTCTGCTCGTCACCCTTAAATACCCTCTCTGTTCACTTCTTCTTTGCTGGGTCCTCGTCAAACTTCCTCCAACTCCGTCTCTCTGAGCCTTCCTCCTTGTGATTGTGACCCCCCTGATGTCTCCATGGTTTCTGGTTCGTCTTGACTCGTTTTCTTGCTTTTTCTTTTTGGATTTTTGGACTCTTGGTTTCATGTTAGTTTGAGCTTTGTTCTCTTTTTGGATTTTTGGATTCCTGGTTTCCTGTTTGTTTTTGGACTTTGTTTTCGTATTTGGATTTTTGGATTACCTGCCTCTGTTCTCAGTTATCTCATCATTAAATCCACAAGAAATTCACCTCTGCCTCCCTGCCTCTGCTTTTGGGTCAACAAATCTTTACCAAATCGTGACAGTAAGGCTGAAAGGGACTAATCTATCTAAATTCTATCAGGACAAATGCCTGGAATGTATAGCTTTACGTATCTTTATCATAATCAACTGGATGTTGGTATTTTTGATAGGCATCTACCGTGTTTTCATGACTATAAGGCGCACCGTACTAAAAGGTGCAGTCTCAGTTATGTGTGCTATTACTGTATTTAACACACATAAGGCGCACTGGATTATAGGGCGCGGGATTTATATACAGGTACATGTCCTCTACTACGTTTAAATACCTCTACTGCGTATTTAAAAATAGAGCGGGAGCAAAACTGAGTATGATTGTGCTTTATTCATTTATTTATTACAAAGTATTAATCAAACCCATTGAAATCATCATCCTCTGTTTCTGAATTAAACAGCTGCGCTAAATCAGACATGCCAGTTTCCCCTTCTTCGCTGTCAGAGTCACTTTCCATGCCGTGCGACTCCTCGGGAATGATGCCGGCTTTTGCGAAAGCTCGAACAACAGTGACAGCAGACATGTTAACCCAAGCATCTACAATCCATCCGCAAACGGTGGCGTAACTTGCCCGGCGCTGCCTTCCACTTTTGGTGAAACTGTGGTCTCCGTCGGTCATCCATCCGCTCCCACGCCGCTCGCAGCATTACTTTGAACGGCCGGTTCACACCAATGTCGAGCGATTGAAGTTCCTTTGTTAGACCTCCTGGAATAACAGCGAGCACAGCGTTCATTTGTTTCACCTTGTTTTCCACATCGGCTGTGAGATGGGCACGCATGGAGTCACAGATTAACAGCGATGGTGATGCGTGGAAAAAACCACCTGGTCTCCTTACATACACCTCCCTCAGCCACGCTTTCATCATGTCCTCATCCATCCAGCCCTTTCCATTTGCCTTAATAACGACTCCAGCTGGAAAAGTCTCTTTAGGCAAAGTCTTTCTCTTAAAAATCACCATAGGCGGCAGTTTCTGTCCATTTGCGTGGCAGCCAATCCACGCCCACACGTTCTCATGGCGGTCTCAACAACGTCCGCAGCAACAACACACATAGGGCGTACCACACTATAGGGCGCACCACACATTTTGAGGGAAAAAAAAGATGTTTATATGCGCCTTATAGTGGCGAAAATATGGTAACATGACTATGAGCCTTTAAGCTCCACGCTGTAACAGGACCTTAATAAATGCATGAAAATCGATCAAAGCAATAAAACCAAAACACTCTGGCCTCTAAAGTGAAAAAACAAAGTCATTTTCAATTAAAAAGACTAAACAACAGTTTGGGCTGGCAGCCTGGCTTATAGTGGTGAGTTTAAGTGGCAATTTAATTTACATAGACCTAATGCATGGTCATTTGGAAAAGTTATTTCATTCTTTAAAAAATGAAATATCTGACTGAGAAGATCATTAAAAAAAATAGGAGTTAAAAGAAACCATAAAAATATGCTTATTGTGCATGAATCCTGAGCTATATAGTTATGCTGCTATAGGCTTAGACTGATGGAGGACATAGGGACAACTTTTTCATCGTTCTGCTTCAATCTATCTCTATTCTCCCACTCTGCAGAATCTGTTAGTTCAATCTCTAACGTTCTGCTCTCTCTGCTTTTTCTCATAGTAGCTTCCTCTGGTCTGTTCCTGTTTGGCTGTGACTCCATCCTGGAGAGAAATATCAGCTGTGCTGCTGCCATCAATGCTTTTGTTTATAGATGTTGGAGATTAGCCTGTTTTTCAGTGTAGTCCTGTTTCTCTGACTGTGACTGGCTGAATGTGCTCTTCATCCTCTGACATGGCGGCTGGCTTGAAGCTCGTCTGCCTGGCTGTGTGTTTCCTGCACGGAGCCTCCTTTTACAGTTGCCTTTTGTATCTCTGCTTCTGTCTCCTTAAACCCCAGTCGGCCTCAGCAGATGGCCGCTCACACTGAGCCTGGTTCTGCTGGAGGTGTCTTTCTGTTAAAAGGGAGTTTTTCCTCTCCACGGTCGCTACAAGCATGCTTAGTGTGAGGGATTGTATTTTAGTCAATGAGCCGATGCTATTAATTGGTTTGCTTAGATAGAAAAATGTATTTGACTGTATGATCTGATGAACTGTAAAGTGCCTTGAGATGACATATGTTGTTAATTGTCTCTATAGAAAAATATTTGAAGATTGCTGTTTGTATTTAACCCAATTAACATTACTGAAATTTGATTGTTGAAACATTTCAGTAAAAAGCAACAACAATAGTAATTTCACATCACTGTTTCTCCAGCCTTGGTTTTTGCAGGAACTCAGTGAAACTCCTATGGGCATAAATCATTTTAGAGGAACATTTCCAGACACTGTTTGCGTCTGCACCGCTGTGAAGAAGGGGAAAAAAAAACAGTGAACATCCTAAACTTGCTTTGTTTTCCCTCTTTTGTCTTTCCATCCCCCCTCCCTTCCCTCCCCCGGTGCGCGCGATGGCCGCTCATCCTCTCCTCTGGGTGAGGGACTGGGTCAGCACCTTGGCTGCGCGCGTCTTCCCAGCTGATCCGTGTCGCCTCTGCTCTGTGACATTGTAAAATGACTGCAGCAGATCCAAATTGTACGTGATTGTTCAATGCGGCAGGTCGTGGTGAGGGGGGGCAGCTGCAGCGCGTGGAGTGTAGAGGTGGTGGTGGGGGGTGAAATGGATAAAGAAGAAAAAAATGAAGAAATGGGAAATCTCAGGAACCTGTTTCCAGGGCAACACAGAGGTCTGAAAAACACAGGCAGGTTGGACTGTTTATTCTCCACGCTGCACTGCCCTCTGGCAGCACACAGCAGACGCCTCTAATGACTGGAGCTGCTTTAACGCACCACCAGCTTCCAGGGGACACTGACTGTCTGATTGGGGGCTTAATTCCTTTCCTTTCTGTCACACATGTAGATAATAGTGTTGCAGGTAAAGGGAAATTACAGAGCGTGCTGTGTGATTCATGGCCTAATGCACGGTGACGTCATACTCCTCGGCTTTCCTTTTCTTTTTCTCTAAATTGATCTGCTCTAATCTGCAGTCATTCAGGAGGGGAAAAAAATCCTTTCCTCTTTGAGAGACTTTATCCATGTGATCTTATGAATATATTACCGAAAAATAACCAACTGCCACAGTCTCTGTTGTTATATGAAGATTTAACTTTTGGATAATCAAAAAAAAATTTAAAAGAGGCGTATCAAAAATACAACAATAAGAATCGTTCGTTTGTAAAAATTAATTTAAAAAAAGATTAGTGTTGTCAATTGGTCAAACCGCTGCTCAAGCAGCATCGCTTTCTTTCTCTTAACCCGACTGCGACACCAGAAAATAATGCTGCGTTTAATGACCCTCGGAAATCCCCCTACCTGCCCCTTCCGCGCTTTTCCTCGGTTTGAGTTACGGACGTAAAAGTTGACACATACCACGTATTTCTCATACAACAAACAAGTGCGTCAACTGTTTTAACAACTAAAGAGTTGTAAAAAAAAAAAAAAAAAAAGTCCAAGGAAGAGGTTGGAGTCAAGACAGGTATGAGAACTGCTGGGATCAGAGCTTTAAAAGCCCCCTGACAGACATTTCTATTATAGAGATGAGGAGGAATATATTTTAATACTATTTATTTTGCTCTTTTTTAATAAAAGTATACATATATTGTGTATATATAGTTTTTCCAGCTGCAGACACTGAGAAAAAGTATCAATACCTGCTTAAAGACGGTGCTATCAACCTGCTCAGCTCCCCATCCTGACCTTAACCCAATGCTGTGTTGCTCTGATGCCATTAGTCCTGTGAAAGGAACCCAGACCAAGTAGCTATTAAGCTATTAACACTATGCTCTCTGTGCTTTTTCTCATAGTAGCTTCATTTGGTCTGTTCCTGTTTGGCTGGAGAGAAATATCAGCTGTGCTCCTCCCATCAACACCTTGGTTTATAGATGTTGGAGATCGGCCTGTTTTCCAGTGTAGTCCTGTTTCTCTGACTGTGACTGGCTGGATGTGCTCTCTTCATCCCACGACATGGGAGCTGGCTCAGAGCTTGTCTGCCTGGCTGTGTGTTTCCGGGACAGGGCCGCCTTTACAGCTGCTTTTTGTAACTCTGCTTCCGTCTCCTTGAACCCCAGTCGGCCTCAGCAGATGGCCGCTCACACTGAGCCTGGTTCTGCTGGAGGTTTCTTCCTGTTAAAAGGGAGTTTTTTCTCTCCACTGTCGCTACAAGCATGCTTAGTGTGAGGGATTGCATTTAAGTCAATGAGTCAATGCAATCAACTGGTTTTCCTTAGATAGAAAACTTTGAATCAATCTGACTGGATGATCTGGTTGAACTGTAAAGTGCCTTGAGATGACATGTGTTGTGAATTGACGCTATAGAAATAACCTGAATTGAATTGCATATGCTGTACAGTTGACTGGACATAATTTCAAAGTAAAATAAGAACATTTTATTTGCATGGTGTGTTGCAGTAACAACACAATTAAATGTAGTGTTAACAAACAAAACACAAGGAAAAAACAACAGAGAAAAAGATATTTCAATGGCATAACAAAGGCAGGTAAAGAGACCTTAATTCTGCTGGAGTGAGTAATGAGTGTTCCAAAAAAAGTCTTATATAATCCAAAAGTCTTTAATTAAGAAAAAATTATTAAAGAGAATAACAGAACAATTAGAAAGAGAATAGGTAGCCTCCTATTTATAATTTCTGAATTTAAATCCCTACATTTATTTGCATTTCAGACTTAAGCCTGGTTTACACTTTACGATTTTCGTCCCGACTTTCAGCCTGATGGTGCGTTGCGTAGTGTACAGGGGGTAATGAGGGGAAATCAGTCTCTCACAACCACCTCCCCCTCAGGAATCGTAAGGTTGGGAGAAAATCAAACATGTTTGAAATTCAGTCGGCCGTCATAGGATCACATCAGAGCGTCCGGTCGCACAGTTTGAGAACATGCGTCCTGAGCTATGAACTTTTAAACCCTGAGGTTCCGTCGTAGTTTGAGCTGTGGCTGCCAGCTATGATTGAAAATATTACACAGTGTATGCCCGGATTTATGCAATATTCTGATCTTATGAGGAAAAATGTTGGGGTTTGTTTAACTCTAAGTCATAATTAGCGTTGCACCAGTATCGAAGGGGACTGCACTATACTGCTGCCATATATACCACACTAAACCAGACAGACAGAAAAACCTAAGGGGGTTAAGAGCGGCGATCAGCCTCTCACGACCACCTACTAACCAGGAATCGTGATTTGATTATCCAAATCGTGTTTGATTTTCTCCCGACCGTCATGAACTAATCGCTCAGGGCGGATGCGCAAAGAAGGATTCTTCTTTTTCCTCTATTGACGATGCAATCAGCAGGTTTTCCTTAGATAGAAAACTTTGAATCAATTTGACTGTATGATGCGGTGAACTGTAAAGAGCCTTGAGATGATATGTGTTGTGATTTGGCGCTATATAAATAAACTGAAATGAACAGGATAGGAAAGGGCAACTTCGGTCCCTGAGAGCCAGAGTTCTGCAACAATAAGATGTGTCCTTAGTCAAGAACACCTGAATCAAGTTTCAGGAATCCAGTTTGTGTGGTCTGTTTTTGTGTTTCCTTTCCTCCTCCACCAGGTGGTGCCCCGCCCTCATTGGGTCTCCCTGCACACCTGCAGCTCATTGCCTCATTACCTGTGGAGTGCTCTTAAGCTGCTGACTGCCACTACCTCTACACCAGAGTGTTTGCCAATACTGGGTACTCTAGCCATGCTTAGTTTAGCAGAGTCTAACCTGGGTTTTTGGTTGCCAGTTTGTGTTACTCAAGCGAAGCTGAGTTTTGCTGAGTCAAACTGAGTTTTTGTCAACCTGAGGTAGTGGCAGTCAGCAGCTTAAGAGCACTCCACAGGTAATGAGGCAATGAGCTGCAGGTGTGCAGGGAGAACCAATGAGGACGGGGCACCACCTGGTGGAGGAGGAAAGGAAACACAAAAACAGAGCACACAAACTGGATTCCTGACAAAGAGGGGGTCCGCGTTCCCTAGGGGGTCCACGGAGGTACTGCATGGGGGTTGCAAAAGTTTTGGTTGATTAGACTTTTTTTTATATTCCCACTGCAATTTTTTTCACTAATTGAAATGTGTTTAAATACACATTAACATGGATTCAACACACTGTAGTAAACAGATAAATGGAGTCTTTCAGTCATCAACGCACACATTCAGCATAGTATTTCAAGCTGGGCACCGTTTCATTCACAACACCTGTCCCATCAACCAGGAGTCAGAATCCGAAATACTTTAATAATCCCAGGGAGAAATTACTTTCGTTACATTCCTCCATATGCAATAGAGTGAGTAAAGAACCTGTGTAATACAGTTTCATACAATATATAAAATTAGGGATTCCCCGCTCCATCTTGGCATTAGTTTGGAGGTCCTTGGCCTGGAAAACGTTGAAGACCCCTAATCTAAATATTTAATTCAGGTTAAAGTATACCTGCCATGTCACATGCCTTAAGCCTAGTATTCCCATTGGTGCAGAACCCCTTTGAGTACCTATACATTTCAGACCATCGAAATCTACAAAAAAAAATCATATACATCGTTTTGTGAAGTTTTGTACTTTTATTTTATTACCACTCTGAACTTTTTGTGAATGCAACAATTAAAAAGAAATAATCACTTTGATGAAAAGGTTGTAATGTAAGATGGAATTAGGGCCAGGCTAGGACCACGCTTTTTTTTTTTCTTCTATTACGAGAATAAATCGTAACAATACGAGAATAAAGTCGTAAAATGATGAGAATAAAATCGTAACAATACGAGAATAAAGTCATAAAATGATGAGAATAAAATCGTAACAATACGAGAATAAAGTCATAAAATTATAAGAATAAAGTCGTTCAATTATGAGAATAAAATCCTAAAATTCTGAGAATAAAGTCGGAAAATTACATTAATAGTCGTGAAATTACGAAAATAAAGTCGTAAAATTACGAGAATAAAAATCGCAACGAGAATAGTCATAAAATTATGAGAATGAAATCATAACATTACGAGAATAAAGTCGTAAAATTATGAGAATAAAGTCGTAAAATTACTAGAATAAAGTTACAGCGAGAATAGTTATAAAATTATGAGAATTAAGTCGTAACATTACCAGAATAAAGTCGTAAAATTACTAGAATAAAGACGTAAAATTACGAGAATAAAGTCACGAGAATAGTCCTAATTTTACAAGAATAAAATCTTAACATTACGAGAATAAAGTTGTAAAATTACGTGAATAATGTCGTAAAATTATGAGAATAAAGTCGTAAATTTATAAGAATAAAGTTGTAAAATTACGAGAACAAAGTCGTAAAATTACGGTTATAACAATTGTAAGAGTCATAAAAGTCATAAAATTATGAGAATGAAATCATAACATTACAAGAATAAACAGGGGCGGAGCTAGATGGGGGGCCTGGGGTGGCCATGGCCACCCTTAGCCAATCATTGTCCACCCCTGTGGCCACCCCTACCATTCCCCCCCCCGTCTAATACAGATGGTGGCAGCAGTAATACTCTCAAGTGGAAATATTCAGAACATTTTAATTTTTTGTGATGAATTATGCCCATCATTATACTAACATCAAAGATAATAAATAGAGTTCATGCTCTTTTCAGAACTAGATTTTGTGCTATATGGGGTAAAGAGAAAATTATGTGTCTCTGCAAGTCATCTTTGAGTCTTCAGTGAAATCATAAATAAATAACAATTTTAATGAAGACTTATCAAATAATCAATTTATGTAGATATTAGCACTTGTAAATGTCAATTTTATGCAGACTTTTTATTCATAAAAGCAGATAAGTAATGACAATGGCAAAGATTTACACCCCCAGAACTCAAAACTGAAAGAGTTTTATCCACTACACCTTTTATTTAGAAATTACGGGTGTTTAAATATATGCGCCTATTTGTTAACAAAGGCTGTAGGAAAGTATAGTTTGTCTTTATTTAGAAAATATGGATGTTTTGCTTGTTAATTTTCCTGTTGGAAAGTGTAGATAGACCCTAAAGTTCTGGTGCCGATCCACTTTCGGCCACCCCTCAGTCTACATTGTTTTTTGCCTGGCCACCCTTATAAAAAATTTCTGGCTACGCCTCTGAGAATAAAGTTGTAAAATTATGAGAATAAAGTCGTAACATTACGAGAATAAAGTCGTAAAATTAATAAAGTCATAACAAGAATAGTCATAAAATTACAAGAATAAAGTCGCAATATTAAGAGAATAAAGTCCTAAAGTTAAAATTACGAGAAACAAGTTTTATTTTATGACAACTCTGACAAGAAGCACTTCCTTCCCTAAAATGAGGAATGTGGAGCATTATGTTAAGTTAAGCTTTGGTGGTTTTTCTGGTTTGATAAATAAGGAAATCTTTTAGCAGCAGCATCAAATTGGTCGGAAGGTCAAAGTGGACTCAGGTTGCTGATTGGTGGAGCTGGTCGGAGCTCGAAGCTTTCTTTCTGAAACAGATTGTTCTAAAATGACTTCATTCTCGTTATTTTTCAACTTTATTTTCGCAATGTTACGTCTTAATTTATTCTCATAATGTTACGTCTTTATTCTCGTAATATTAAAACTTTAATCTCGTAATATTACTACTTTATTCTGGAAAAAGAAGAAAAAAATCTCTAGCCTGGCTCTACTCCGTCGTAGTAATGACCTATCAATTATATCAGGGGTGAGTAAAACTACTATTTGTCAGAGGTCCTTGAACGCAGCACTCCTTTATCTCCGTTTAGCTAAGCTAACATAACTGTATACAGTAAAGCAGCTGCATTGTCTGCCAGCTGAGGCATACCCACGGTAAGCTGCGGGCTTTGTTGACAGTTAGTGTTTTTAAAGCGTCGGTTAGCATGCGGCTAACAGAGGAGCGTGTTCCGCTGTTATATAAAGTTAAGGGTGAGAGTTAAACAGCCCCTCCGGTTAGCTGCGGGTGTTAAAGCCCCTCCACAGACAGCTCTCTGCTGGCACTCCACACCGCGTCACACAAGCCAAACTTAAAGCGGCTGTCAGAGCTGCGCTTTCTCCGCTCCTTCAAACCGGGACAACCTGCGACAGTTCCTCTCCACCCTCCCCGGGCAGCGCGATAAGGTAAGGAGAAAGAAAACAGCTGGTTTTCTCCGTGTTTTATTTTTTAGTGACAGAGCGCGTGCAGAGGAGCGCATGCGGAGCCAGACAGAGAGAGGCTGCTCTCATCCACTCTGTGCTGCTGCCGCTGCACACCGATCAAATGCTTTGTTCTGCTCTGCTGCCCGCTGTCTCTGTGCAGAGATGCATTTACAAATCGACGTCGAAAACATACAAATAATAGATGCACATTATTGAAACCGTATTGCACCGTGATGATGAGCAATAATAATTGAGCTGTCATATTAATTTAACAGGAATTTTATGAGTTCCTTGGATCTGTTAGGGACGAATTACCTGCTGTGGAATGACTGGGTTCATGCTGGATGAGAAGGCAGCTGCAGGAATAATTTTTATCACTAAAACCATATGATTTGGAGAGCAAACAGTCGTTTTTTAACTTTAGTGGGATATAATTTACAAAATGACCCGTTATAAAACAGGGGAGAGCGCAGCTCTCCTTCTGAGATTTGGAGGGAAAATTCAGTGCTGCATTGCATTTGCTGCCTGACCTTTACTGCAACATCTTATTTATGTTATTCAATTTAATTCACACCCTTCAAACCTTTTTTTAAAGCTATATTTTTCCCTCACATTAGCGTCTCACGATTTGTTTTAACCTGAAACAGACACCAATTAGTGCCTAAAGCTGCAGCTGGATTAAAATGTTACATTTGATAACTGAAATCTGAAAAGTGTGGAGTGTACCTGGTTTCAGGTTCTCTGCAATCACAGTGTTGAATCTCTGGGCTCTTAACTCAAGATCAGGCAGATTGGATGGAGAGCTAAAGAAGAGAGGATTCCCACAGCATGATGCAGCCACTACCAGATTGATTTATCCACATCTGATGTTAAGGTTAAATAGCAGGAGTTGGAGGATTTTTTTCAGCTTTTTATTGAAAATCTTTCTCTTTAAAGTTTATTATTTATTTTTTCTAAAAAGAAACTCTTTTGTTTGTGATCATGAGAAATATTTGCTTCTCTGCTGGATGAAGCAGCAAACATGGCTAAAAGGCACAGATGAACCTTTCCGTTTCTTGATCTGACGGCTGTGGGGAGATCTTTAATCTTTTCATGTCTCATTTTCCACATGGTTTGAGTTGATGCTTCCTTTCAATGTTAACTCACACAGTTTGCAGACGACACCCCCGTGTTTTCTTAGGTCTATAATTTGGTTGCTGGAGGTCATTTCCTGCTGTCAGTTTTTTTTTTTTGTCTCAAATGTTTCCAACCACAAAATGAAATTGAAGTATTGAATCTAAGTAGAATCTGCAAACTTCTGTAGCTTAGTGACTTTCTGTTGAAGGTTCTACGTTTATTACTTTATGGAATCCGATATTACATTAAATTGGATTGTAATTAGATTTAATTGAAATGTGCTGTTCAGAACTTGAGTGAGACTGTTTATCTATGCCACACTGAATGTATTTTAATCTGGATAGGAAATGGATACATAAACTAAAACTGGTCACAGTTAGAAAGTATTTTGAAGCCAGTGAAACTACACTTGACCTTAAGTGATGTTTTATGATTTATTCCAGGCAAAAACACAGAAAACCAAGTATTTATACGTATAAGGACGAGATTTTTTCTGGTTTAATTTGAGTCAAAATGACTATTTTTCTGTAACATAGGTTCAGTGAAGTTTGGGGATATTCTGGAGACATTTTCTTAACAGGGGCGGTTCTAGACCACATTTACTAGGGGGGCCAGTTTTTATAAGGGCACACAAAAGCATGAAACAAAAAAAAAAACAGGGACATAGTCATCGTTTAAAATATAAAAAGAAACAAAGAGCATCTGGTTTAATCGAGTGACAAGATTCTTATTGAAAATTTGTATTTTTTGGGGGGATTTTTTTTCTTTTACAGTTTACACTTTACCTTAAATAAAAAAAAATCCTTACAATACGAAAAACTAACTGAAATAATTAGTTGCTAAATAAAATGAAACTATTCTTTGGACTATTAGTTCAATGTACATCAATAATTTGGAGTTATTAGAAATTTTTGATTTAATTTCTATGAAAATTACCAGTTTTGATTGAACCAGAATTAGAACATGAATTAAACTGATAAATTCAGCTGTAACAAATTTAAGGGTTTTTAGTAGTTCAAACTGTGGTCCTTTCTCAATAAGACTGAAGCCTTCACCTTAAAGGTGTTTTAGGAGATCTTGGAAAAATGGATCCAGCAAGCTATTTTATGAACACACACAACCATGCCTCTCCCTTCAGACCACCCCACGAAACCACTGCTTCAAAACACATGAACGCACATGCTGTCTGCAGTGCTGATGCAACGATGCAGAGCGCTATGATCACTTCTCTGAAACAGTTTATTAACGCCAACATAACTTAAAATGCCAAGATCTGCTGGCAAAAACGCCTTCCAGCCGCCGTGGTTTGCCGGGACCGGGCCAGAGGCTGCTGCTGAATGGGATTCCTAGTGACAGCGCTCCACCGGTGTGCGGGGGTCTGAGCGGCTCCCACAGAAATAATATTTGAAGGCAGGATGGTAATCTGGATGAACTGACTCCACTGATGATGTTTTCAGGTGGACTTTCTCACTTAAAAAAATATTCAAACTACTTTTTACCCACTGATCACAGCAAATATTGCTGCCATTTTTACAGGCAAAGAAAGTATAGGGTAGCTCCGCCCAACGCGCATCAAACCCACTTTCGCACTGCGCAGCTAGAGCAGCAAAAAAGCTTCAGCCGCGCATCAGAACTAAACCTGTACAAGCATCAAAAATGAAGCAGCATGCGCGTTTTTGCTGCTCTTGGTGCTTTAGGTGTGAACGTAACATAGCAGTGGCTAGCTTCCAGCCATGGCGTCCTGCACGAGCATTGGGAGGTCGATTAGTTCATGTGTCAGGGTACGCGCACAGGGGGGAGGGACAAGCAGACGGCCATGATGTCAGTCATGTATCATGTACAAGGACTGTCTTTTGTGATTGGTTGGGGGCCTTTTATTTTACTTTCCCTTCCAGACCTTCTATTTCGTTGCTTGCTAAGCGGCTGTGGGGATATCTTTAATCTTTTCATTTGTATATTTTTACTTTTATATTTTTTCCTATTTGCTTTGATTCTGTTTTATTTTCCTGTATTTTAATCATGTAAAGCACTTTGCATTGTCTTTGTACTGAATTGTGCTATACAAATAAATTTGCCTTGCCTTGCCTTTAAGCAACACGATAAAAAATGTGTCAGAAAAGATCCCTAACTGCACCTTTAACTTTAAAACCATAATTAAAATAGAAAAAAATGTAATTAGTCAAAGGCAGCTATTGGTCGCTATGTCTGTTCCATCAATAGAAATATCTTTCTTTTTTATTAGAGGGGCCATAACAGGAGCCAGGACTAGTTCTACAGGGACACTGGCCCCCGTTGGCCCCTCTCTAGATCCGGCCATCATTTATAACCTCAGAGGATGGACCAATTAAGCAGCATTGCATGCAACAATTATCTTCAAACTGATAGTTGTTAGTTGTAGCTTTGCTGTTGGTAAAAAGGTAAAAAACCTGTTTCATGTAAGAAATGTTTACTGGGAAAGGATTCATGTAGTGAATCGCAACATTTCGAATGTTTTCATTTTTACAGAAAAAATATTCTAGCTTCATGGTCCTTTTAACCTGGTTAAGACCGAGATCTAAAAATGTTATTGTTGCCTTTAACTCTGACTCATTATCTGAGTCAATATGTTGGGATATTTGATCTGAAACTAATTATTGGATGTAGGCATGCTAGTTATTGATTAGTGAGTTGATTGATCTTATCAATTGACTGTCAGTATATAAAATCTTACAATTGTATATAACATCAATATTAAATAAGCAACAAAAGTCAAAATATGTAAATATAAAGACATATATTAAATATTTTATAGAAAACGATATATATATTAGGGGTCGAACGGTTCACAAAATCCACGGTTCGGTTCACGGTTTCGTGGTCACGGTTTTCGGTTCGGTTCGGTATATGTTGATTGTTACACCGAAATCCCATAAAAATTAATGAAATGAATGAAAAAATCAAAAAATTAATGAATTGTAATAATTTTTAATGATCCGCGGAAACCCTGGATCATTTCCGTATGTTTTGCTGCTTTGAATTTAATCATCTGGCGCATGCTCTCTACGATCTCCAAGGAACTCAGAGGGGAGCGGACGGAGGGAGCCACAGTGGAGGCTGTAGGCTTTGCTTTGAGCAGCCGGTCTGGAGCGCAGCGGGGCGGAGCGCTGACGGAGCATGAGGGATTTCGGGGTTAGCATGACATGTTGGTCGTGTTGCTGTTAGCATAAACAAAACGTGTTGCACAATGCTTGCACACTGATGCACTTTTATCCACAACTTTCTTTCCGCCGTCATCGTAGGTCACTCTAAATGCAAAGTGGTCCCATACAGCAGACCTATAAAGTGCTGCTGGCGCGTCTTCCAACTCCTGTTCTTTCCCACTCACCATACCCACACAATTCTCCACAACAACTGATTTTTTTCTGCTACACCCGGCTACGCTGCTTCACTTCTTCTTCTTCTTGTTTACTACTGGTGGTTGGCTTTGGTCGCAGTACCGCCACCTTCTGGAGTGTAAACGCTTCGCCTATGAGAAAAAGGAGCAGCACAGGAACCGAACGAAACACACGCGAACCGAACCGAGACAGTCGAAGCGGACGAATCGGACGGTTTTCATAAACTGTTCCATCCCTAATATATATATGTATAAAATTCAATATTAAATAGTAAAAAAATATATACCTTTCTTTATAGATTATAAATTATATTTGCTGTAAGTTGGTTATTCATGTTTTACTGTATATTCTTTGTACCATTTCTCTATATTTCAATTCGATTACTGAATTACTTAACGATTATTTCAATAGTCAAATAATTCAGAGTACTAACATCCAACTGGTTCTTTCAGCCCTAAAATTAATAAACCATTCATTGACATTAATTATTATTCAGTTATTTGTTCTGTAATTATATTATTGCCTTGATTTGAACAATATTTACGCTGGAATGAGAGAAGAACATCTTATCTAAGAGCAAAGCAGCTTGTTTGGCTGTGAAAGGCCAACCCAGCGGTTCTGTTGACAGCATTCACAATCCTCTCAGACCATTAAAACGGTTTCCTATTCTTTTCAAGCCAGCCTATCGCCACAGGGATCAGGAGAGAACCGGGTTACACCCCTGACAGATCGCCACTTCTGCTTATCATGCTCACATTATGTAATGATCTATAAAGTGACATGGTAACCTCATCATTGTTCTGTTAACCTCATAAACACCGGGACCGTATTTGTAGTCGGTAATCCCAATGGAGCTGTTGAGGTTGAGGTTTGGTTTTTGGGATCAGGTTGTGGTCGGAATTTAATTTTCCAGCCAAGGGGATACAAAAAAAATGGTTTAAAGCTGTTATTTAAACAAGCATGACTTGTTGTTTTGGAGTTGGAGCGTCTCTCTGAGGTGAGGAAGCCTGTGCCTGTTTTTCCTCTCTGGCCGTGACTTCCTGCATGTATCATGGGCACAAAAACATGTTGTTATGGCCGTAAGGCCAGGCTCTGCTGCTTTAGCAAAAATGCTTTACGTATAAACACCAACAGATATCCCATTAGTTCATTGAATCATTCTAGGCTGTAAAGAAAGTGCTGACACTGAATTCCATTCAGGGAGTATTTCTGTATTCTTTAAAAAAATAAAAAAATCTGTTATTTGAATTATTATTCAGTTTATTTGTTCAAAATCCCTTCAGTCACTTTTATTTGATATTTATTGGATTAGAAAATCCCTTTATTGTCCCAAAATGAGGAAAGTTACAGCAGCAGAAAGATTATAGAAAAAATGGTCTCACTAATATGGATCTTTAAATAAGGTATAAGAATAACATAATAGTGAATAGTTAGAAAATAAACAAATTAAATACTGTACTGTAAATGTCATGATCAGGCAGGATTACTAGCCCAAATGCAGAACTCACAGACACAGAGGCAGGATAAAAGTCCATTAGTTTATTGGATACAGACAGGGGTCCTCCTGGAGAAGCAGAGAGGACAAGGCAGGTTAGGTTCAGGTTTACAGATTTACAGGTTCAGGCTTACAGGTTTACAGGTTCAGGCAGGCAGACAGGGTGGCTCAGGCTTGCTAACCATAACTAGAGTCAACAATCCGGCTCAGAGTGGAGCTCTCCTCCAGCTTATGTAGGGAGAGCTTAATGAGCAGATGGGGATCAGCTGCTTCAAATGAGCACCAGCTCTCAGGAGAGGATCCACGGCGCCCTCTGGAGGGCAAACCTCTGGATCCCAACCGACAGCAGAACCCCTCAGAAAGGGATCCACGTCGCCCTCTGGAGGGCAAACCTCTGGATCCCAACCGACAGCAGAACCCCTCAGAAAGGGATCCACGTCGCCCTCTGGAGGGCAAACCTCTGGATCCCAACCGACAGCAGAACCCCTCAGAAAGGGATCCACATCGCCCTCTGGAGGGCAAACCTCTGGATCCCAACCGACAGCAGAACCCCTCAGAAAGGGATCCACGTCGCCCTCTGGAGGGCAAACCTCTGGATCCCAACCGACAGCAGAACCCCTCAGAAAGGGATCCACATCGCCTTCTGGAGGGCAAACCTCTGGATCCCAACAGTAAAGGGTTTTATCGATATAAAAAACTCTGCATCTGGTGAATAAATAACCAATATGCACCTATGGACATTTTTACAGTTATGGATATTTGAAAATAGGAGCAACATTACAGATGTGCAAAATGACAGCAGCATGTTAATTTTATTGAATAAGGTGGAGGTCTTTAATAGGGGTCAGTGACCCCTTGGGGTCCACTGAGGTGCTGCATGGGGGTCGCAAAAGTTTTGGTTGATCAGACTTTTTTTATATATAAATATATATTTTATATATAAATATATATTTTGTATATAAATATATATTCCCTTGTAATTTTTTCCTCTAATTGAAATGTCTTTAAATCCACATTAACATGAATTCAACACATTGTAGTAAACAGATAAATGGAGGCAGAAGATGTCTTTCAGTCATCAATGCACACATTCAGCGACACACAGGAGCTCTTTCAAACTGGGCACTGTTTCATTCACAACACCTGTCCCATAAACCAGGAATCAGAATCAGAAATACTTTAATAATCCCAGGGAGAAATTTCTTTCGTTACATTAATCCATCTGTAATAGTGACTATAGGACCAGTTTGTTTATACACTATTTCATACTATATATATAATTAGGGGGTCCCTGCTCCAATCTCACCATCAGTTTGGGGGTACTTGGCCTGGAAAACATTGAAGACCCCTTTACTAAGATAGAAACTGTCCAAAATCAGCATGAATGTAACAACTTATTGAGGTTGTTGGGAACAGTGGTGCTTCTAGAGCAGGGGTCTGCAACCTTTCATATCCAAAGAGCCATTTTGCCCCGAGTCCGACCAAGTAAAAGTTGTTTAGAGCCGCAAAGTAGATGACTTTTTAGAAAAACAATTTGTTTGTATTTTTATTATATCGTATAGGAAATTAGTTGCCATCTTAAACAACCAACAATGTATGTATTTTATCTTTTAAAATAATATTAAAACATATAAATTCCAAGCTAATTAAAAGGAAAGTGACTCTAAAAACATATTTCTGGTTCTTTTAATGTCCTTCTTATCCATCTTATAAAAAAACACTAAAGCTTTTAAGAATGGTATTTATTTTGTAGTACATTATTTAGGTCTTTATATACATTTTAGCCACCTTAAGAGCCGCTGCAGAGGGTCCAAAGAGCCACATGTGGCTCTGGAACTGTAGGTTGCAGACCCTTGTTCTCGAGTCTTACAGCGGCTGGGAGGAAGGATCTGTGATAACGCTCCCTGGTGCATTCAAGCTGGGCTCACACTGTACGATTTTTTTGCTCTTTTCAGGCTGACTTTCCAGTGGTGCGAGAATTTTTTGATCAGCCCGTCTTTCAGCCCGATTGTACGTCATGTAGTGTACAGGGGCTAACGAGGGGCGATCAGCCTCTAACGACCATCTTCTGATCAGGGATCGTGAGGTCGGGAGAAAATCAAACATTTTTGAAATTCAGTCGACCGTCTTAAGGTGGTCGTGGGCAAATCGCTCAGTGCGCAAACAAGGATTATGCTTCTTCTTCCTCTCAGATGAAAACACAGAAGCATGGCGGGGGTGCAATGAGTGAAATGGAGTTCTTTCTGTAAAATTGACAGACCGTCGTAGCCACGTTTGCTCAGCCATGTCTTCGTCCAAATACATCGTCATCTTTTCTTTTTATAACCTGACTCCGCCAGATGGATTTGCTCTGCATATCCATCTGGAAACCTTACGTTGAAGTAATTTTGGGAAGGGGCGAAAATACTGGTTAGCTGATTGGCCTATGTTGGTGATAGACGGGCCAAATAAACCAATCAGATCAACGAAGCATATGACGTACTAACAGAGCGACGACGAAAACACAACCACAAGACAGGCTACTCTTGCCGAAACCAGTGGGGAGAAGAGCAAAAACATCTTTTCCTCTGAGAAAAGCCTCCAGATCAGTGTTTTGCTCTTCTTTCAGTGAAGAAATACTCTGTAATTCCGATAAAACTTGCTCGATAGCCACGCTAACGCTAGTTTCATCAGCTGAAGCTGCCATGTTCTTTAGACTGAACTGTCGCGCTTCTCGTTGCATCACACCTCAACCCGCCTCAAAGCCAACGCTGATTGGACGTTTGTTTGGTGAACGGCTCCAAATTTTCTTTAACGGAGAGTCTCCAGACTGATCTGCGAGTGAAACCTTGAAAGCTCGCGAGATCAGGATGGTCTCACGAGCTATTCTTTTTAGGGCTTTCAGCACAAAATTGCACAAAATGCCAAGGCAGTGCGTTTCACTATAGTGAGCTTCATATTCCTCTTCGACTCATTTGGCTTCTAAATAGACGAGTCCAAATAACGCCATCTCACTGCGGAGCTGAGTCCAACGTGGTTTTTAGATGTACAGTGTGAGCAGATAGATTCCAGTGTGAGCTGTAGCTGCGTGCAACGATTGAAAAAAATCGCACAATGTACGCCCGGCTTAAAGGTGCAGCAGTCTATCACTGAAGGAGCTCTCCAATTCTGCGTCAGCTTCATGCATGGGGTGGGAAACATTATCCAACAGAAATGTTAATTTAGTTAGGATCCTTTTGTTTCCCACCTCCTGCAAGGAGTCCAGAGGGCATAAGCTAGTGTTTGTGACGTTTGAAGGGCAAAGGTTTCTTCTATTCAAACGATTACATCAAACAATTTGATATATTTAAAAATATTTTAGAGATTTAACCCTTTATAGGGCATGTTAGCATTGTTAGCCCGTCCCTCAGTGAGATCTAGAAGCACAAGATTTATATCCAGCCATTCAGCATTCTGCTACATGGCTGTACATCTTATTTTGAATTGACATTTGAATTGAGAAAGCTTCCTGGAGAGGTGGCGAAACGTCTTCAAAGCTTGAAAACCAAGTCCAGTATATATTTTTTGAATTTTTACGGAATCTTATTTTGGCATTCGACCAATTAGCTGAACCCTTCAATGATATATTAGCTACTGCAAATTAAGTTGAAAAAAAAACTTAAGTCAAGAAAAGAAGGTAAAATTAAAAGTTAATTGAAAAGCTAAAAAGTAAATAAGCCTAGTTAATAATTCTATTTAGGTTTATAAACTAAAAATGTAAGTGCCAGTATCAGCATTAATGCCTCTAAGGTTATGTTGTACCAAAAAATTTGGCATTTCTTGTTATTGCATTGACATAAAATTTTGCCATCAAAATATCAGTATTTTTTGAACGTTACAAAGATAATAAAGTCTTATCTTGGATTCCAGTTACACTAATTGCTTGAAATTTGGATATTTAAAGTATTTCCCTGTAAAGGGATTTAAAAAAGAATTTCTGTGTTTAAACTGACAACATTATTAACAGGCTGCTTGAAAATAGTCAAACTTAATTGAATTTAGGAATAAAGAAGTTTAAAAAACCGTGTAACCTTTAAACGGTTGGAGGTTGTTAAACACTGCTGATATGTCCTTTTATTGAGCTAACGGTGTGCTTTAGAGCACAGAGAGGATCCTTCAGGCTTCCTTTCATCACAGCTTTCTCTTAGCGCTGAAAACGCTCTAACCACGCTTAAAGAAAAATGTTCTCTTTTCAGCGTTGTGAGCTGACATCTGCCTTTGGCTGGCTGGTGCTTCACAAAGTTAAAAGATAAGCTTTCCAATTCACTTGAGACTCCTAATTAGTGCTTTTTAAAGACAGTTCCAGAGGACAGCAGGGAAGATTGTCCTTTATGTTAAAGGATTTTTCTTTTTCAGCAAGTTAAGCTTATTATTATTGATTAGAAATTCAGCTAACAGTCGTTTTGATTAATTATCTGGTTGTAAGGAGGTGAGCAATATCTTTTTTTAGGGAGTTAAAGTATGGAAACAGCTGATCTGTTGCCAAAATGCTGACTCCATATCTGTGGCTTTTGGTTAAACCAAAGAAAACACTGGGAAGTGAACATTTTGGGTGGGAAAGTTGCACATTTTTTTCACATTTCCTTGAATTGTCAGCAAGCTCAGTTAGCTTCATCCATCACATTGGCAAAAAGAGATGTTTTTTAAACATGGTTCATGGAATTAATATTTTTTTTTTTTACATACAGCTCCTTCTCAAAATATTAGCATATTGTGATAAAGTTCGTTATTTTCCATAATATAATGTAGACCTGAAATATTTCAGTTAGTGTGTTTAAATTCAGAATTCTGAGATTAAAGACAGAATTCTGAGAAAAAAGTCGGAATTCTGATATTAAAGTCAAAATTCTGAGATTAAAGTCAGAATTCTGAGAAAAAAAATCAGAATTCTGAGATTAAAGTCAGAATTCTGAGATTAAATTCAGAATTCCAAGATTAAATTCAGAATTCTGAGATTAAATTCAGAATTCTGAGATTAAAGTCAGAATTCTGAGATTAAAGTCAGAATTCTGAGGAAAAAATTGGAATTATGAGATTAAAGTCAGAATTCTGAGATCAAGACAGAATTCCGATATCAAGACAGAATTCTGAGATTAAAGTCAGAATTCTGAGATTAAATTCAGAATTCTGAGAAAAAAAATCAGAATTCTGAGATTAAAGTCAGAATTCCAAGATTAAATTCAGAATTCCAAGATTAAATTCAGAATTCTGAGATTAAATTCAGAATTCTGAGATTAAAGTCAGAATTCTGAGATTAAAGTCAGAATTCTGAGGAAAAAATTGGAATTATGAGATTAAAGTCAGAATTCTGAGATCAAGACAGAATTCCGATATCAAGACAGAATTCTGAGATTAAAGTCAGAATTCTGAGATTAAATTCAGAATTCTGAGAAAAAAAATCAGAATTCTGAGATTAAAGTCAGAATTCCGAGATTAAATTCAGAATATTGAGATTAAAGTCAGAATTCTTAGAAAAAAATCAGAATTCTGAAATTAAAATCCGACTTCTGACTTTTCTCCCCTATTAAACTGAAATAAAGTACAAAAAAATCAGTCAACCTTTTTTTATTTTTTCAATGGCCCTACTCCTCTTCTGTACAATATGCTGAAGAAAAAAAAGCTTTATTTTTCTTTTAATTTTTTTCCATTTTATTGTGTCAGCCTAAACTTAGACAGACACAAAATAGGAAACTGTTAGGTTATTCAAAACATTTTTTTATATAAATGGAATAAAATATGAGAAACGCTTATGATCCCAGTTGAAGAGAGATATAAAACTGTACTTTGAAGACAAAGTCTGTTGCTCTGATATACTGTCAGACTTAATTAGCCACTAAAATGAATAAAAAAATCCCACACAGCGCCTGCGATTAATCGTGATTACCTGAATCTTTGCGTGTTGCAAGATTGCTTCTCTTGCTACTGTCCGTTTGGCTCAGCTTAACACTGAGCATCAGCGCCCTCTTTTGGATGTAGGCCGCACCGCAACACTGGAAGTGGGATGTTATCAGTTCCTTCCTACAGCAGCCTTTGCCAAAGAAAAGAAGCCCCACAGCATGATGCTCCACCGCCGTGCTTAACTAATATAAATATCAATACAGGATTCTGAGGCGCCTTTTCTTTGTTCTAATGTGATAGCAGAGCTCTACAAGAGCACATTATTTTATTAGATAAAGTTTATTAACTCAAGTTACAGACAGGTGGATTCTTTATCCTAATAAGGTGACTTCTTGCACTAATTGGTTATTGCTTCATTTGCTGTCGCGCACACCACTGTATGCGGTCCTTGTAAAACAGCCCAGCAGCTGCAGCAGCAAGCAGTTTGAGACTTGATAGAGACGGAGTGATTCAACTGTCAGTGTGATGGCAAGATCTGAGCTTTGAGAGGCGAAGGACGAGAAAAGGATCCGACAGCGAGGAGCGCAGGGGAAGAGCTGTGGGTAAAGAAAATGTCAAGACGCTAAGGTCAAAAGAGGCAATGGGAGAGAAAAAAGGAGCGGAGGGCTTCAATGAGTCCTCCACAGGTACAACATGCACCTCTTGTGTTCCCCTTTCAACATCTGATGGCACCACACGTCTCGCACGTCCCCCCCTCTCTTTGTGTGGTTTAGCTGCTCAGCTGTGATGGAAATTCCAAGGTCCTCGATAGGAGGGGATTTGAAAATGGTGATCATGTGATCTGAGGAGCACCCCTCCCTTTCTGTCTTTTTACACAAGATTCACCATGTCTGACCTAAATCTGCAAAGGAAGGCAGCAGTTGGGGAACAGAAGCAGAACGTGTTTGTGGGGTACGGTTGGGGAACGTTCAGGGCTCTGATGTTGGGAAAAAGTCACTTAGTTGCAGTCAGATAAAGAAACTCATTAGGTAAAGGCAGAGAAGCAGCATGCAGCAGGGTTAATGAACGCAGAAGAAACAGGGATATTCAGCTGAAAATGCAGGTATAATATTTGATAAGCCATATCAAATTTTGAGCTTGTATCTTTTAATTGTTGGTGATGTATTTCCTCTTGCATAAAGCCGCTCTACACGCAACAAACCTATGAACTGTAATTATTAAATAATTCTTTCCTCTGGAAAAAATGGTGAATTCAAACTTTTTTTCATTTATTTTGTAGATTTATTTTAAAAATATCTTATTTATCCCTTCTAAATAAAAAAAAACGATAACATAAGTTAGTCGGAAGGATTCACTCCTCCTGGATGTGCTGAAAGTACATATTATTTTAATTGTGTCGTTGACTCTACAGCAATCCCTCAAACCAAACATGCTTGTAGCGACAGTGAAGCAGAAAAACTCCCTTGTAACAGAAAGAAACTTCCAGCAGAAGCAGGCTGAGAGTCGGCGTGCTTCTGCCCAGACCGACTGGGGTTAAAGAAGACAGAAGCAGAGATAGAAAATAAACATATATTTTTAGAAAAGGTAATAGTAGCTCCATAGCTGGCTCTGTATAGGAGAGAAACAGTTAATTTTTCATGTAAAAAAAATGAAAGAGAACACATAAAGCTAGTCACAGTAAAACCTGAGCGTATAGCTATCTCTAGGAGAGGAATGTAGGATAAGCCCCGCCCCCAAAAGTGAAGAGAAAGTTGTCTGTAAAATTAAATTCGAAAAGAATATAAATTGTAAAAATCAAACTACAAAAGGAAATGTAAGTAAAATAAAATAAAAATGAATTTTGATTAAATTTTTTTTTAAAGAAATTGAGAAAACAGGAAAAGTTTCTCTCAAAGCAGTTTTTTTTTTTATTAAAAGTTTTAAAAGTTTAATTTCCACATCGCATTTTTTCCTAATTTCCATTAATAAAACGCGTTCTTTGCTTGCAACAGTAAAGCCGGGCATACACTGTGCGATTTTTTTCAATCGTTGCACGCAGCTACAGCTCACACTGTACGACCAAACAGCAGGGTTTAAAAGTTCCCAGCTCACAATGTTTGTTCTCAAACTGTGCAACCCAACGATCTGATGCGATCTACCTGCTCACACTGTATGTCTAAAAACCATGTGGGACTCAGCTCCGCAGTGAGATGGCGCTAACCAGACTCGTCTATCTGGAAGCCAAATGAGTAGAAGAGGAATATGAAGCTCAATAGAGTGAAACGCACTGCCTTGGAAATTTGTGCAATTTTGTGCTGAAAGCCCTAAAAAGAAAAGGTGAGGACATATTTGGACAAAGACATGGCTGAGCAAACGTGGCTACTATTGTCTGTCATTTTGACAGAAAGAACTCCATTTCACTTGCACCCCCACCATGCTTCTGTGTTTTCATCTGAGAGGAAGAAGAAGAATCCTTGTTTGCGCATTGAGCGATTTGATTGATTTTCTCCCGACCTCACGATTCCCCCTGTACACTACGCGACGCATGATCCGGCTGAAAGTCAGTCCGATCAAAAAATTCTTGCACGACTGGACAGTCGGCCCGAATAGGGCAAAAAAAAACTGATAGCCCGGCTTTATTGAACCAAATTTACTCCATACACTTGACAATGCAGAACTATAGGTATGTAAACTAGAAGATAGAAAAAAGAAAATCTATGAGTAACTTGTAGTTGTGAAGTACTTTTGGGAGATGAAATGTTTTTAATCAGGAGAAGGATTTTATAAAAAAAAATAAAAAATTATAATAAATGTTATTTTATCTGTTTGTGTTCTTGTCCTTTTGTTGTTGTTTTTTTGTCTTGCTGCCTTGTGTGATCAGGTGCAGTGTTGTATAAAGTACTAAAATCTCGGAGTGAAGTAAAAGTACCTCTCCAAAATATGACTTTGGTAAAAGTCCAAGTCACTGACTGAAATGTTACTTGAGTAAAACTTTTAAAGTATCTGAAATGGCTTGAACTTAAGTATAAGAATTACTTTAAAAATAGATGTACTCAAGTAATGTAGTAAAGTAAGTGCAGTTTGAATGACATTTTTTTTTAACATTTTGGTAAACTTTGAAGGTTAAATTCACTTAAAATAATATAAACAACCAAGTGTAGGATAAATTTAGACTGGCTTTGCGAAAGGTGGGGTCTAAACACTTGCGTTTCTCTCGCTCGTTTTTTTTTTTTAACTTAGTAACTAAACCAAACATTGAAAATGCATCGGAGTAAAAGTATGCAATTAAGTTCGTAAATGTAGTGAAGTAAAAGTGATAGTTCTCAAAAAAATTTATACTCTGGGAAAGTATAAAGTACTCCAAAATATACTTAAGTACAGTAGTGAAGTATTTTTACTTCGTTACTATACAACACTGATCAGGTGTTTAGTAGCAGGGTCGCCCCGTAGCGCAGGATCCCTGTTTTTTAGCCAGTCCTAATGCTGTCAGATCCTTTATGGTGACAGGTGACTGTTCTTAGTAAACCTAGAGAGCATCAAGCTAATGATCCCATCCTGACTCAGAAAAAGGTGAAGCTAATTACAAAGGCGAGAAGGATCAGCTGTTTTTACTTCTGCCTTTAACTCTGAATGTGTAAAATAGGCCCTTTTGTTTTGGGACAGCTCCTTTTAGTTTCATGCATCCCTCATATGAATTAGATCCAAGTGATTTTCTGGGGTAAAGTAGCATTCCGCTAACTATCTAGTTCAAAATGAAGCCGTCATCAGCATTGGAATAAGGCCAGAGGACTTCCGCTACTTTTCTTTCCAATGGCTCTTCTATTCCCCGTGTCTCTGCAGCTTTGTTTGAGCCTCTGAGCTTTGGGAGAACTTAACTGTCAGAGCATCCTGATTGAAGCACTGGGCGGGTACGGCCGATCGGTGGTTAGGTGTGATCTGGTTCACAGGTTGTGGAAATATAAACATATGTCTCAATACAATCTGTCATTGAACTGGAACTTAGTGGTTGATTAACGGATTAGACACCTGGTTAAGAGAGGGGCATGTGCCAAAGCAATAAAAAGTCATGAAATAAAATCAGAAGGTCAGAGGAGTTTTAATTTTATTCACCTAAAAGCTTTCAGCTGCTTTCTGGAATTCAGGGTTTGCAATAACCGAGGTGCAACACCAAAATAAAAGCTGCCACACCTTCAGAGGTAATAAAAAGTATGCCAAATCAATTAAACTCATGCTGTGTATTTGTGCAGTTATTCTAATCATAATCAGATTTTAAAATAAATTTAAATATTATGAAATGTTACAATTTATTTTATTTGCCGTGCTTTGATGCTGGTATGAAGCTAACTAATGAAGAAAAACAGTCTCATTGGAATCTGCCTTTTTTTTAACACCGAATTTTAAACACTGAATTTTTTTAGACATTGAATTCCTTACACTCAATTTTTATCTGGTAAAAATTACCCAGAAAAAAAATTCAGCTGCAAAAAAATTAAGCCGCAAAAGTGTTGACCTTTTGGTGAACTCAAGCCAAAGCAATCTAGACTCAATAGAGTCGAGCAGCTTCTAGCCAATGAAATGAGCTCATTTGGTCACGTGACACAACGGATGCGCTCAGCGCTGTTCCCGGCTGAATGAGGAATTTTTTTTTGTTAAACAGATAGAATTATAAAACGTCAGTTAGCTACTAACAGACAGTTATTAGAGTTTTTCCTCTTATCAGACTAGTGTGAAACAACTGAGCCGATCACAGCTAGTACGGCACCCCTGTCTGTTTGCCGCCGCCATGTTGCCTCTGGCCGAAATGAAGAAGGAAAAAAGTTTGCTGCTTCTTCCGGATCAAACCAAGAGCCTTGGCAGACAGGGGTGCCGTACTAGCTGCGATCTATCGAGTGTAGATTGCTTTGGCTTGAGTTCACCAAAAGGTCAACACTTTTGCAGCTGAATTTTTTTCTGGTGAATTTTTACCAGATAAAAATTGAGTGTAAGGAATTCAATGTCTAAAAAACTCAGTTTTTAAAATTCGCTGTTAAAAAAAAAGGCAGATTCCAACGAGACTGTTTTTCTTCCATACTAACTGGTTACAGTGGCTGCTCTGCGCTCTAGTGAAGGAAAACTAGAGTCAGTCCAAGTGCAGGGGCAGAGCAAGCTGTCAGTTTCACTATAGCTCTGGTGAATTTCAATGGTGAAGTCCTCTGGAAATCTTCAATAATTGTTGTTGATTGCAGATGTGTCTAGTAGTTCCCATTGATTTTGCTTGTAAAGCGGGGAGAATGGCGCTACGCTTACCGTACCGTGACGTCACTGCTGGAAGATGGCAGGGGTGAGGTGTTACTATATTTGGGCAAACATTTTTTTTACTAATTTATTCTAAATTCATTAAATCCCCGCAAAAGGTATTAGTTTTAGGTATAAATAATGACCCACTGGTTATTCCTTGCTGACCAGACTTTGCCTTTTTTCAAGTCTCTCGCTGCTTCCCCGAGCGCTGTCTCACAGGCAGTTGCCTTGCCCTGAAAACCTCCAATGCTTTCAGGGCAAGGCATGGGAGGCTTTGCCATCAGAGCCAAGAGAACAGAGAGGAGACCTGCTCCATTTTTCCAAAGCCAACGTAAAACCTGTTCGCAAAGTTGCAAATTATTCTGCCCGGGATTACAAAGCAGGATATAAATACTTTAATTTTTTTTGTTGCACTAAAATAAGGACTTAATCACCACAGCTTGAATCACTTTTTCGTCTCATAATGTGTCTGATTACCATATGTTTGGTCAAACTTGATGTTTGCAGTGTGGATTAGGGCAGTGTATGAAAATTCATACATATGACCTTGAATGAGATTGAAGTATGTTGCATTTCATCGACATTTTAACAGCAATGACATTGTGAATTCTTAAAGTTGTGAATGAGATACACATGACCCCTCGTCTCCACGTAGGAATGAGCAGCAGCGCCCTCTAGTTGATCATCATAACACTAAAAGCAATTCCTTTTAAGCAGATGGAACGACTTCTAATCTAATAAATTATTAATTAATCATTAATTGTAAGCGGAGTATTTGTTTAGATGCTTAGTTTTCATTCATGACATTGCTTTGAAGTGTAATAACCCAAAATGTGCAGATGGTCGTCATCTAATAGGGGCTGGGCATGTATCTATTTATCAATCTTATTTTAAAAAGTGACTGAACAAATACAAACACAAAACAAATAAAGGAGCTGATGATAAAAAGGTTAAAACAATAAATAAGTAGAGAACATAGCATTTCTTTCATAAAAATTGTAAACAGAGTATTGAAGGCTGGCAAAGCAGCAGACTTCAGCAGTAAAAGCCTTCATAATACCATCCGTGTTGTTTATTTTTACATTTTTCCAGACTAAACTCAAAGACTTCAAAGGTGTCACTGGGTGTATAGTAAATATTTTCAGAGCTTTTTAAGCTTAAATCTTGTAATAATTTCTGTTGTGTTAGCCTGTTGCAATCCATTTCTGTAAAGGAAAATAAATCTGACAGCATAATCGTTTGAACAATGATTATTTCTAAATTTGTGTGAATCCAGGTGTTCTGTGAAGGCCTCAGCGGGCTTTTAAAGAACATTAAGATGTGGAAATGTTTAACTCAATTCAGTTTATTTCTATAGCGCCAATCAACAACACATGTCATCTCAAGGCACTTTACAGTTCACCAGATCATGCAGTCAGATTGATTCAAAGGTTTCTTTCTAAGGAAAACCAGTTGTTTGCATCGACTCATTAACTCGAAGGCAATCCCTCACACTAAGCATGCTTGTAGCGACAGTGGAGAGGAAAAACTCCCTTTTAACAGGAAGAAACCTCCAGAAGAACCAGGCTCAGTGTGAGCGGCCATCTGCCGAGGGCAACTGGGGTTCAAGGAGACAGAAACAAACATGGAAAAAGAACCACAGTTAGAAAAGGCAAATGCAGACATACAGAGATACAAAAAGCAGCTGTAAAGGCGGCCCCGTCCCGGAAACACACACCCAGGTAGACGAGCTTGAGCCAGCTCCCATGTCAGAGGATGAAGAGAGCACATCCAGCCAGTCACGGTCAGAGAAACAGAACTACACTGAAAAACAGGCTAATCTCCAACATCTATAAACAAAAGCATTGATGGCAGCAGCACAGCTGATATTTCTCTCCAGGATGGAGTCACGGCCAAAAAGGAACAGACCAGAGGAAGCTACTATGAGAAAAAGTAGAGAGAGCAGAATGTTAGAGATTGAACTAACAGATTCTGCAGAGTGGGAAAGTAGAGATAGAATTAAGCAAAATGATGAAAAAGGGGTCCCTATGTCCTCCAGCACTCTAAGCCTATAGCAGCATAACTATAGAGATAGCTCAGGATAACCTGAGCCACTCTAACTATAAGCTATAAATCAAAAAGGAAAGTTTTAAGCCTAGCCTTAAAAGTAGACAAGGTGTCTGCCCGTACGGACAGGTGTTCTGTGAGGGGTTTTAAAGAACATTAGAAAGATGTGGAAATATTTAGATTAAATTAAATTAATGATATAAATTTATGATAGAAAAAATACCCTAAGCATTGAAGGTCTCACACTTTTTTCACTTAATTAACAGAAAATGTATCCTTTTTTTGTTATAAACAGGACACAGAAAACACCTGGAAAAACGACCTGTTCAGATAAAGACCAAAATTAAACTTTTTGGTCTGTTAAAAAACAAACATTGTGTGGTGGAAAACAGAGACAGCACCTTACCCTCAGTGAAACAGGGTGGTGGGGGGATTATCCTGTGGGGATGCTTATACCAATAAAAGACATTCAGTCTTATTATTGTTAGTTGATAAAATGTGGGTTCAGGGGTCATGCATGTTTTTGTTCTGCAGTTTAAAGGTGAGCTTGTTAGATTCCAGGTCTGTTACATGAGGAAGAGAAGCAAAGTTAAAAGGACTTTTGTTTTTCTGCATAATTACAGCCTTTCAGTTTAATACCGGCATGTGAGCTCTGAAGCTAAGGCCAATAAAACTCATATTTCCTTACATTGTCTTTAAAGGTCACATTAAAGGAAAAGATACATCCTAGCTTGGTGCACCTCCTTCCTTTATTTTCCTGATTCTTTGAATATTTTCTAGGATCTGTGGCATTCTTCCCGATCTTTTGGAGAGAAATCAGTTTGCTAATTAGTTGATGTGGTGAGTCTTTTGGGGAAACATTTTGAGCAAGCGATTAACCGATCAGCAATCAATGGTTTAGTGTTGCTGCGCTGGATCCGGGGGTGATGTTGGCAGGCGTTGACCTTTTTAATTAAGCTAAAGAAGATCCATGATTCTAGCAGCAGCAGCCGTGAAGGCTTTTGTCCACTCCTGAGTCACTGACTGCACGTCGGTGTGCTGCGAGAAGAGTGTGCCTCTTCACATCTCTGTTCTCTTAAATTCCTTTTGAAATCAGCGAGCTAAATTTAGCTCGCAGCACCCCTCCCCCCATTTCCAGAGGTATCAGAGCTGCAGCAGACAGTGATAGGCTAACGTTTTGAAGTGCGCAGTCCAAACACACACACACACACAGATTAAAGTGAGTGGCACAGAGTGGGAGGTCGCTCTGTCTTTGTGCACAAAGTGTGGGCTATAGCCATGATAAATGGTTGCCGTGCAGCGAATGAGCTGTGAGGGTGTGTCTGTTTATAAGCCTGTTTTTTCTGTGTCTCAGGGCTGCTGCTTGAGGACAGTGGGGGCTCTCTAATGATCACACCATTCATCCAATGAACCCCCTTAACTCCATGAAACCCTCCCTGCCTCCGACTCCACAAAGGTACCCATACACGCCCACACTGTGCTGACATTAAGCTCAGGTAATTCACATGCTTTGCAACGACGAAGAGTCTTTATCTCTGTGACCATCTCATTGAAGCAACAGTGCCACTTGATTGTCGATCTGCACAAGGATTCATTTTGAATGAATAATTGAACTCGCACGTCCGCAAAGACCTCTAGGAGGAAACCAATCTGCATGTTATTTAGTCAGAATAAAGAAAGGAAGCACATCGTTCAACATGCACTGCAGGTCAGTGGCTGATCTCTACCATTCAGACCACTCTGACTGTTTTGTTCTGCCTTTATAGATAAACTACTCAGTTCCAACGGTTTTTTTTTCTCCAACTATAATAAATTTACTGAATACAAAACAGCTGCAGTCATTAACACCAGTTAAATTCTATTTTTTTTTTTTACAAAGAATTCATAAACTATAAAGATAAAAAGTCTTAATTTATTAGATTAAAGTCAGAATATTATGAAATAAAAAAAATTGTTTTTTATTAAGACGAAAGCTTTGATACAGTTACCACACAAACTCTACCAAAATGCAGCCTGAAGGCTGGGTTATGTTCAAACCATTGAAAATTAGACCTGCAGACACATCTGTTGCTTTTATGCTACATAATGCGTTTCTTTTTGTACCTAATATTCTGGCCACCTTTTTATTAAAGCATCTCCCTATCTTTCAAGTATGACAGGTTTTTTTTTCTTTCAAGAGTTTTTTATATTTGTACAAACTGTCGTAAGAGCTGTCTCTCATCAGCAGGGTTTTTTCCGTGTGGAGCTGTCCGCTTAGTTACACATTTTCCTTGGTGTGCACTGAGCTGAGGGGCGTTGAAGCCATCCATTCATCCATTTTCTGTTATCTTGTCCCAAGAGGGGGCGTGAGGGGTGCTGGTGCCTATCTCCAGCTGTGAGAGGAGGCAGGGTCCACCCTGGACAGGTTGCCAGTCCATCACAGGGCAACACAGAGACCAACAACCACACTCAAACCTAAGGTGAATTAAGAGAAGCTAATTATCAATTTTTTGGACTGTGGAAGGAAGCCGGAGTACCCGGAGAGAACGCACACATATTCAGGGAGAACATCCAAACTCCATTTAGAAAGACCCTCGGCCGGGAAGAACCCGGAACCTTCTTGCTACAAGGCAGCAGTGCTACCCACTGCGCCACTCAGCAGCTTGCGTTGAAGCTAATATAACATAATTTGACCTTGCAAACCTTAAACAGTCTAGCATAAATAGAGCACAATAGTAGAAAGATTGCTGCTTTCACATGGAGTCGCTAAACCATAAACACAGAGAGAAGTCACTAGATTTGTCTCTAATTGATTGAAAAAAAATTAGCAGGAGGGGACTAAAAAACTTCTCAAATATCGCGACAAAGTAGCTAAGTTGGCAACACCAGTTTTTTGTCTCCAGTTTTCCTACAGAGAGCAGTATCCTGTAGCCACCAGTTAGCTTCATGCATCAGCCGGTTCACAGCAAGACAGACAGGGGCAGACAGTGTTGGTATGTCACAATAAAGTAAATTCTGATTATGATTAGTATAAGTGTGCAAGTATATGGGATTCTAGATCATATGCTCAAGATGTCTCTAGAGGTCCCTAGTTACAAACCTTTACTGATTGCAGCTGAAGCTTTTCCGCAAAGAGATTTCCTTGTAGTTACCAAATTTGTTGGTGCGCAGTGTGGAAATTCAGCCTACGTAGATGTTGTGGAGGGGAGTGGAAGCTAAAGCCTTGTAATTTGACTTCATGGACCTCGCCGAGATCTCGAGCATAAATCAAGCTTTAGCAAAGCATTTTAACTGAGACGAGTGACTGCTCCTTGTAGTAATGAAGAACCAAAGGTTTAACCAGACACAACAGAGGAATGTTTAAATGTTTATTGACATTTTTTATTGTAGATCCCCAGTCAACCAGCAACAGTGAGATCAGGGACCTCTGAGAGAAGAGATATAGATTTGTGGCTGAGCAAGGTAGAGTTCAGTAATGAAGACACTACCCTTTCTTAGAATCCTTGGAAGATGGACAAAGCTGAATTTTGGCTCTTATTGTGACGTCATTGTGGGACTGGCATAGATTGTGACTGAGAATCCTTGGTTTTATTTTTAGGAATGAACCAACAAATTCACAGTCCGAAATCACAGGACCCAATCTTCAGGTTTACAAACCCAGGGATTTGACAGCAATGGGTGGTTCCTGATCAGGGAAGTTGTATTGGGTCACCTTTAAAGATCAAAAGTCAGGAAAATATCTTATGTGGGTGAGGAAGAAAAAGGAAATTCAGGAGGGAGAAAATAGAACAAGATCAGACAGGCAGAGAAGGAACACTGGACATTTACTGACGTGATGGCTTTCAATAATCTGGCACTGTTTGTCAGCCAGAGAGCAAAATAGAATGCCAGATCAGTAGGTGGAGTAAATGAGGCATAATTAAGAGACGGGTGAGACGTAGGTGGAGATGATAAGCCAAATTGCTTAGAAAGGATCAGAAGCAGAAAGGGGTTAGACTGAGAACGAAGAACATCTTCTAGGAGTTTACATGAGAGTGTTATACCTCTTATATTGTAACATTTTTGAAGTTATTCTAATGAAATTACAACTTTATTCTGCTAATGTTGCAACTTAAATCTTATACATATAATATTATTATTCCAAAAAGTCACCAAAAAAACAAGCCAATGGACTTTATTTTCCAAAATGTCTGGATTAATGTTTTATAGAGCTTTATAGAGTAGCCCAACAAAGCCTATAACTGTTAACTTTTTTGAAATGACAACGACTGAGGATCTTCAACAACTAATATTATGACTTTGTTTTTGTAGAACTCTGCTTTTTTTTTTCTTGATTAATACAAAAACTCTTACTTTGGCACAAATTATCTGTTGTAAGTTTTAAATTCAACAAGGCTTGTAAAAATTTTCTAGAATATAAAGGTGAGTTGATTTCTAATTTTCATTGTTCCATTAGATGAAGCAAAAATCAGATCAAGTAAAGTATATAAAACAGAATTATTGGGCATGTAATAAAAAAAAGTACAATTCTTGTGTTTTTAGAAAATCTACACACTTTAAATAAATACTCTCAGAGGATTTCTATTGATGTCCTCATTACTTTATGATAGATCAGTCCAGCTTGCCAATTAAATAAAAAATTAAATATTTGTCAGTTATCAAGATCAGGTAACGGCAGAAAGAAGAAAAGAGAAAGGTTTAGGAACAACATAAAAAAGGATTTTATTAATACTATATTGAAATGCTGAAAACTATTGATGCCCTTTGTTAGTTCCAAGTGGAAAATCTCCATTAAATTGACATGATTCAAACTCATATGAATATATGCTAAAATCACAGTTTTGGGTAAAATTATAATGCCCTGTATTTTTCTCATCACTGTTCTGTGGAGTACCAGAAAAAAGAGGTATTTAAATAATGAAATTTATATCACTATCAATTTAAATCCTACAATTCCAATTAGAAAAGTGTTTTCTTAATGTTCAGTTTAGGTTAAATCATTAAAAAGGGCTGCAAATTGTAGATCTTAATATTTCATATATAAGTTTTCTTTATTTTAAAAGGTTATTTCCCTTTTCCTTGACCCCCCACCCCTACCCTCACCTATTCTATTTAACGGATTAGTTTAAAAATATTTAATAACAGGACACTTTTTAACAGTGATGTCAAAGGTACACACATGTTACTTAAGTAGAAGTATAGATACTGCAGTTTAAAAACACTCAACTTGTGCTCCAAAAACTATAAAACTATAAAGTAACGTTTAAAAAAACCAGTCAGATGCCACTATATGAATTGAAACCCAATTTTTCACTGTTTCTAAAAATTCTCTGAGATAGGGCCAAGGATGAGGGAGGTCTTGTTGGTCTCCGTCTCCCGATACGCTCTCGCCTGTGTCCGACCTTTCAGACATTTCAACATCTTTTTATGAATCCTACATTGTAGCATGGCATAGATAATTCACGTTTGCAGTTTGAAGAACACCTGCTTGCTTGTGATGATTTCCTTTAGCTAACCAATGAGTGTTTGCGTTATATGAATCATCCAATTCCACTAGTTTTCACTAGATGTGGATGGAGCCAATGATTTGCATTGGATGGCGCACATGACGTGAAATAAATATTTATAAATATTAAACTAGGGGTAAAAATCAGTGGGGTCTGAATAAAGAAAATAATCAACCAGTAAAGGTCCAGAGACATTTTAATGATCTGTGACTTTAAACTAGGGCTGGGCGATATAGAAAAAAAGCTTATCGATTAAAAAAAAATGCATATTGATCGATATCGATAATTATTGAAAAGATTTGAAACCATATTTTATGTGCAGGTCTGCCTGGACTTTTTATAATATTGCTAAATGATTTAATTTTAATAAAGAACACAAACACACCAAAGAAATATACACTCACCGGCCACTTTATTAGGTACCCCATGCTAGGAACGGGTTGGACCCCCTTTTGCCTTCAGAACTGCCTCAATTCTTCGTGGCATAGATTCAACAAGATGCTGGAAACATTCCTCAGGGAGTTTGGTCCATATTGACATGATGGCATCACACAGTTGCCGCAGATTTGTCGGCTGCACATCCATGATACGAATCTCCCGTTCCACCACATCCCAAAGATGCTCTATTGGATTGAGATCTGGTGACTGTGGAGGCCATTTGAGTACAGTGAACTCATTGTCATGTTCAAGAAACCAGTCTGAGATGATTCCAGCTTTATGACATGGCGCATTATCCTGCTGAAAGTAGCCATCAGAAGTTGGGTACATTGTGGTCATAAAGGGATGGACATGGTCAGCAAAAATACTCAGGTAGGCTGTGGCGTTGCAACGATGCTCAATTGGTACCAAGGGGCCCAAAGAGTGCCAAGAAAATATTCCCCACACCATGACACCACCACCACCAGCCTGAACCGTTGATACAAGGCAGGATGGATCCATGCTTTCATGTTGTAGACGCCAAATTCTGACCCTACCATCCGAATGTCGCAGCAGAAATCGAGACTCATCAGACCAGGCAACGTTTTTCCAATCTTCTATTGTCCAATTTCGATGAGCTTGTGCAAATTGTAGCCTCAGTTTCCTGTTCTTAGCTGAAAGGAGTGGCACCCAGTGTGGTCTTCTGCTGCTGTAGCCCATCTGCCTCAAAGTACTGTGCGTTCAGAGATGCTCTTCTGCCCACCTTGGTTGTAACGGGTGGTTATTTGAGTCACTGTTGCCCTTCTATCAGCTCGAACCAGTCTGGCCATTCTCCTCTGACTTCTGGCACCAACAATCATGCCACGTTCAAAGTCACTCAAATCACCTTTCTTCCCCATACTGATGCTCGGTTTGAACTGCAGGAGATTGTCTTGACCATGTCTACATGTCTAAATGCACTGAGTTGCTGCCATGTGATTGGCTGCTTAGAAATTAAGTGTTAACGAGCAGTTGGACAGGTGTACCTAATAAAGTGGCCGGTGAGTGTATTTGTGCATTCAAATACTCTTTTTCTTTGATTGAAAAGTTTTTTTTTCATCAAAGTGAAGATTTTTTTTAATTGAAAATATATTTTTTGATTGAAGCAACCTTTTTTTGATTGAATAATAAAGAAACAAATCTACCTTTATATGCATTCATGTTATATATTGAATTTTTAAATAAAAAATATATATATAAAAAAAGAAAAAAATTCCATGTTAAAATCTAAAGTGTTTTTTGAAGTAGAGAACAGCAATCTCTCAGTTTAATATATAGATAATTTCATGATTCACATATTTTATAAAACACCTGAACTGATTATTTGTTATTTTTTCCTTTCATTTTTTCTGTCTTAATGTTGGCAGTGGGCTTTCTGCTGCCCTGCAAGGCTTTAAACCTGGGTTTGAATGGAGACTAAGCCATTCTAAAGCACATATCAAGGAGCTCATTTTGGATCCATATTTATTGTTGATTCTGTTCATGGTGGAGAATCCTGCTTCACAGCAGCAGGTTGAGCCAAACATACTCTAAATGTTCAGGCTCTGGTCCGGTCCGGCTATTGTAATCGCACCAAACAGGGAAAAGAACAGAGAGAAGATCCAGTTTGTCAAATTAAAGTATTTGTACTTGGTTACTTAAAATCTCTGCTTTTTAATTGCATTTCTGTGATTAAAAAGTTTAATATGAAATGGCTTTCTTTCTTATTGAGTGACTCTCCTGGTATTCCATACTGTTCTATTTTTGTTTTGTTTTTTTACCGGTTTACATGTTGCTCTGTTTGACTTGGATTTTTATTTTCCTCCGATGAATAAATAGCTTCAAATCAGTCTTCTATGTCTGAGACTATTTTCATGCAGAAAATTTAAAACAACACATTTGCTCTATTTTTAATGACTGAAATATTTTTTTTGGAATATTATGGGAATACTGTGTGTGCTTACGTAATGTAAATCTAAACTTCAACGTTCTTGTTAAAAGAATTGGATAGAATAGCCAGCCCAATATTGCATTTGCTGGTGAAAAAGACTGCAGAGAGTCTGGTAGTGATGTGGTCCGACAGTCATGCTGCTGTGGTAGTTTCCTGTTGAGGAAATGGTTTAGAAGGAGGAAGCAGAGGCTAACCTCAACTGTCAGATGAATAAACCATGTTCGGGTTAATCTTTAGCTCACTAAAGCGAGCGTTTGTTTGTGACCTTTACTCAGCTCTCCGAGTTAGATTGGCAAATGAACTCTAACAAGGTGCCAAACACTCCTTGTTTTCAGGAGGACGTGATTAACCGCAGCGTGTTATGGCGGTTATTGGTATCTGGATGAATGCTCTCTCTCTCTCTTCCTGTGCCTTTCCTGAACCGTCCCCTTCTTATCCCTCTGCAGCACTGACGGCCCCTTCCTAAATGAGCCAGTCTCCTGGCAACCAGGCACCAATCAGCACACAAGATCTCTCTCTGTAGTAACCACAGTGTGGGGCGTGACCAATCCCACACACAGCCAGGTAACACATGACTCACTACTGGGGGACATCTCTGTCTTCTTGCGCTCAGTAATGGAGGCTTTGATACATTTATCTGTGGGAAAGAAATATTAATGAGTTTTATACCAGCAGTTCAAGTTCTTTTATTTTAACTTAACCTGGCTGGTGTATTGAGGCTCCCCAGAGAGGGGGTCCTGACCCTGAGGGGGTTTTAAAGAGATGATTCTGCATGATGTGACCCCAAAGGTCTATGGAGGGTGGGAAGGGACAAAATTAAACAAATAATCTAATAAATGTCCCACTAATTAACTAATTGTCCTTCCTTCCTTCCTTCCTTCCTTCCTTCCTTCCTTCCTTCCTTCCTTCCTTCTCCCAGGTCATCATGGAAAACTCTGTCATTTTATATCTTTTTTATGACAATAAAGGACTGAAAACCCTATTATTATATATTATATAGTTGTTTTTATATAAAACATGTAGGAAACCTTATAAATGCTGCGTTAACACCAAGGGCGTTTAAAGCCTCAAAAAGGTGTCCAAAGCCTCAACTTTGACACTTGTGCATTTTGAAGTCAGACGTTCTGGATGCTCGGTGCTCATTGCAGTCCAGAGAGCATCTTGGTTTTATTTTCTTTAATAAGTTTATATAAAGTTCATGCCAGCTTCACTTTAAAAGTTATAGCTACATGTTTAAGTCCTTGTGGGCCTCAAGTAGCACATTCCCATGGTAGAGGCTGGTTTATGCCCAGAAACCAGGTCCTCTGCATGTGTGTCGCACTTAACGCAGATATGCCCCGCCCCTTCCACAGTGCTCTGGTGCACCTCTCCACAATTGTAGGTGACCGAAGAGAGGACGCCTCTGATTGGTCAAATCTACATCTGCTCTACACACGATGCGTATGTTGGTGAAGATTCTCAGTCATCCAGGTTACAGTCATTCCAAAAAAAGAGAGTTAATAGCAATCCACTGGACTTTGTTCAAAATGTCAAGAATAGCGTTGAGTTTGAGGTTTTATACAAAAAGACTTTTTTTTTGTTGTGAAAACATGCAAATTGAAACAGAAGGACGGCTTCACCCCTTTGGTCGTTTTGATGGTTTTGTTTGGCTACTGAAAAAAGCCTTGAACTTGAAAAAGCTTCCTGGATGGGAAGAGAAACGTCTTCAAACTTGAAAACAAAGTCCAGTGGATTGTTTTTAACTGTCTTTTTTTTAGATACACTATTTGTATTTCCTGTTTATTACCTTACCGGCTTGTTTTGTTTGTTTGAACGCCATTGTGGAAAACGACTTGTGAAGTTGGACCAGCTAGAAGAGCGAGGTGCACAAGAACGCTGGGACCCTTTTTCCACCTGGATCCCCGCTCTTTTTGGCCCTCATGTACCTCTATTGTCGCTCAAACTTGCCCCCACTTCCTCACCGCCTCGGCCGTATCTAGACCCACAGCTAGTTCCTGATTGTCCCTCTTGCTTTGTGGCGTGGAATAACATAGAGCAGACCACGTTTCAATATTGGGCATAAATCAAAAATATCTGCGACAAGCTCACTGCGACATACTGCAGCAGGAGGATAACCAGCCCTCATGTGGTGCCCTCACCTGGTTTCCAGGTCCAATGCTAATTTTAGCAAATATTTAACCTACCTCTGCAGAAGGGTAGGGGCAGCAGCCTCCTTAAGTTTGTGTCAACACTTGAATGCTTTTAGCTCATTTTGCTTCTTTTTATTGGCCTGAATCTGAGAAATGTATAATATATGGATGTTTTATTTCCTAAAAATGTATATTTTTGATGAAAATTTTGTTGTTCTGACCTTTTTATGGTTTGAGTCTAACTTCACTGCAGAACCATTTTTAGGAAAATAAAAAAAAAACATTTTTTTACTTGTATTATCTTTGTAGAATTGACAGCCACTGATTTTCATGGTTCTATCCTCCTCTTATTCACCTGTAGGTGTTTGGAGGACCCATGGGCCCTGGGGAGAGTTCTGGTGGCCACATTATGCCCGTGGGCAGCCCGGGGATGGGCGGCAGCATGGGCTCCCAGTTCATGGGCCAGCAGTCGTACGGAGATGGAGTTTCTAAAGGCTATGGCCAGCCTGTCATGTATGGACGTCCCAGCACCGCCTACAACCCAGGTTCAGCATATGGAGGAAGGTAAGCTGATTTAGGGCTGCGTCTGTCACACTGATGCTGGTTTATTGCTGGGTGACTGATCACTTTACATCCATAATTAGCTTAATGAATCTTTAGGGGTTCAAAAATGATAAATGCACAGTCCAAGGGGCACCGTATCTCTTTAACTTGAACATCTCTTTATCTTTTATTTTTTCATCTAACAGTGATTTAATATCTGTATTGGCCATCAGAAAACTCAGTGACATAAACTGCAGTTTGTGGTTCTAACCTTACAGAAGGAATTTTGTAAATAAATCTATTCTTCCCCCAAACAGAACCAAGGAAGTTTGACCCAGCTCAGTGTTCTTAGAGCTTTAAAGCTTTTGAAGCTTTCCTTAAAACTGGCTCTAACTGTATTCCTCTGGAGCCCATAAAGATGATAAAAGTGATCTCCATCTGTTTGATTTTTATGAAGGCTTGTTTCAGAATAATTAACTTTCTTTAAGATGAAGATGACATTAATATTGTTTAAAAGCTCTTTAATGGAGCCTGGTGCCAGTTATCCTCTGTTTTTTCTTTCTTTGATCCCTCTCTACCAGACTTTGTTCTCAATTCCAGTTTATTTTTTATGTCAACATTGTATCTATATATATATATATATATATACATACACACAATGTGAATACATATACATGTGAATCAAAACTAAAAGCAAACGTATACGTGGGGATTTGTCATGTGAAAGCATGTGTAGCACATGTGATTCACACGTTTTTTTATGTGGTGATTTACATGTTTTCACATGTAAATTAAATGTAGTTTTAACAAAAAACGATCCAAATCCCCAAATGTATATGTGGTCTTACTTGTGGTTCACCTTTGGTACTACGTGTTAATTTCACATGTGAAATTCATAGTATTTGTCTTTAGGGTTTTTAACAAATGTGAAACGATATTAAACGTCTAGTATAATAACAAAAGTATAACCTAAAGATATTTACATTTGAAAACATGCAATAAAAGGTTCTACATGATATGAAAAAGTGAATGGAACATGGAATACATGAACAAAAACCTGGATCTTATGTGAAAATGTGACCCAAATGTGTAATATGGAAATCACATGTGAATCACGACTAAAAGCAAATGTATACGTGTGGCTTGGGAACATTTCGTGATATAAACACACATGATTCACATGCTTTCTTCTTAGATTCCTGTGGAAAAACATGTGAATTGTGTGTTTTCACATGTGAATCATGTGTGAAAACATGTGTAGCACATGTGATTTATATGTGAATCACATGTGCTTTTAAGATGAGACGTTCTAAATCCACAAATGTACATGTGCTCTAACTTGTGGTTCACGTTGTACTATGTGTTATGAATTTCACATGTTGTTTTCACCTGTGAAATTCATGGATTTTTCTTCAGTGTTTCAAATAAATGTAAAACGATATTAAGCAAGTATACCCTAAAGATATACACATATAAAAACATGTAATGAAACATGGAATACATGATCTTATGTGAAAATGTGATCCACATCAGGGCTCAAAGTTAACCTTCGCCCGATCTCCTGGGGCAAGTACTTTTTATTGTTGGGAGAGTACAAATTTCATTGCATTTGCCCACTGGGCAAGTGCAATGATCGCAAAAGAAAATTATTTATCACTCAAAATTATTTTAAATTCACCGACATTAGCTGAAAACGACCCAGCCGGCGCCATTTTTGTTGTTTTGTACACATTCTCGCGTGATTTAAAAAAGACGCGTGGTTTGAGAAATCCGCGAGATTTTCCGCCAGATGGCGAGATTTTTGTCCATCTAGTGGTAATTTTGATGTAGTTACCAAAATGACAAACAAGCTAGAAAGCGCTATCATATGGCAGTCTTCTGCACAGGGATGCAGGTCATACATTAAAAAATGTTCATTAAATTTTTTCTCTCTCTTATTAACCTGTCAAGTTTTTTTTTTATTTTTAACATTACAATTTATGTTTTTCCAAGCACACAACAGTTTAAAGCAAAGTTTAGTTTGAAAAGAATGTGCAGGAAGGATTGAAAAGCATGTTAACACGGTAATGTAGGCTTGAGTTCATTATCTGATGCATGCATATACACACCAGGAACCTGGAAACTTAAAAAATACTAGATTACAAAAATCATGTTTCATTGATATATATACAAAACTGAATATTAGGAACTATATTTATTAAACATTATACTGGGCAAATAAAAATTGTTTCTGGGCAAATGAAAAGTGAAAATCCTTAACGTCAACCCCTGCACATGTAGAATATAGGAATCACATGTGGATCACAACTAAAAGCAAATGTATACTTGTGGCTTTGGAACATTTCGTGTTATAAACATGTGATTCACATGCTTTCTGCTCAGATTCCTGTGGAAAAACATGTGAATCATGTGTGAAACGTGTGTAGCACATGTGATTCATATGTGAATCACATGTGCTTTTAAAATGAAACCTTCTAAATCCACATATGTCCATATGCTCTAACTTGTGATTCACATGTGGTACTGCATGTAAAATGCACATGTGCTACATGGGTTTCACATGTGAAATTCATAGGATTTTTTTTCTGTTAGGGTTCTTAACATATGTGAAAAATTATTAGACAAGTACCATCTAATAACATTCACATGTGATAAAGTATGCAATAACAAGTTCCACATGTTATGAAGAAGTGAATGGAATATGAAATGCATGAACAAAATGCTGGATCATATGTGAAAATGTGACCATCTTGTGGAATATGGGAATCACATGTGAACACTTGTGAAGTTCATGGTCTTTTGTTTGGAAATCAAAGTTTCTAACCATATTTCAGGACTAAATATTTTGTGCCACGCGCAGAGGGCTGTGGGAGTTAGTGACCCATAAAACTGCTGGAGTGGGTGGATTATGGTCGAGTCAAGGTGTGGGAATTAAAATATGCATTAACAGAGTATTCATTTAAGGTGAAAACTTATGCAACTTTGCTCTTGCAGCTTTTACAATGTTTTTATGGGATATTTTCCCTCCAAACTTTCCTGTTTTTTTACTTTGGGCAACTTGAAGATCACACTAAAACTGTGTATTTTGGAAATATTATTAAGTGAGTTAAAAGTGCTGTTCATTAGACTGTCCTGTTAAACTCATGCGCTGCTGCAGCAGGGCTCCACCAACGTCCGCCAGCGTGGATGCTGTCACCCACTGCCATGACTCACCATCGTGACGACACCTTGCACACTCATTCACCCAGCTGACTAAGAATGCTGCCCACTCATCTCCACGTCTTCCCCTCTCACTGCAGTTACTCTGGTAACGGCGGAGGTGCCGGCCTGGGTGTCCGTGCTCCCTCAGACTTCACTCAGGCTGCCGCCGCTGCCGTAGCTGCAGCCGCCGCCACGGCCACGGCCACCGCCACGGCAACCGTTGCAGCAATACAAGAGAAACAGAACCAGGAGCTGAGCTACAGTCAGGTAAATGTCTCAGAGGAAACACACAGTTCTTGGAAAAAATATCTTTATTTTAAGAAAAGAGTGTTTTTGTTTTACTCACCAGTTAAAGATCAGGATGTTGGTTATGAAAGTTTCCAAGATCCTGGTTCTGGCCCTGCTCTTTGTTGAAATATTTCGCCGCAGGCTTGGAAATCAGAAGCTGTTTTTCTGCTTCATGCTCACATCAAGTCCAGGACACATGCTTCCCATTACCAGCAGAGAAATTGCATAATTTTATACCACCATGCCATTCAAACTAAAAGACCATACATGAGTCACTCTAGAGCTGAACAGACTGAGCTTTGGGAACTTCAACCAACTCCTGCTGAAATGAAATGCAACATCATATGAAATGTTTAAGTGTCTGCATTAAGACACAGAACCAGCTGCAGTGGAGCATTCACAGGAATCAGTCACTTCATATATGGTGGAATCCAAGTTTATGAAAACTGCTGCCATCTGACAGGGATACGGAATTACAGGACAATATAAATCAAAATCATTTAGTAAATAAGCTTGATCAGATATCTAAAGCAATCGTTTAAATATCGAAGTCTGCTGCATCGCAAACCGTCTGCTTGGACGTTAGATATCAACCTGGATCTTATGTGAAAATGTGATCCGCATGTGGAATATGGGAATCACATGTGAATCACAACTAAAAGCAAATGTATACGTGTGCCAGTTATTGAAATTGCAAGTCTGTAACCTTATTCATGATCAGAAACAAACATTTCTGTGTAAACATTTTTAATTTAACAAAAATAGTAATTTACAGTTTGAATACTCTACAATACAGAACCTGATTAGCATAATTTAACTACTTAAAAACCATAAACAATGAAAAATAGTGAGAAACTATGAAATGAGAGCAAGCAGGCAGATATTTATGGTGCGTTTACACCAAATGTGTTTTTTAGCATCAAAAATGTATCAAATGGAAATTAAATTTCCTGAAAGGGAGGATTTTTGTTTTGTTTTTATGAGATTGAGGCAATTTTAATTGAACAACACTTTTGTTATTTAGACAGTTAGAGTTACCTTTTACACAGCAAAAAATAGAAATCTCAATAAGTATTTTTTTCTTGAAATAAGTGTATTTTTCCTTGAATTGAGGAGGTAAGTAATGGAACAAGACTATTTCCTTTTAAAATAAGAAAAAACAATTTTATCGTCTTATTTCAAGTAAATATTATCTAACTATCTTATTTTAACCCCTAGAACCCTACGGACCCACCGGTGGGTCCAGCTGCTACGTGACCTCGTAATTTTAACAAACCCCCAGTATTGATGTAAAAAACACATTTGGCACAGTTTGGTGACATTTTTGGATAAATGTGCCAAAATGGCCCCTCCGCCTGAGAAATTTCTCACTAATACCATTCTAAAATAAATATGATTCATCTGATTGAGTCCAAATTTGGTATATTTTTACATAACATTTAGATTTAAAAGTCTGTACTACTTTTTTGTGCTATAAATAATATTTTGGTAGTGTTTTGCAATATTTCAAAGAACATTTTGGCGAGGTTCAAAAAATGCAAAATATTTTGTATTTTGTCCCTAATATTTCAGGCAGGGTCAAAGCTACAATGGTGCTGACACCAGAAAACCATTCTATGACATCTTACCTTTACAGAGGTACCAAAAGTTTCTTCTTAAATCTAATAGCTGTGAGGCTATAAGTGATTTACTTTTGTGTGTTTTTGTCAGGCAGAAATTTATTTATACCCCCTGAGGGTGTAAGAGGTTAAGAGTAAAAATACTCATTCCATTGGCAGATCATCTTATTTACCTGCTCAAATTAAGGGTAAATATACTTATTTAAAGAATTCTTTACTTATTTCTCGATTGTTTTTGCAGTGTAGTTTTGGGGTTATTGGATAAATAATTTAAACCTGATACTTAAAAAACAAGTGGAAAGGGCTATTATGCTTCCTAAAACAGCAAGTAGAGAAAGAGAAGAAGGGGGCCCAAAGGAGCCCCCTGAGGGACTCCATAAGTCAGACAAGCTGTGGCAGAAGAAGTTTTTCCCAAATAAGCAAATAAAGTATCCGCTGAATATTAAAGTCTAGAGAGAAAAGGGATTTAAAAAAGGCCATTTTTCACCACCAGCGGTTAAATAAAGGTCATTTAAAACTCTTAGATGGGCTTTTCTGTGGTCTGACGACAATTAAAACTTCACAGATGTTTTCAGATGTTGTTGGAAGATGTACAAATCAGAGGTTAATTAAAAAGAACTTTTTAAAAAGATCTTAGACAAAAACTGGAATTTGGGAATTGGAAGATCTTTGGTGACACACTTCTGTTGGGTCAAGGCATTTCTTTTTTTATGATGGCTGCATGTTTGAAAGGAAGCTGGAACAAAGCCTGATGAGAGGAACATGTTGAGGCAACAGTTTGTCCAAGTCTGTGAAATCTTTGAAGAGACGTGATAGAATAGCAAGCAAAGTTTGTTTAAAATCAGTGATGTGATGTCATACAAGTTTGATCCAAAAGTTCTAACCCAAGTATTTATTTATTATTATTATTTGGTATTATTTATATTTCCTCAGTTCATTCTGAGTTTCATAGGGCTTACAAGACACTTTAGGTTCATGAGACAGAAGGAGATTTTTGCTAAATATGGTGAGAAAAATAAGAATTCCTCCTTTTTTTTGTCATGGCAAAAATAAAGGTTGAACAAATAACATGTTTTTAATACATTCTGATTAGTAAAAAAAAAAGAAAAATACTCTATCTTTTAATGTTTCAAACACTGAAATCTTCGATTGTTGTTTCAGATATCACAAAAGGTTCATAAATCTCCCACCAGTTTTTTAAATAATCTCTGTTTATGTTGGGATTAACCTGGGTTAGAAATTTAGACAGTTAGTGTGAGTCTTTCAGATTTTATCTTTCTGATGTTTAAAAAACAGTCCAGACTCATTGTAGAAGTAACAGTTGAGCAAACGCAAAACGGATAACATCGTTGTTAAAGGCTAATGGTTAGCCAGCAGTTTTCTAATTTCTATAATGCTAAAACACAACCTAGGCTGCATACAAATACCTAAAATCTGTAAGTACAATTAAACCATGGTGGAAGTCACCATTGTAAGTCATATTGTTCCATTTTAAAATCTAAAGTGTTTTTTTTTAAGTATAAAAAAAACAATATTTTAAACAAACTTATTTTATAAAACACCTAAACTGACAGTTTATTTGTTATTTCTCTTTCTTTTTTCTGTCTTAATGTTCGCAGTGGGCTTTATGCTGCCCTGCAAGGCTTTAAACCTGGGTTTGAATGGAGACTAAGCCATTCTAAAGCACATATCAAGGAGCTCATTTTGAACCTGGAATCTATATTTATTTTTGATTCTGTTCATGGTGGAGAATCCTGCTTCACAGCAGCAGGTTGAGCCAAACATCCTCTAAATGTGCAGGGTCATCTTTGAGCACCATTTCACTTTTCTTTCACCAGTTCACCACAGTTCTTCCAGCAGTCCACACTTTCTCTGCTCTCTTTTTCTCATCGTCTTCACCTTCTTTCCCATCGCTCGGCTTGCCACAGGTTTGCCTGCTGTGTCTAAAAGCAGCAGCAGCAGCAACCCAGACTGAAAGCAGCTCATTCGATAATTTGGATCACATGCAGCCTGAAGCCGGACGCTCCGGAGGGCTTTACCGTATTAACAGGAGAAGCGGCGCAAGTCAAGTTAGACACTGTCGTTGGACAACATGCGGTAATGCAGGTTGGGTCCGGATCCGGACCGCGGTCGGCTAATCCATGACCTCTGGCATAGGGACTTCCTGATGTTTCTAGCCGTCGCTAGGAGCTTTATTGTTGCTGACAATCCTTTGCGTGACAGGCTGTATAGGCACAGCCCACCTCATGGAGTTTATCAAAAATACATAATTTCTTCACATTCACTATGTGAGACACGCGGTAATGTACACACCTTTATTTATTTGGGGTGTTAAAGGAGAGAGCTTCATTTAACATTTCTTTAATGTTAGTTTCTTGTTGTCTTCAGGAACTGTAGCACTAATTTGACCAGCACCTTTAATGCTCGTGTTCGTTTCATAATGACACCTCTAAGGCTACAGGCTGTCTGCTTTCAGCACAGCAGCCCAGAGCTTCTTTTCTACCCTGGATAGTTTTCTTACTGGTGTAGGGGAAGGAGCTAGGAGATGAAAATGTAGTTATTGTAATCGTGCCCTTGTCTTCATTAGCCAACTCTGTCAACACAACAGGGGGAAAAAAGAATCACTTCCTGAGTTTCTTCAAAATAAAAGTTCAAGTTTTAAACGTAAATACAGACTACCTACTTATAGGCTAACGTTTGCAACTGGTACGTAGTAGCACATCATATTTAGTTCTCCAGATAAAGCCATAAATTGGCAGCTTTGGGAAAGATCGGACCTTCATAGAAATGCTGTGGCATTTTTATATCACAAGATCTTCTACCATGAAAGGAAATGAGGAACAGCATCAAAGAAATCCTTGAATTATGTGTAACCATGTATGAAGAATTGCTGAAGAAGGCAGTGCCTGGTATTTTACAGCTACAATATTTCAGAAATTGTCTTTAAATTCATGCTTAATGATCTTAGAACAAAAAACAATAAAGTAAAGCACATTAAGATTCTTTTTGCGCCCTTTTTTATTCTTTCGAGCAGTCGACTTGTGTTTATGGGCATCGTTTCCCGGTGCCATGGGCTCCTTAGGGCGGGTCTGGGGCCCCTCACTCCAGCTGTTGAGCACATCCTCCTGCTGATGAAGCCTTACGAATTTTACAAACATAAACTTGCACAAGCACATCACAGATACACGGTTTTACTTAGTATTCAACTACAGCTAAGAATACATATAGCTCATAAAAACATTGTGTAACATTTATAGGTTTTGCTTTTGATGTTTGTATAGATTTATTTGCTGTGTATTCATGAAAAATTCCCTGTTTTGTGCTGCTGTTGTTTCTGTTGCAAAAGATAAATATTTTCGTTATTCATTACCAGCTCCTTCAAGTTGGTGTGTTTGTTTAAATACATTTAAACAGGCTTGTTAGTTCAGTGCTTATTGTAGAATCTGCTAGAAGTAAGGTAGCTTAAAGGCAAACTAGCATGCTGAGCCCAAAAAAAACCCCACCAAGATACGTTTATACTTAACTTGCTCAGGTTACTGAGTGAGAAAGTTATTAAGTTAGATAAAGTTGTTTTTCTAAATTCAGATATGCTGTTGGTCATGCAAAACTTTAACCACCTGCAGAAACCCTGACTTTGCTGAGTATGTGAGAAATTTTTGTTCCATAAAAATACATAAAACTTTGGTCTTTTTTTTGGCAAGAAAGAGCTAAATATTTGTCCTAACAGTATCTCTAGGCAACCACCTCTCCGTGTTTGCTGCTCTCCTGTTACAGATTTTTTTTGTCAGTGAACGTTATCAAAACATTTTCACAACCTCCTTGTAACTCGGCGTCATTCGTTTATCAGTTACTTTCCCTCCCTGTCCTCTACGAGCTCTCTGCGCTGTGGAAAAGAACCAGGGAGCTTTGTTTTTACGCCTCCTGTTTTATTTCCCTTTCCCCTGTCAGATGGGTGGGGCATCCCCTTACAGCAACCAGTTCCTGTCTCATTCAGGCCCCCGTGGCCCCCCAGGAATGAACCATGGCGGGATGGTTCCCCTGAGGCCTGGACTGCCACCTTCCACAGGTGGCTTGTATCCCTCTCACCCTGCGCAGCCTCAGAGGATGCCTCAGCACGGCAGCTTCTCAGGCGCACAGCAAGGCCTCAAACGTCCTTTCCACTCAGAGGTCAGTGACACGTTTTCCTCACTTTTGAGCTCTTTTCACCACATTCGTTTTGGGAAATTTGAGGATTTTTTTCAAACCCAGGAAACATAATTGGATCTTAAACATGCTTGTCTTTCTTCTCAGGGTTTTCCAGGGCAACAGTACAGCTCTGGAGGAATGTCTGGGTATTCTAACCAACCTCTGCAGTACCCCACCGGTCCACAGCAGAGATGCGCCCCGTCACCCTCCTACCCCTCCACTCGGATGCCTCACATGGGACCGTACACGCCTGGAGCCCACAATCCATCGCAGTTCCCTCCAGGTGCCGGCCAGCCCAATCCGCCGCAGTTTTATAAGGTAATCAGATTCCCTGTGCTGCAGGCAAGTAAATCACATTCATAAATACCCAGACTTCCCTTCCTTATGGCCATTTTATTTGGATTAGGGATGTAAACGAATAATTGAGTGATTAGTTAACTGTTAATAAAACCGTGTTATTGGTAAATGAAAGTCAATAATGTGGTTACATTTAGGATTTTGGTTCCTTGTTTTCAACTCATAGTTACAAGTGGCATCACATCTGGGATGATTTTAAAGTTTAGAAGTTACAAATGCAAATTAGAAAGTTACAACTTACCAACAATACAAGCACAAACAAAAATTAACAAATTTACAAGTAAAATCTGAAATTTTCAAGTAGGAATCACTGATCAGATCAGATTTTTTCTCATAAATTTATGATTCATATTTGTACATTAAACTGTATTCTCACTGATAAATGTGGATAAAATTTTGGCAGAGTGCAATAAGAAAGAATGGTGTATAGTAACAGAAACATTTTTTAATCTTGTGTGTATTTTTTTAAGCATTTCTCATTTATACTTTGGTTAAAACAGCTGATTATTTACTGGAATCTTGTGTTTCCTGTCTATGGTTTCCAGTCCGAGCCTTTTAACGGTCAGGGCAGTCTGCCGTCTGGAGCAGCAGGGGGTTACAACGCCTTCACACAGGCTGCAGTTAACGGAGTAAGTACTTCTACTTAAAGCAATGACAGCTAAACCCCGTCACACCTTGACGATTTAGACCAGCCTGACGTACGGAAAATCTGGCAAAAACGCTGGCATATGTTGGATAAGTTATGGGTGCGTTTTGTATAATTTATAGGAAACTCTGAAGTACGCTGAAACACGCTGGCACACGTCGAGAAATTTGGAGCATGCTTCAAATTTCCCAACATATGCCAGAGTACGCCATATGTGGGGCATAAGTTACAGATAAATTATCTGATCGTTGGCATAATTTAAGTGTGAGTTACTCATAAGTCATGGCATCAAGCTTATCCTAAACCTATGAGTAACTTGTGCATAACTGATGCGTAACTTGCATATCAATACAAAGTATCTGACGTGTTCCAGACGGCCGCTAAATGTGTCTCTAACTTCCAGCTACTGTATTATAGCATATTGGCAGCGTTTTGGTATAAAGCGGGTTCATAGGAGGAAACCATCAGTTCTCCTCCAGACTTCATCCTCATCATAGGGCGAGGGAGAAGGTGAGAGTGAGGGATCCTCCCTGCGATCACGCCCACCACCAACAAACTTACTAGCAGACATGACGCTGAATCTGCTGCGACTGTAAACCTTCTTTCTCACTTTTTCTTTTTTATTTATTATTTTGTTTTGGGGGGGGGACGATAAACAGCAGCTAGGTGAATACCGCAATCAAAGAAATCTTTTTACGCAGGCCGAGCGCCTCTAGGCGCATCGCTGCCCCCCTCAGGACACTGGCTTGTGCATCATTTCATGGGCATTACGCTGCCGTGCGTTATGCATAAGTTAGGCTGCCATTGGACATAAATTCTGGACTTGTTATGAGACGTACTTCTGGGACGTCAGGCATACGCTGGATAAATCGACAAGTTGTCACAGGGCCTTAAACACCAGAGAGTTGAAGTTTTGGCTTGTTTTTATCTTTTGTCTTCCAGCCCGGTCGAGGTGCAGTGATACCTGGATACCCCAGCTCACCGATGGGAGGGAATCCCACCCCACCGATGACGCCAGGGAGCTCCATACCCCCTTACCTTTCCCCGGGTCAGGACACCAAGCCTCCCTACCTGCCGCTGGACTCCAAAGCCAACATTAGCACCCAGCAGCCCCCTACAGGTGAGTCACGGTTAGATGTTTGACCTTTCTCTCAATTTATTATTATACCTTCAAAAACTCTGATGTACAGGAACCAATGACACATTTAGCATTTCTTCTTTTGTTTTATTAAGAGCTGAATCAAATTCAGTGAAAAATAATTCCCACCCAGGATAGAGGATTAAATTGAAGCACCTTCAGCTGCATTAGCTCCTGGTGGTTGATTTCTCTGTGACCTCCTCAGTCTCACATGTTGTTATGGATGAATGTTTTTCCACAATTATCGTTAATTTCATTAAGACTTGCAGGCAAAGTCATGGAAAACTAGATCATGTGGGGATTTGGTTTTGACTATTGCATGAACTTTCGCTTGGGTCATTCTGTCAGAATCTAGACTCTACAATACTAGTGGTAAATGTAAAGATCTTGTCAAGATGCATTTGAAGAATCAGATCTGAGATGTTTGGCCATAATGCTGCATCTGGTGAAAAATTCCCTCACACCAACTGTCAAAGCAGCATGGTGGTAGAATACTGTGGCTGGGAAATAAAAAAAATAAATGAGAATAACACAAACACATGCAAAGGAAAAATGCTGCCAAAGGAAAATGGTGCAAACAAACTGCAAATACGGAAAGGATGCTAATACAATTCAATTCAATGAAATTCAGTTTATTTATATGGCGCCAAATTCACAACACATGTCATCTCAGGAAAACCTAAAATCTAAAATCTATCTAAGGAAAACCAGTTGATTGCATTGACTCATTGACTCAAGTACGATCCCTCACACTAAGCATGCTTGTAGCGACAGTGGAGAGGAAAATTTCCCTTTTAACAGGAAGAAACCTCCAGCAGAACCAGGCTCAGTGTAATACACAGAAACACAAACCACATTGAAAGGAAAAAATACTATTTGTATAAAAAACAGCTGCACTATATATACAAGTTGCGAACTGGCTATATATAACAGAAGTACTCCAGACCACAAGGGAGTAGATGATTCAATTCAGTTTATTTATATAGCGCCAATTAAAGTCACATGTCATCTCAAGGCACTTTACAGTTCAACCAGATCATCCAGTCAGATTGATTAAAGGTTTTATATCTAAGGAAAACCAGTTGATTGCATCGACTCATTGATTTGAATGAGAGAGCATAACGTTAGAGATTGAACAAATAGATTCTGCAGAGTGGGAGAATAGAGATAGAATGAAGCAGAATGATGAAAAAGAGGTCCCTATGTCCTCCAGCAGTCTAAGCCTATAGCAGCCTAACCATAGAGATAGATCAGGATACCCTGAGCCACTCTAACTATAAGCTTTATCATTTATTGATCAAAAACTAATATTGGTCCATACTTTAAAAATACCTCAAAGGGTTTCTCAGAGATACTAAAAGCTTAAAAAAAGCTAAAAAGAAAATGTTTTTTTTCCTCCCTTCAAATGTCATCTGGATGGGCTTCCTGTTTCTCTTTTAGCTAAGGGTCAGCTCCATCAGTATTAATTAGCAGTAAAGCTTATAGTCTTATTTCCATAGGAGTTGTTGATCGTCTCCCCCTGGTGGTCTGGAGCACTTCTTCTGTCCAAAGCATCTTTGCATTGTTTTATTGTAGCTTTACAGCATTTTTCCTTCTATTCAATTCAATTCAGTTTATTTATATAGCGCCAAATTCACAACACATGTCATCTCAAGGCACTTTACAGTTCAACCAGATCATACAGTCAAATTGATACAAAGTTTTCTATCTAAGGAAAACCAGTTGATTGCATTGACTCATTGACTCAAATACAATCCCTCACACTAAGCATGCTTGCAGCGACAGTGGAGAGGAAAAACTCCCTTTTAACAGGAAGAAACCTCCAGCAGAACCAGGCTCAGTGTGAGCGGCCATCTGCCGAGGCCGACTGGGGTTCAAGGAGACAGAAGCAGAGATACAAAAAGCAGCTGTAAAAGGCGGCCCCGTCCAGGAAACACACAGCCAGGCAGACGAGCTCCAAGGCAGCTCCCATGCCAGAGGATGAAGAGAGCACATCCACCCAGCCACGGCCAGAGAAACAGGACCACACTGGAAAACAGGCCGATCTCCAACATCTACAAACAAGGGTGTTGATGGAAGCAGCACAGCTGATGTTTCTTTCCTGGATGACGTCACAGCCAAACAGGAACAGACGAGGCAAAGCTACTCTGAGGAAAAGCAGAGAGAGCAGAAGGTTAGAGATTGAACTAACAGATTCTGCAGAATAGGAGAACAGAGAGAGAATGAAGCAGAAAGATGAAATGGGGGTCCCTATGTCCTCCAAAAGTCTAAGCCTATAGCAGCATAACTTTAAAGACAGCTCAGGATAACCTGAGCCACCCTAACTATAAGCTTTATCAAAAAGGAAAGTTTTAAGCCTAGTCTTAAAAGTAGACAGGGTGTCTGCCTCACGGACTAAAACTGGTAGTTGGTTCCACAGGAGAGGAGCCTGATAACTAAAAGATCTGCCTCCCATTCTACTTTTAGAAATTCTAGGAACCACTAGTAAACCTGCAGATTGAGAGCGAAGTGCTCTGTTAGGAACATAAGGAACAATCAGATCTCTGATATAAGATGGAGCTTGGCCATTTAAGGCTTTATATGTGAGAAGGAGGATTTTAAATTCAATTCTTGATTTAACAGGAAGCCAATGAAGAGAAGCCAGGATATTGTATCATGTATATTTTGTGTATTCGACTGTTAATCTTATTTCTGTATTTGCTGAATTATTTTGCATATCTGCTCATTTATAAATATGCAACGCAGGCTAGTTCTGTAACCTTATGTCAACATTTATTTACACTTTTAACTGCAGATCATCTCTCTTGCCCAATTTTATTGTGTGTACCTTGTATCAGTATCGGCTGGTAGCATATGTTGGCCGATTCGTTGGTGCAGCAGTTCCCAAACCGCCCTATGGGTGGCGCAGTGTAAATGACAGGGGGTTTAGGTAAAAATGTACTGAGTAAGTGACCTGGTTTTAAATATTTTATACAGTACAATAAACAGCTAAACTTCAAATAATTTCACTTTTAACGGTGTTAGTTTTAGTTATTTAAAGTATATTGTTGTTTATTTTATAGGAAAATGTTGAGTTTTCCTTGTTTTGAAAAGTTTGGTGCGTTTTAGAGATCAATGGGCCCATCTAGATAAGTTTAGGAACCACTGCATCATTGCCCCTCCCTCTTTTTGCTTACCGCTGTTAATGTGTCATTTAATTTATTTCTAAAAGTTTGTTTTTCATTTAGGAGTTATGTACCATTTGTTTACATATTTATAATGTACAGTGGAGCCAAAACGTATTTAGTCAGCCACTGACTGTGCAAGTTCTCCTTCTTAGAATAATGATAATCTTTTCTAATGATAATAATGTCATAGATACACTTCAACTATAAAAGACAAAATGAGGAAATCACATTGTAGGATTTTTTAAAATGTAAATAGAGGGAGAAAAGACAAAATTGGCCCAGAAATATTTGCAGCACATATTAGGGATCTATGGAAGAAAAACAGTGTCATTAAAATCTGCCTTTTTTTGTACACCGAATTTTTTTACACAATAAATTCCTTACACTGAATTATTATATGGTGAAAATTAAGCTGCAAAAAATTAGGCTGCAAAAATTAGCCTGCAAATGTGTTGACCTTTTGGTGAACTCAAGCCAAAGCAATCTACACTCGATGCAGCAGAGCAGCTTTTAGCCAATGAAATTAGCTCATTTGGTTAAAAAATACAAGTTTGCCGCCAGCCGCTTCTTTTGGATCAAACCGAGAGCCTTGGCAGAAAGGGGTGCGGCAGTAACTGATCGGCTCACTTATTTCACCCAGTCTGATTAGATGAAAAACTCTAAAGGCTGTCTATTAGTAGCTACCTTATGTTTTGTAATCATATCTATTTAACAAAAAAAACTCCTCATTCAGCTTCATTCAGCCGGAACAAAGCTATGCCTAACTGTTGTGTCATATGACCAAATGAGCTAATTTCATTGGCTAGAAGCTGCTGGACTGCATTGAGTGTAGATTGCTTTGGCTGTATTTTTCGCAGCTGAATTTTTTTGCAGGCAATGTTTTACCAGATAAAAATTCAGTGTAAGGAATTCATTGTGTAAAAAAAGTCAGTGTTTAAAATTTGTTGTACAAAAATAAGGCAGATTCCAATGAGACAGTTTTTTCCATACGGATCAGTTAGATTGATGTCAAAATAATTGTTATCATCAGCCTTAAAAAAAACTTCTATTGGTGGATCTCTAGTTAGTATCAGGGGATTTTCCTCAGACAGATCTCCAAGCATCAAGGCCGAACATCTCAGTTTCACCCTCATCTTTTTTTTTTTTTCATTGAAAATCAGGTTTCTACCCCAAAAGCAATGCTTCAATGTTCTCTTTAAAAGAAGTGTCTCTATGAGGGATCTTCTAAACAAGCTACACTCTTTTAGTCTTTAGTTAGCGACACTGAGAAAATCTCCTGTCAAGTAAAAAGCTTCGGATGATTGTATTCCCTCTGCAGCAATGTTTGACCCTCGGAGTGAACCTAGTCTACGCCTGGGAACCGTCTCAAATGATTTCAACTTTGGGATGACCTCCAACAGCGCGGAATGATAAGCTTTAAACTGTCAGGAAACAAGAAGCATTTCCTCTGTCATCGTGTTGACATACTTCAATTATCTTCCATAAAAGTAGCTTTTATGGAAGATAATGCTCCTATTTTACATGATTTTGTTGTTTTTTTTTAAAAGCAGAATCTGTCTGTAGAAAATGCAGATCCTTAGCAGTTTACCTGAGACTTTCACTCATGGCCTCTTTTTAATACGCTTTTATTAAAGATTTGAACTAATTCCAGTAACATGTGATCTGAGTTTCTCCTTGTATAGAGTAAGTTTTGTGCTTTTGTTGTTTCAAGCAAAAAACATGTCTTTTTAATGGGAATATTGAAAAAATACAATTCAACAATGAAACTTGAATAGTTTACACAAAAAGAATTCATTCTTAGTTATTGTTTTAATATTTCGGAACAATTTTTTTTAATTTTTTTAATAGATTTTATGTTTTTACGTTTTTATTTTTAAATTTCTCTATTTCAAATTATTTTTCTTTTGAAATTGTGTTTTACAGATCACATTTTAAGCAAAGTAGAAATGCTGCCTCTTGATCAGTAGAACAAATGGGTTGAAAAATGAAAAATGAAAATATAAAATCCTAATTGTAAAATTTAATTTGTAAAAGTCAATTTGAAAAAAGAAAATTAAGACATAAAATCTAAAAAAAATGTATAATTAGGTTTTTTTTGAAGAGGGGATAAAATCTGAGAAAACGGCAATTTTCTTCTCAAAACCTTTGTTTCAATTTAAAGGTTTTTTAGTTTATTTTCAAATTTCCATTCACGAAACATCTTTACTTGCAAGAATAATGGAGCCAAATTCTCTCCATACCTTTAAGGTAATCCGAGCGATGACCTGCGTCTGACGTTCCCTGTCCGGGACGGCGTGGTGTTGGAGCCTTTCCGATTGGAGCACAACCTTGCTGTCAGCAACCATGCATTCCAGCTTCGAGATTCGGTCTACAAAACACTGGTGATGAGGTGAGGAGACGTAAACGACGGCCCATGTGTTCACCACAGTGAGAAGAAGCTGCCAGAGAGAGAGACTGATCTCTGGATCAAAGTGATGATCGAAGGCTTGAGGGGGAAGTTTGCCGTCCCGCCTTCGACTCTGCTGCTCTATCATGTCACCCTGTAGCTGTTTAAGGTCGTATCCAAGACATCTCATTGTTTAGACATATATTAATGCCCTCTGTGTGGAAATGCTGGTTTTATTTTCAGCAGGACTTGGTATTGGCCCATAAGCTGGGCCTGAAAACTGTTTTTATGAGCGAAAAGTTTTAACAAAAAAAAAAAAAAAAGGGTTTGATATGACCCCAAATTCTGTCTTTTTAACCTTAAAAAGACAGAATTTGGGGAAAATATTGCCCTGCATTAAGTCAAGACCTGGGATGCTGAGAAAAGACTGGAAGGAAATCAAATGATTTAATTCAGTTTGAATTCAGGGATGTGGAGACAAAAAAACATCTTTATGGCATCCTGTGTTGTTACTCTACAAGTCCAAAGTTTGGGAAAATCTTTTTCTTTCTGTCTCTATTTCTTTATTTTTTTATGACATTGCAAATAAACATCCCGTAATTTCTTCCTCTGTTACATGGATTTAGTCTCCAAAATAACAGAACAGCAATCAATAAATTTGGTTTTCATTTTACATTTTCTTTTGGGTTACTGGATAAGTTATAGAAATGTGTCTCATAGTTTTATTGTCTTCACTGTCATCCATATCGGAAGTAATGAAAATGAGGAAAATCTAATGAATGTATCCAAACCTTTGACTTCCAGCAAACATCTTTGTTTCTCAGTTAAACTGTCACATCGGACATGGAGAGTTTTAAAATGATTTCTCATTTTTTAGACTCATTAAACAGACGCTTACAGCTCTTAGCCTGATTATTAACACCTATGATCCCAAACATGGACCGTTAAATGGTCCATAGATGCTTGTTCTTCAGACTGGAGCTGAGGTTACAGAGCAGGTGATCCACATCCTCTGCCATCGCTGCTGGACCTCCTTACAGACCCCAGAGAAAGGGAAACAAACCCAGAGTGTCAGCTAACCCCACCCAGGGTCTATTAATCAGCTGGGTTGTGTCTCCCCCTACAGGCCAGATCTGGAGCTGCAGTTCAAGTGTTACCACCATGAAGACAGGCAGATGAACACCAACTGGCCAGCCTCGGTGCAGGTAAGCAGCCTCTTCAGGTGGATTTCATTCATTTCCATGGCGTCCAAACAGACTCTGTACAATTTAGGATAAATTGTTTTTGTAAAATCTGATTAATTTAAATGTTGAGCTTCTATGGAGCCAAACTTCTACGTTTTTTTTAAAGGGGATTCTTTACAGAACGCATATTGTTCTTTTCTGATATAATTAGCATTATTTGTCTACTCAGCTGTTTTAGACTGTCGCAGCTTCTCCAAGTTGTTTCTTTTTTCTTCTCCACTTTAACTGTCTAATTAAATTAGCAGCGGCCATCGTACCTCAGTGGAAATGTTGCCACAGCCCTGCCACAACTCATTATGCCTGCTGCTTTGCTGCGCGGCTGACATAAGAACAACAGTGAGCCTGACAGGTTTAATAACAGAAACTAGAAGAACACAAAAAGTATTAGAAAAAGAGCTGCTCAGTGGAGTTTTTTTTTCTCTGCATCACAGAGAGTTTGATGACTTTATTTATTCCAGAAGAAATTTGTATTAAGAGGAAACAACAAACGGAGGCTGGTGGGACCAGGAAAGCAGGTTATAGCCTGAGACAGGGTTCCCGCAGGTCCTTAAAAAGTCTTAAAAGGCATTGAATTCTTCAAAATAAAACTAAGGCCTTGTTTGGTATTAAAATGTCTTAAATCAGTCTTTCGTAGGTCTTCATTTTTAAAACATCATCAAATCAAATAGGATTATTTTTATTAGGAATTATTTTTGTAATCTAAATAAAACGTTAAAATTGACAACTTTTTTTTTTCATAAAAAAAATAATAGCTGCTTCCCATTATTGTTTCCGTCCCGATAGCGGAACTAATAAAAGCGTTTTTGCGTCCGGGACATTTAGGAGATGCGGCATTAACGTTTTTTCTGGAAAATATGAGCAAGTGTAAATGTAACCAAAATTGGCTCCAGCCAAGAGTTTTCTCCACGGCTAAAAACCAGGGAACATACATGAGGCACAGTGGATTTTATGCAAGAAGCGATTCAAGCCTGGAACGATGGGAATCAAGGCAGTGGAGTCACACATGTGAAGCACGAAACACAAAGCGTCAAAATGGAGTTACCGAGAAACAGCCGGTATTTCTCAGTTTTGTTCCACCCTTGTTTCTGCAACGCCTCCACTTATCACCAAATCAAACATAGAAAACGATACAAAGAAAAATAGCTGCAAAAAAGGCTTAGCACTGGTTATGTTGTGGCTTTAAAACTGATTTGTTTTGTTCCCTGCTAAAACAAAGTTTGTGAATTCAGTTAAATAATTGTTCAAATATATCTGTCATTTGTGTGTTTTTAGCTTTCTTCCTGTATGGGAAGCTTTTCAAAATTTGAAACATTAGTGCAGTGGTTTATGTTAAAATAAACCTTTGGGTTAAGTTGTCGCGAGCGGGTTTTTCTTGTGAATTTGGTCTTAATTTTTTTTTATTTCAAGTGGCATTAAAAAGTCTTAAAATGTCTTGAATTTAACTTGCCTTATGCTGTAGGAACCCTGTGAGGGGTCAGTTGTGTGAAGGTTTTATATGTCAAAACTTTTCAGTCCATGAGCCCAAAATCCCCAGAGCCTCGACTGCTGACGAGTTTAACAATAAATAATTATCAATGTTGTACCAGTTCATAATTAAAATGGATTGGCTCAAGTTCATAGTTCACTTCTTAAAAAACTAATCTAAGTTTACAAACCTATAAGTGAACTAATTCAAGTTCATTTGATAAATGAATTCAAAATAGAATCTATTTCCCTCTTTAAATGTGTGATCATGATATATAGAAAGAAATGGAAAAGTTATAGTTTATGTTTAGTGAAACCTTTTATTTAGCCAAATTACACAAAAAATGGGAATATATAAGAACATGCAGGTGGAGCTGAAAAGATCTGGATCAAAAATGATTTCTTATGTTTCTCATTTAGTAGCAGATATTTCCCAAGACAGCTTGGATGGTTTAACATTTTATCGCTTTAAATTTGATGTGGATATGGCTGATGTACGGACTTCTTTAAGTCCCGATGGGAACAGTTTGCACAAAAACATGACTTCTTTTCTGTCCCAGAACTTATTCAAGCTATCTGCTAAACTGGCATCAGAAATACCAGCAGATGAGTCTGAATCACGCAGACTAGTGATAGAAATATGCTGGTCTGTCATAATGTTTGCTGTAATCAGTGCGTTCACTACAAGATCCGTACCATCGGCTCATTTGCGTATGTGCAACCAGATATTTATCCGGGTTGTCATAAATAATTTAATTATGGTATTAAAAGTACTTTCCTTAAATAATTAAAGAATGCTAATACACAATCTTTAAAATGTCTAATGACTTTTTTGAAAAAATTTGATGCTTTTTTAATTTTCTCTGTTAAACTGCTTGTCTGACGTCATCATGGGACATGATCAGAGCAGTCCAGCAAAATATAATTAAACCATGTTTATCTACATTATGGTTGTTTTTGTCTTTAGATTATGCACTATGTACCATAATGTTAGCATGAAAGGAAAACATAAAAAAGTTAGCTCCTGGAAGTAGCGTAGGATCCCATTTCCGGTCCAGATTGGGCACAGACGAGCGACAAAACAGAAATTATTTTAAGGCATTTATTCTCTCAAACTGCTGTAAAGATGCACTATAGTGTGTCGTTTACAGTTTCAGTGTAATTTGTAATGTAAAATTGAATCAAAGCTTAATTATCCAAACGTAAACAACTTAAATACACATAACTCCAAACTTTACATTAAAAATTGTCCTCTTAAAGTAATAACAGCCTATTTAAAAAAAGAAAAAAAAAACGTAGCTGTATCTATGTACGCTTGAAAAGACGGTAGGTCAATATATTCATTCTTTTTTTTAAACTTTTTACTGCTGAAAAATCAGGGAGAACGCAAAAATAATTTAGAGTTTCTTTTTTATGTTTGAAATATAGTGGAACATATCATTTCTTCTTCTTTTGGGGCCTCCCTCAGTCAAGGGGGAGGCCCCTTTACACATCACGCTATCTCGGTTCCTCGACTCCTCGCCTAGTGGCGATCTGCGGTATCAAGCAGTTGGTGGCGGTAATGCACCTGTTGTGATACTATAGTTAAATTCTATTCCCAGCCCACTGGGAATTTATGTTTCTGATACTTTAAAATGTTTATTGCCCTCCCCTGTAGGGGTGGTGAAATATCTTATTTAATCAGATATTATTTCAGCTGTTATATACTGTTTATGACATACAGTCCTACTAACTGTGTGTTAGAACAATAAATGAAAGAGTGATTCGAGCACTAATCATGGTCAAACAGTTATTTCTGCACATACATGGAATAAATTCAACACAACTTCTGTTCAAAATATAAGATTTTATTAACAAAAATCATTCAGCTCCAGGTCAAACGTATTCCAGTTTAACACTCTCAACTAAGACTAGTAAAACTCAACTAAACTAAACTAACTACTATGTACAAAGAGGAAGGGGAAAACGGTTGAAAAACATACTACAGTTTAAGATGGTTTCTGTGTTTGAAACCAAAGTTTATCTGGAAGAATTTGGGATATGATCAAATTAGCTTTTCACTAATTTTAAAGAAATTGGAATGTTTTCAGACCAATTCACAATGCAAATCCATGTGGTAAATAAAACATTACTTGGCCAAATAATGTTTTATTGAATGATTTGCTTAATCAAGAACCAATAACCTTTAGCTAAGTGATTCTTTACCCTCCTTGAAATAGCTAGCAGCGAATAAACTAAGCTTTAGCAACAGCTCAACACATATTCCTGTAGCATAGCATAGCATGCAGTCCATTCTTTAGCATCAATTAGTGTTGTCTTTACTCAGCAGTAAACACACGATATGATTAGCATCATCAAAAGACACATTGCTTGTTCTGTCCCTAATCATGCCAGACCTGCAAACCTTTTTCCATGTCCATTTGGAAAGCTTGAGTTTCATCCAGTTTTGCAGCTCTGCAGTCAGGGGTTCCTTTGTCTAAGTCTCACAGCAGGGGTCCCCTCAGTCTGAAACCCAGTTTGGCTCTAAAAGTTCTGAAACCCAAGAGAGATGTGTTGCAAAAGGTATGTTTGCAGCAGTTATGTTCTGAAAGGATCTAACTTATCCGTGATGGTTCTGGAAATCTGGTTCCCCTGGGGCCCGCATCTCCACTGTGGGCCACAGTGGGCCCCAGCTTTGAGCGCAGGAGCAGAAGCAGGCTGGATCAGAAGAAAGCAAAAACAGAGAAAGAATCCTGTGTGCTCTATTCATGTTCGGCTTAATTTGCCTAACCCACATGCAGAATACTCGAAGGCAGAAGAAAAAGTTCAAAAGATTTATTGAACAATAAATGTGCAATAATGGATCAGGTTAATTTAGAGGCTGACTGGTCACGAGAGAGTTCTATAAAGCACACAGGTTATTCAGATCCAGGAAGTGGTTTGACTTGTCACAAGTGGGTTCACTGCAGGGGAGGTCAGAGAAGTTTAGCGGAGGTCCAGGGAATATTGCAGGTTGAGAGTGTATCAGGGCTGTACCTGTTCTTGAGTGGAGCAGAGCTGCAGAGGGGGGGGGACCTTGAGGGTCCAGAGGCTGACGGCAGGCAGAGGGCAGAGGCGGAGGCAGAGCTTACTGAGTGCAGGCAGATCACTGATTGAGTTTCTGGTTATCTTCTGAGAGCGGGCAGGCAGATCTTTGACAGAAACTGTTCTCCAGAGAATTTCTGAGAACGGACAAGCAGATTACCAGCAGAGAAACTCTCCAGAGTTTCAGGTTTCGGGCAGGCTCAATCTGAGGAGCAGAGAGGAGAGAAAACAGATTAGGTTCGGATCTCAGGGGGTCAGAGTTACAGACAAGCTAGTTGGCTCAGGCTTGCTAACCGTTACTGGCAAACACTCTGGCACTGGAGTGAAGCCCTCCGCCTCCTTAAGTACAGATCTACTGATGAGCAGATGAGGAACAGGTGGTGCAATCAGCCCCGGCTCCAGGAGATCTCGTACGCCCTCTGGTGGAGAAAGTGGACAGACCTCCAGATCCCAACAGTACCCCCCCCTCAACGACTGCCTCCTGGCGGTCCAAAAGATGTGGATGGCAGAGACTCACGGTATTCGTTAATCAGAGCAGGGTCGAGAATTAAGGATCCAGGAACCCAAGTGCGATCCTCCGGACTGTAGCCCTCCCAGTCGACCAGGTACTGCCAGCCGCAGCCCCGGCGACGGCAGTCTACGATCCGGCGGACGGTGAGGGCAGGGTGACCATCAATGTCTCGGGCGGGTGGAGGGGAGTCGGACGGAGGGCAAAAAGAACTTGTCAGGACAGGTTTTATCTGGGAGACGTGGAATGTAGGATGGATCCAGAGTGATGGTGGCAGATGCAGGCGGACGGCAGACGGGTTGATGATGGATTCGATTTTGTAAGGACCGATGAACCTGGGAGAGAGTTTACGGGACATGGATTTGAGAGGGATGTCGCATGTGGAGAGCCAAACCTGTTGACCTGGCGTGTAAGTAGGAGCAGGGCGTCGTTTGCGGTCGGCAAACTTCTTATTCTGGGCAGATGTCCGGTTCAGAGCGGCTATGGTGTCTTTCCAGATTTTGTGGCAACGGCGGATGCGATGCTTAACAGATGGAACGGAGATTTCTTTTTCATCGGCGGGGAACAGGGGTGGCTGATATCCTAGGGAAATCTCAAAAGGAGACAGACCGGTTGCAGATGATGTGTGGGAGTTGTGTGCTTACTTTACCCAGTGTAGGTATTGGCCCCAGAAGATCGGGTTGGTAGAAGTAAAGCACCGGAGGGTTGATTCTAATTCCTGGTTGAGACGTTCAGTTTGACCATTTGACTGTGGGTGATAACCAGAAGTTAAAGAGATGTTTGTGTCAAGAGCTGAACAGAAATGCTTCCAGACCTGTGCGGTGAATTGAGGAACTTTGTCTGACAAGATCTCCTGGGGGATTCCTTGTAACTTAAAGACGTGTATCACGAGGAGCTGAGCTGTCTGGAAGGCCGTTGGAAGTTTTCTAAGGGGTTCAAGGTGGCAGGCTTTAGAAAATCGGTCAATTATTTTAAGGATGGTCGTCATACCTAGGGATGCAGGCAATCCAGTGACAAAATCCACTGCGTTGTGGGACCAGGGGCGAGATGGAACAGGTAGTGGATGGAGAAGACCAGAGGGAGATTGATGTGATGGTTTGTTGCGAGCGCAGATGGGACAGGCTAGGACATACTCCTTCGTGTCCTTATGAAGGGATGGCCACCAGAAACGACGAGAGATCAGAGCTATGGTTCTGCTTACACCGGGATGAGCTGAAAATTTAGAAGAGTGCATCCAGTGGATGAGACGGGATCTGACTGAGGAAGGAACATAGGTTCTGTTAGGTGGGCCGTTACCAGGATCGGGTTCAGAGACTTGGGCCAGTTTTATCTGGTCAGAAATTTCCCATGAGACTGTTGCCACAGTACAGCTGGCAGGGAGAACAGAATCAGGAGTTTCAGGTTTGTCAGGAGAATACAGGCGTGAAAGAGCGTTAGGTTTAATGTTCTTGGAACCAGGCCGGTAGGAAATAATCAGATTGAATCTTGAGAAGAACAGGGACCAACGGGACTGACGGGGATTAGATCTCTTTGCAGACTGAATGTAAGATAAGTTTTTGTGATCTGTCCATACCAGAACGGGATGCTCTGCGCCCTCCAACCAATGCCGCCATTCTTCCAGAGCCAGTTTAATTGCGAGGAGTTCTCTGTCTCCGACGTCGTAATTCTGCTCTGCAGGCGAAAGTCTACGGGAGAAAATGCGCATGGATGAGCTCTTTGGTCAGAATCAGATACTTGGGACAAGACTGTCCCCACCCCAGAATCAGAAGCATCCACCTCCAAGATGAACTGCTTGGAGGGGTCAGGCTGGATGAGTATGGGTGCATTTGAAAACAGAGCCTTGAGTTTATTAAAGGCAGCCTCAGCCTCCGCAGACCAGTGAAATGTCCTTTTAACAGAAGTGAAGGCAGTCAGAGGCTGAGCTGTCTGGCTGTAGTTGCGAATAAACCTAAACATAAAAGTTTGCAAACCCCAGAAATCTTTGTAGTTGTCTTCGGTTCTCGGGAGTGGGCCAGTCCAGAACCGCCTTGATCTTGTCCTCAGACGGCTTCACCTGCCCGCCCTCGAGCACAAATCCTAGGAAGGAGACAGATGGACGATGAAAGGAGTCTTTGTAGAACCAAACAGACATGCTTCTTGTGTTCAGAGATGTCTTTGGAGTAGATCAGAATGTCATCAATGTAGACAAAAACGAATATGTTTAAAAAATCTCTCAGAACATCATTAACCAGGGCCTGAAAACAAGCAGGAGCGTTGGTTAAACCAAAAGGCATTACAAGATACTCAAATTGACCTAGAGGAGTCTTGAATGCAGTCTTCCATTCATCTCCCTCTCTGATTCTGAGGAGATGATAGGCATTTCTCAAGTCCAACTTAGTGAAAACAGTAGCTCCTTGTTTGTTGAATTAGGTTGAATTATACCAGCGGCTAAAGACTCATTAATGTAATTCTCCATGGTCTCCCTCTCGGGCTTGGAAATATTATAGAGTTGACTACTAGGGAGGGGGGGCCCCTGGTAGAAGATCAATTGCACAGTCATAAGGTCTATGCAGAGGGAGAGAAAGTGCACTAACCTTGCTGAAAGCTGGTGCCAGGTCGTGGTAGTCAGGAGGTACTAAGGAAAGATCAGACGAGTCAGCCTCCTGACGACTGGCCGGAGACTGAGTCGGAGGTGCGGCGGAGTGGAGACAGGTTTCGTGGCAGGATGCAGACCAGGACTCAGCATGTTTCTTAGACCAGTTTATGTGTGGATTATGATGTTGAAGCCATTCGAATCCAAGGACTATGGATGAGCTGGCTGATGGAAATACAAAAAATGAAATGGTCTCTCTGTTGTTACCAGAGATCAAAAGTTCAAGCGGCCTGGTTTGGTGTGTGACCTGAGGTAATTGTTTACCGTCAAGGGCCGAGACTCTCAGAGGCTTAGTTAATGGAGTGGTTTCAAAATTTAATTGTTTAACCAAACTGGAGTCTATCAGATTTTTCTCACAGCATGAGTCAATCAATGCAGATAAAGTAAGGGATTGATCCTTGAGAAAGAGGGTTGCAGGTAACAGTAGGCAAGTTTTTTCAGATTGGAAATGATCATTTCCTCTGGCGGACCCCGGGTTTTACCTTAGCCGGGCAGGTTGAAACAAAGTTTCCAGGTTCTCCACAGTACATACAAAGGTTCTCCTTAAACCTCCTTTGCCTCTCTTCGGATGTGAGCCTGGTGTGGCCGATCTGCATTGGCTCAACTTCTGAGGGTTCTGAGGAAGGAGAGAAGTGATGAGTCTTAGAAACAGGAACAGATACTGGTAGATTTCGGCGCTTAGATCTGGACTCTACTTCTGGGGAAGCTGAGGAAGAAGAGAAGTCATTCATCATAGCAGCTGGTGCAGAAACAGAAAAAACATGGCCTCTAAATCTAGCCTTGGGTCTAGCTCGCAGTCTATTGTCTAAGCGGATCTTTAACTTTATAAGATCCTCTAAAGTTGTAGGCTCATCGAGAGTGGCCAGTTCGTCCTTAATAGAATCATCTAGGGCATGAAAATAAGCGCTTTTGAGCGCAGATTCGTTCCAACCAGAAGCAGCCGCTTTCACCCGGAAGTCGATAGAGAATTCGACGACAATTCTATTTCCCTACTTGAATTCCAATAGTCCGCGAGATACAGTGGACTTGTCAGTGTCTTGATTAAAGACTTGTTTAAACTCTTGGATAAATTCTCCAAAAGTGCAACCAAAACTTGATTCTGACGAAAATCTGGCTTCCGCCCATTCAAGGGCCTTTCCGGACAGTTGTGACAAAATAAAGGCTATCTTCCTTTTATCATTAGGAAAACTAGACTGAGAATGCTCAGAAATGAGCTGGCACTGGAACAAAAATCCCTTGCACTTACTTGTGTTGCCGAAAAACTTTTCAGGAGGTGAAGGTCGGAATTCAGGAAACGACGGGCTGGGTTTTGACCTGAGTGGAGGATTAGTATCTTGCACCGGAAGTTGAACGGTCTCCGTTCCAGGTGTAGAATTTTGCAGATGACTGGCTATTTCCTGTAAGGAGCGATTAGTTTTTTATGTATTTATTATTCAATTGGACATTCGATCATAAATATAACTGACATTTAAATTAATAAAACATTTACATAAATGCATTTCCTGACACATTTTGGCTCTTTATATCCCTCAGGAATCACATCGCATGATTATGGAAATGATCTCCCCACGCCGGGAATCCCTGCTTTAGAGGTTCTGAAGGTGGATTATTTTTCAAAAACGTACAATTTTGATGAAAAGGTAGAAACTATGACCTTTTAAAAAAAAGCGACTGAATCCAAACAGCCTATAATATTTTACCTTGACCTGATGACTTGCATCAAATCACCATTTAATGCATGAAACTTCTGCTTGTAATAGAAAGAAAAGGTGGAAAGTAGGAAGAATAGATTTGCATATTTTATGGGAACAATGATTTTCTTTTGTTTACTAACTGGTTACAGCCTACCCAGCCCACTAATCTATGTTATATTGATATCATCAAGAAAAACATTGTTTTAATCTTTTAATAAACCCATTTTAAATCTACAACAGTCAATATTTCTACATGGATAATTAAAAGGATAACATCTGCGATTTGCTAATTACCATGAATCCAGATAATTCCTCTCCTGTCTTATGCATATCTTATTGGTTTGACATCAAAGCTGATGGCAGCAGAAAGCTGTGAGCCGCTCGCAGGGAGAAATTCAACAATATGTCGCGTTTTTTTTAACGTGCCTGTCGTTACCACTTACGTAGATGTAGGTCATCCAATGTACAGTTTTACTGTAAGTGATTTTATTCTGTGAAGTCTAAGGTTGTCTATGAGATTTTCCAAATAATTTATGGGTAAAATGTGCAACAGGAGAAAAAAAACATCAGCATACATCAGAACGCCGATACTTTTGCATTTAGTAATAATAATAATATAATAATAATAATACATTGGATTTGTAATGCACTTTATATTTATACAAATCATAAAGTGCTACATAATAAATCAGGTAAAAGAGATACAATAGACAAAACGTTTAAGGGCAAGAGATCCATTAAAAGCTCTCCTAAAAAGGTGGGCTTTAAGACCATATTTAAAAGCCTCCACAGTCTGTGGGGTCCCCATGTGGTCCGGTATTGGTCCGAATTGTTGTGCGGGGTTCCTCACGGCTCTGTTCTGTCAATTCAATTCAGTTTATTTATATAGCACAATTTATTACACGTCATCTCAAGGCACTTTACAGTTCACCAGATCATTCAGTCAAATTCGTTCAAAGTTTCTATATAAGGAAAACCAGTTTATTGCATCGACTCTTCAGCAATCCCTCACACTAAGCATGCTTGTAGCGACAGTGGAGAGGAAAAACTCCCTTTTAGCAGGAAGAACCAGCAGAACCAGGCTCAGTGTGAGCGGCCATCTGCTGCAGCCGACTGGGGTTCAAGGAGACAGAAGTAGAGATACAAAAAGCAGCTGTAAAAGGCGGCCCTTCCAGGAAACGCACAGCCAGGCAGATGAGCTCCGAGCAGCTCACATGTCAGAGGACGAAGAGAGCACATCCAGCCAGTCACAGTCAGAGAAACAGGACTACACTGGAAAACAGGCTGATCATCAACATCTATAAACAAAGGTGTTGATGGCAGCAGCACAGCTGATATTTCTCCCCAGGATGGAGTCACAGTCAAACAGGAACAGACCAGATGAAGCTACTATGAGAAAAAGCAGAAAGAGCAGAATGTTAGAGATTGAACTAACAGATTGTGCAGAGTAGGAGAATAGAGATAGAATGAAGCAGAATGATGAAAAAGGGGTCCCATGTCCTCCAGCAGTCTAAGCCTATAGCAGCATAACTATAGAGATAGCTCAGGATCAAGAATAGATTGGTTGGAAAAACAACCAATCTAGTTGGTTATGACTATTTTGTTTAGATGAAACAATCTAATAACTGAACAAACAACTGGACACAGTTGTAATTTTAGTGTTAAGTAGCATTGCTCGCCGTTGAACAGTTAATAATGTTAGTGGCTTCAGCTGTAAGACATTGACTTCTATTCCAAAGGGTGATGGTGCAAGACCCACCGTTGACTTTTGAAAATTGCGATTATACTGAAGTATTTTGGCTTATGTGACTAATTTGTATTGGTTTGCCCTAGTAAAAATAGAGCTTGGATAAAAACACTGCCAGATTAGTCAGTTTAGCCAAAAGATTGGTTGAACACATAACTTCCAACTGGATTAAAACCACAAACTGTGGCAAAACTATTATGTTTGAATAAAAATGACTAAAACCTTTCATTTTGCTCACCGTTTTCACAAACACTTTCACTGTCTACTTGAGTTAATTTCACCGAAATGGCAGAAAAACCGTGTACCTAAAATTATTGTTCTCTTCCAGGACATTTTGCACTTAAAAAAAAAACAAATTACAAAAATTATACACACCAATCATTAACAATTTTAAAGTAACTTAAAGGGGGGAAAAAGAAGAAAAACAATTGCAAAAACATCACAGATTTTATTACTAACTGTAGTTCTGCTTTCCACCAGTAGGTGGTGACATGTTTACATGAGGCTTCATGAATTGTGGGGATCGTTGAAGATATTTGGCCAAACGGTCCAATGCCCAATGAGGCTTCATCTCACCACCATTAGGTGACGGTAACTTCCATGCAGCAGAACAGATGCAAAAACCTGACAGCATGAGGGACTAAACAGCCTCGGATGGACTTTATGGTTGACTGAATGAATACCAGTGGTGTCAAAAGTACACACATTTGTTACTTAAGTAGAAGTATAGATACTGTAGTTAAAATACACTCTGGTAAAAGCTGAAGTATCACGTTTGCAGTTTGAAGAACACCTGCTTGCTTCTGATGATTTCCTTTAGCGTCAGCATAAATTTGATGAATAGCTAACCAATGACTGTTTGTGTTATATGACTCATCCAATCACACTAGTTTTCACTAGATGTGGATGGCACCAATGATCTGCATTGGATGGAGCACATGATGTGAAATAAATATTTATACACATTAAACCGAAGCCAAGAGTAACAAATAACGTTTATTTTAAAAATGTAAGGAATAAAAAGTACAGATACTTGTGTGAAAATGTAATGAGTAGAAGTCAGAAGTAGGAAGAAAATTAGTAATGGAGTAAAGCATAGATATGTAAAAAGTGTACTTAAGTACAGTAACGAAGTATTTGTACTCTGTTACTTGACACCTCTGATGAATACACAGCAGTAGTAGCAGCGGGTGTTATTGTCACGCTGTCTGCTGGGAAACTGACATTTTTCAAACTTATTAGGAGCCAGATTGAACAGTGGACCAATCATGTAAGTGCATGTGTTAGCGGGGCGTAATCAAGGCGTGCCTTGAGCTGTGAACAATTAGGAGGGTTTAGAACTAACGGTGCAGCCAGCTCTGTGCAACAACCAGGTTGTCACAACATGTTGGGCCTTTAGCATGTTGGCATCATGAGATTCAGCAGCTGGAAAGACACCAGATTTGTTACTCTTCATCTTTTTCTGCGTTTCTGTTTCAGGTCAGCGTAAACGCGACTCCTCTGTCCATCGAGAGGGGTGACAACAAAACCTCCCACAAGCCTCTGTACCTGAAGCAGGTGTGTCAGCCCGGACGCAACACCGTGCAGATCACTGTGACGGCGTGCTGCTGTGTAAGTTCTGTAGACGTGATGCAGCGGTGATGCTCAGATGTCGCTCAGGATCCCACGTTGATATCGTCTTCTGTCCATTTGTCCCCAGTCCCACCTGTTTGTGCTGCAGCTCGTCCACCGGCCGTCTGTCAGGTCCGTTCTGCAGGGACTGATGAAGAAGAGGCTGCTGCCGGCCGAGCACTGCATCACCAAGAGTGAGTTAACTTTCTTATTTATTCCAGAGGAAGTTTGTATCCAATAGAAACAACAAACAGAGACATGTAGGACCAGTACGGCAGCGTATTGTATTCACCGCAGAAGAAACGAGAAACAATCTCATAATTACGAGATTATCTGGTAATTATAATAAAGGATCTCTTTGTTACAAGATTCTATCTATGTATTTGATTATGATTACTTGAGCCAGTAATGAAGCATCTCTCAGAAAACTGGTCTTAAAAATATCTGCATCTGATTCACTAAACAGTTCTCAGGTCCTTTCCTGATACGTGTTGGAGCTCTGCTCCTGTTTTCAACTTCATCAATAAAGTACCCAGCCATAACCCTGGGATTATTACTGGGTTTAAGCTTGCAGCCGTATAACCATACGTGGAAATCTATCAACAGCTCCATTAATACAGATTCCGTAGGGTTTTAGTTTTTCATATGAGTCGCCATGCTGCATGAAGTTGGGACCTGGTCGTTTTAAACGATCCTGAAGCCTCAGCTGTACTCATTGAGGATCTAGGATTTTTTTAGAAGGTACCAGCGGACAGTTGTTTGGGAAACCACCAAGCCAGCAAAAATGCATTTCAGATGCATTAATTTATAACCATAAAGCATCGCTTGCTGGTTTAATTTCTCCTGCAGAAACAGTGCAACTTCCAGCGAGGCTTTTTCACTTTAATAATTCTGAGGACTTAATGTGCAATGCTGACAACCTAATTCCATCTACATTGAGGAAACTCAGTATTTTCCAGTGTTGCAAACCTAAAAAGAAATAAAAGCTGATTAAGTCCGACAACCCACTCATTGTTCATGTTTCATGTAGCGTAGCTCAGCAATGACTGTCCTTCCTGATTACCTAAATATGATAAACTGTCTCATAATTATGACATCTTATAATTATGATTATATAATTGTGATTATAATGAGATAAGATCCAGGGCGGTCTACTCTCACCCATTGGGTGCGAGACTCATGCATCTCAGTATCTCCACACGCTCACTCTCCAGATCCCCATTTTTTCACGCAAAAAAAATGATGGACATTAAAACTCAAATATCCAGTCCGAGTTTCAAACACAACCTTAGCGCTAACACATGATGGGATGCCAGGTTTATATCCAGTCCGTATTTTTTCACCAGCCCACCTATTCACTGAGCTGAGAGCAGTGGAGGTGAGGGACCTGCACCAGATATTGAAAAAATTGCGGTATTTCTGAGCAGTTATTACGAGGTATCTCATTTTAATTTTATCTGGACTAGGTTAATTCACTTTGTAAATTAATGACGATTTTAAGTAATCTAGCACTTGACTAAATACGAATAAGATATACAGCAGTTAGCTTAAATTATCACTCTGGAGACTGAAGTGTAGGATGAAATCAAAAGGTTTGTTTTCTCTACTTAGTGTTTTTTTTACTGAGCTTTATATTTTAGTGTCATGTTCTTTTTAAGGGATCTGACCCACATTCAGGAAACCACTCAGAGAACCAGAGAAAAGGTTTAGCAGATTTATTGAAAGCATGATGAGTAGGATCCAGTGTTACTCAGAATGCTGGTGAACTGGAAGTGAGAAGGGAAGTTCAGTGTTTAGTTCAGGCTCAGTGGGAAACTTGAGCGACGACTTGCAAAAACAGAGACTTAAACGGGACTCACATTTTCAGGGAAAAGGTGTCCTTCCCAGAATCCAGTCAGTGTGGGTTATTCCTGAACTTGGTTGACTTGTTGGAGGGCGGACAGGGTTTACTCGGGTTTGGGTGGTTCCTGAGGAGCGATGGAGCTGACTGCCACTGAAATTTCCTGAAGAACTTGAACGGTTCGTGTGGAGATTTATCCCCTGCTCAGTTGAAGCTCAAACGATCCTTCCAGGGGGAGAAGGCCAAAACATCCAGTTTGCAGGATGACTTCCTGCCGAGAGGCAAAGACAAAAACAATAAGGTCCGAGCTCAGGGAGAAATAGACTCAGTTAGACTCTGCTAAACTCAGCTTGGCTAGAGTACCCAAAACTGACAAACACTCTGGCGTCGAGGTAGTGGCAGTCAGCAGCTTAAGAGTCCTCAGATAATGAGGCAACCATCCTCAGGTGTGTGGAAGGGCCAACGAGAACCAGGCGCCACCTGGTGGTGGAGGGAGAAAACACAAACAACACACAACCCACACAAACTGGATTCCTAACATTTAGTAGGGTCCATACTTCTTTACTTCAGTTCTCTGAAAATCACCAAAATATAGAAAATAATGTATATTATGTGAAAAATTTTCCACATAATTAAAGATCACTTATTGTTACCCAGTAATATTTACTGTGCTATAAAAATTCAACATTTTACAACTTTGTTTCAGTTAAATCCTCTGAAAACCTCCAACCTATAGCTGCGCCTGTCCTCATCTAACCCTGACAGGGTTTCCTGTCCAAATTATTTCAAAATCAGAGCCCAAAGTTTGGTGAAAAGTTGGAAGCCCTGAAGATCTCATAATAACAAGATCAGTATCTGGTAATCATGAGATTTTATCTCATAACTATGAGAAAAGATCTCATAATTACGAGATAAAATCTCATATAAGTTGTCATTTTTTTCCTTTGGTGAATGCAAGACGTTTCTGTGGACCAGACAAGAGGGAAAGAAATTAGTTTTAAGATTTTCTAAAGTAGAAAAAATGTTTCAAAAAAGGAAATTTGAAGAAACTTCAAAAATGGGTTTTTAGAGAAACTTTTAATGTGAGTACAAAGGTTCAAACTATATTAATATTTTTACAGTTTTATATTTCTTAGAATTTTTTTTTTATTATTATTATTTCTGACTTTTTGGGGAGAATTAGTTTTATAGATTGAATTCTTTTCAATCCCATTTTACAGATTTTCCCCTCCACATTCTGGGTGGATCTGCTCTGTGTGGACGTTAGCAACAGCATTTCTATTGGTCCACGCACGCACCAACCAGAAGCCTGACAGGGAATCTGTATTTAAAAAGAAAGAAAGAAATTAAATTTAGTTTCCTAAAAACAACTTCAAAGAATCTACAAAAGGAAACAAATACAATATATTTAAAGAAATACATTTTGGGGAAACATTTGAAAAATATTCTCTGAAAAAGAAATCTTTAAAAAAATGTATCAGAAAAATGAAAAACCTTAAATCTGAAAAAACAGAAAACAAATATGACGAAGGAAACTCTGAAAAAGGAAAATATTTGAAATTAAAATTTTATAAAAGAAACCAAACAAGTGAAATCTAAAAAAAATGTTTCAATAGATTTTTAAAAAATCTGTATAAAAAGAAACTTTGAAGAGGGTGGGGGTTGGGAGGGGAGAATTTTGTGTTTTGTTTTGTTTTCTTCTGGTGTTAAAAAATCTAAAATCTTCTTCCTTGTATGTTTGTCTGTAATAGTATGGATCAAGAAGTTTGTTTTATAAAATACAACTTTCTGTATAACTGTAAATGCTTGCTATACTCCATAAATATCTTGTAAAAGCTTCTGTTAATAAAACAAATCATAAAAAAAAGAAACAGAAAAAATAAAATAAAAAAAATTTACTTTGAAAATAAATTCTGAAAAACAAACATATGAAAAAATATAAATTTGTAAAAATATAGGTTAAACTTTTGCATTAAAATGATAAATGTTACTCTTTTTTTAAAGCTTAAAGCAGAATTTGAAACTTGAATTTTGAAATGTCCTGTTTCTCTGACCGTGACTGGCTGGATGTTGTCTCTTCATCCTCTGACATGGGAGCTGCTCGGAGCTCATCTGCCTGGCTGTGTGTTTCCTGGACGGGGCCGCCTTTTACAGCTGCTTTCTTTATCTCTGCATCTGTCTCCTTGAACCCCAGTCGGCTGCAGCAGATGGCCGCTCACACTGAGCCTGGTTCTGCTGGAAGTTTCTTCCTGTTTTTCCTCCCCACTGTCGCAACAGGCATCCTTAGTGTGAGGGATAGCATCCGAGTCAATGAGTCGATGCAATTAGCTGGTTTTCCATAGGTAATAAACTTTGAATAAATTTGACTGGATGATCTGGTGAACTGTAGGGGTATAAATAATAATCATTTTGTATCGATGCATCGATCCAACAACCGACGATCCGATGCATCAACACGTCTGCAGAAGTATCCATTCAGGTTCAGTTTTTTTCCTCCGGACTATTTTCATCCATATGCTCCTGGACGTAATTCTGACTCCCAAGCAGTGGTGGGTTAAACCTATTTTGCCCTCCTCCCTGGCTTCCTTTAGCCACACACACACTCAAGTAAACAGTAGGCAAAACAGACATGGCGGAGGAAAAAGAAGACAATGTATTCTTGAGTATTGAAAAATTATCGAATCGTTAGGTTAGGAAATTAATACTGAATCGAATCGCCATGATGTGTGATTTACACCACTAGTGAACTGTAAAGTGCCTTGAGATGACATTGGTGTGAATTGGCGCTATAGCAATAAACTGAAGTCTGACCTGTCTCTCTATCCAAAAATCAGACTTTTATTCCACCATGTCCTCTCCTCCATCTGTTTGCCCTTTAAACCAAAAACTTCTGCTGTCTGGTTTCACATTCTGATGCTACTTTAGTTTCAATCCCAGCTTATTCCTGTTCGACCAGTCTGACTGAGCTGGAACTGCTCAGCAAAAACCAGTTCTTAACTCCTGCTGCAGTGAGCAGAGAAAAACAACAAGGACACTGCCGGTGGAACAGGTGTTTACTGTTTTCTAGTGGGAGCCATGTTGAGTCCCTGATGGCCAGCCAGAGAATCCCCCTGATGTTGTTTAGGACGCCTGAAAACAGGAAAAGGTTTCATCTCTCAAAAAGCATCCGGAACCATCTGCATGAACTACTAGAAAAGCTTTACAGAAACTAAAGGATATATGTCGATAAATGCTTCACATTTGGATATTTATTAAACCATGAGCATAGCATGTGAGCAGAGCAGAAGAAATATGATGGAGCGCAGAACGCTTTTCTATTCAGTGGTAGAGCCAGGATTTCATTCTGCTCCAGTTCGCTCCCACTTTATTTAAATTCATGTTTGACTTAAAACCTAGGCCAATGCCTATGCTGTAGTCTGTGCCTATAATCTGTTATAGTCTATGTTTCAACTTTACAACAGAATCACCGAGATGAGGATTGCATATTGTATAAACTATCATAAAAACATAAATTAAATATACTTAATAATACAGAGTGGGTTTATGATCGTTGTGGTAAGAGCCTGTTTTTGTAAACTGATCACATACATGCATTATACGCTATTATCCTGTGTAATATGACCCTTTTTAATGTAGTCTAGTAAAATAAATTAATAATTAAATAGGAAACGCGGGAAAACATGAATGGAGCGAGGCGTTATGTTAGCTAAATAACACAATACACATTTATGTATCATTAAATCAAACGCCGTAAGTCCCAGGGCCCTGGCATAATTACATGAAGGAAAAATGTCAGAAAATGCCTTCTCCTGAAAATTTGAGCGAGCGTGGAGCAAAATTAAGGAGGCAGGAAAATTAAGGCGAGCGCAAAGTGGATTTTGAGCGGAGCGTCCTGGCGCAACTTTGGGGGGAGCGGGAATTGCGCGCCGCTCCGCTCCATTCACCTAACCTGACCATGAGTATAATAAATCCATATAAAAATCTCCAATTTTCACCAATACTTTCATTTCATAGCCTGACAGCATATTTTAAACTTATCCTGTTAACTAAACCTCAGAAAAGCAGCCTGGTTGAGAGTTATGAAGCTGCAGCTGAAACTTTTGCTGCCTGACGAGAATAAATGTCGACGTTTTCATCTCCTCCCAAACAGTCAGTTTAGCTTCATACCTCCATAATATCAAAAGTTTAATCTTTATGTGCAGTAGAACAAGGTGTCAGCACCTAAACTGTTCAAGGAGCCATATTGGACCAAAAAAAACAAACAACAAATCCGCCTGGAGCCCCAAAAATGTAAAAGTCTTCTATAAGCCTCGTATGGAAACACTAACCATATTAGACCACTATAGAGAAGGACTACATGTGCTTAGATATATAATATTATTACGATATTAATGTATTAGGTTTTGTTACATTAATAAAATTATAGAAACACAAGAAAGAAATCGGATCATTTGTGTTATTTTTATTTTTAGGATTTGGGAAAAAAATGGAAGTTGCCATCCCTGCATCAGAGCGCTACCTGTTGGATCTGTGAACGGTTTTCTATGCTTGCGACCAAACTAGCAACAGTAGTGGAACTTGGACATGCAGTTCACTTCTTTAATCTACCTTTGCTCTCCTCTAATTTATTCAGAAGTTCTGCAATCACACTTTTTCTCTCACTCCCAACTTGGTGGTGGGCTGTATATTTAGCAGCCTTCCCTGCAAATGCCTTGCCAAAGGACTCCTTTTTATTATTTGACAACTTCTCATTCCAAAGCAAACATGCAGGCAATCCTTCCGCATTGATAATGAAAGCAAAGGATTCGCTCCATTCTTCTTTGAATCCTCTGTTCTCATCAGCTATCTTCCTTTTTTTCCCCCTTTGGGATCCATGGCTGAGACACACACCACCGCTTTGTTTACAGCAGCCACCTGCCTGGCGCCGCGCCGTGCTGTAATGTGGGCTGCAGGCTATGATGCAAATTTTTGTTCACAAAAATGTTTATATTAATGGCTTAAAGTCGTAGGGAAATCATATTTAAATGTCAATTCATTCTGGCTTAAACATGTATATAAATCTACTCTTTACCAGATGATATTGTCCCAAAATTTTGAAAATTTCTATTTGAAAAAAAATTCCGTCTTAAAATCTGTATTTTTTTTTCATTATCTTCTGCAGGCCAGATACTTCTACGTCAGCCTGAACACCTAAATTCAGCCAATCATATATCAACGGTCATCTGTCAATCAAATTTTTTCGGTCGTATCATCTTGATTCATATGTCGCAGCTAATATACGCAACGGTTGAAATAAGAAATAAGAATAATTTCCTTTCCCACTGAGTTCCGTCCCAGTGTTCACGGGGATGGACGTCTGTGTCTTCAGCAGGCGTAGAGCTAACAGAACTGCCAGCGTTGCGAGGCAAGGGCTCAAACATGTACGGCTGGAAGCCTTCTACACCAAACCAAGCTTCTGCCGCCCTGGCGTCCTCTTCCACAACATCTTCCTTCCCGCTTTCCTCCTCTAAATAAAAAATGGATGACGGAGGAGACTCATCTACGACCTCCGACACTAAACTCTCCTCCTCTTGCATGTTTCCTCTGTCCATAGCGTTCCTTCCAGTGTCGTTTCTAAGTCACCAATTTAGTGCTACTTGGTTCCAATGGAATTTCCCATTGGGAACCTACTAGCACTAAGTTGCTAACTGTTTAGCAAGATGCTTCAGAGAAACTGGCCACAACCTAACGTGCTTGCAAACTTTCCACCACAACAATCCCGCCCCCTTGATAATCGACCAATCACATTCACTTTATTCACTCGTGTAAAGTTGTGCACCACTAGGGAGAATTTGGAAATGCAATCGTTGGAACAGCCGCTTCCTTACGACTTTAAATTTATTTATCATACAGATTTTATACAGCATTGGATAACATAATGAATCTTTATTTGTCTTCCTGCACAGCATATTAAAATAAACAAAATCCATCCTTTTCTATTTTTGGAAAAAGCAAGTAAGGCATTAAAGGGCTGCATGCGTTTCTGGAGCTGCGGGCTGCCGACCCCTGCTGTGCATCATGTTTTCATGGGGGCATGGAAAAGCATGAAACAAAAAAACAGGCCTACGGATTCAAATATATTCGGATAGCTGCATAAGTCTTCCAAATCTTCCAAAAGTAAAGTCTTCCAACTGAAAATACTTACTTTAGGCTTTAAAATGTTAATTTGGATGATCTTTAAAATCCAAATCCGTAGCTATATAAATATCGAAAAGATAAAATAAAGCTATTATTTGGAATATTAGGTCAATATACATTCATAATTTAGGAATTTTACATATTTTTAACTTAATGTAAGTTAAAATTACAGTTTTTTTTATAAAAATCAGAATGAGAATTAGAAAAAAACTGATAAAGTCAGCTGTAAAAATTAGATTATTCGTTTTCATTTATTTTGAAAAAAACATTAAGCAGATAAAACTGGGATCCTGTCTCAATACCACTGGAGCCATCAGTGGTATAGTCTCTATACTCCAGTAAAAGATTGGTCAATTACTAAATTAGTTGATGATTATTATTTCAATAATTGATTAATTACGAATAACCCAGTTAACTGATTCAGCTTTACACCCAATGATGCTGAAAGCAGCCTGACTGGAGTTGAATTATGGAGCAACAGCTTCATGGCCACACCTGCCTCTCTTAGGATTCATTTGTTGACTATTAACCGACTAACCAGGCAGTTTTGGTTGTTTTTGAGGGCATCTGTTTTTATCTGATGGATTTAAAGGAAAAGCTTGATTGTTTCATAAGCAATGAAAACGCTGCGTCTCTGTTCCAGTAAAGCGAAACTTCAGCAGCGGCACAATCCCCGGGACGCCTGGCCTGAACGGAGAGGACGGAGTAGAACAGACGGCAATCAAAGTGTCCCTCAAATGTCCCATCACGTTCAGACGAATCCAGCTGCCGGCCAGAGGCCACGATTGCAGGCACATACAGGTGAGGTCACACCTGCAGTCGTGTTGGACGTCCAGATTTGTGCAGAATCTTTTCTAACCTGGACCGGTCTCTTTTTGTTTTTAAAGTGTTTTGACCTGGAGTCCTATTTGCAACTGAACTGTGAAAGAGGGACATGGAGGTGCCCTGTGTGCAAGTATGTGCAGCGACACAAATGCATGTTTTCTATTAAATCAGCCTGAAACAAACTGTCTCCTCTGGTGTGTGCAGTAAAACAGCTTTGCTAGAAGGCCTGGAGGTGGACCAATACATGCTGGGGATTCTGGTCTACATACAGAAGTAAGTTCAGATGCATTAACTGCTTAAATATTGGTCAGCACACTGGAAAAATTATCTAGAAATAAGTACAAATGTCCTAAATTAAGTGTATTTACCATTAATTTGAACAGGTAAATAAGATGATTTTCCAATGTATGAATATTTTTACTCTTTAAAACCTGATAATTAGATAATATGCATTTGAAAAAAGGCAATGCAGTTGTTTTAAATGTAAACTGTCTTGTTCTAAAAAGAAATTGTACCAGTTTGACAATGGAGACGGTATTAGTCAGCTTTATATTTTTTAATATATAAAAACTATTTCTTTTCTGAGAATGTGTTTATTTAAGCGCAACTATGCAAATTAAAAAAAATCTAGAAAAACTATACTATACTATATTATATTATTTTCCATGTGAATCACAGATTGTTCATTCTTTTTGCCTTTTCTAAAATGTGCTTTAAATCAGTCCTATCTGTCTTTATCCATGCTGGGTCAGTTCCTGACCTTTGAAAAAGCAGTCAGGGAAAGCAGAATAAAGCTTTAGCCTCGCTACATGCGGTTAGCCAAGACTTGTAGCTAAACCAGGTCCTGGAAAAGGTGCCATTTCTCTCTCTCTCTCTCTCTCTCGCTAATGCGTCTCTTACTCTTAAGACTCGACCTGTCAATCACCCGCAAAAACGTCTGCACTGTGGCGGGAGGTGGTGAGCAAATACACTTCCCGTTACCTCAGGTTGCAGCTTAGCTGCGCCCCAATCTAACCTATACCTTTGAATTGCAGAGGAGCTGCTGCACGTGGAGAACTTTTAACGAGAGTCAATGGGCAAAGATTTTTGCGCCCTAGGGCGGAAATACGTCATCAATCCGATGAAAAATGGAATGAGGCTTTACTACTCATTAAAGATTAAATATGTATCTTGCACTGCTAAGAAATACATAATGATATATTTAGAAATATTTTAAATTTTAATATAAAATTAAATTATTAGATAAATAAAATTTTTTCAAGTCTTAATCAGGGTCATTGGGTGGGTGGGGCGGCGCCCAATGCATAATAAAACGGTGCATGTTATAGAGCTCTAACCCTGATCTTAGTAAAGAAGTGGTTCATCATCTTATTTGGCTGTTCTGCTTCTCCTCCCTCAGTTCTGATTACGAGGAGATCACCATCGACCCGGTGTGTGGCTGGAGGCCGGTGCCGATCAAACCCGACCTACACATAAAGGAGGAGCCCGACGGTCCGGTCCTGAAACGCTGCCGCACAGTCAGTCCCAGCCACATGGTCCTACCCAATGTGATGGAAATGATCGCAGCTCTGGGGCCCTCATCGTCCCCGTACCAGAGCCTGAACGCAGGGGGCCGGAACACGCCCGACTACAGCCGGCCAGGTAGCGCACTCGCACCTTTTATTAACTATATAGACGGTCAGGTTGGCTTGGAGTAGCTCACCTCATCAGAACAAAGATGGCTTCTTTTATATTGGCTCCAAATATCAGAAAATAATTAACCAATGAGATTAACAATTCTAAGCATTGGATTATTCCTGAAGTATTAACAAATTTGGAGGCTCTGAGGCCAGAAGTGGAGGTAAGCCTTTTTATATATATATATATATATATATATATATATATATATAATTTTTTTTCTTCATTTTAGCTACAAAGGCTTAGGACATGTTAGCATGCAGTTAGCATGTGATTACTATCAGTTCCTGCTGTTTGAATGAATGAAATGAGTGAAAAATGATGAAATATCATCTGGCAGGGACATCTGAGAGGTACCAGGTCTGTCCGTGACCTGGTACCTCTGTTGATCTACGGTACTACTGCTCTCTAGAGGAAAACAAGCAAATCAATATGGCGGCGCCCGTAACATTCCATTTAGTTTATTTATATAACGCCAATTCACAACACCTCAGGTCAACGCACTTTACAGTTCACCAGATCATACAGTCTACTATCTAAGGAAAACCAGTTGATGCATTGACTTATTGACTCGAAGGCAATCCCTCACACTAAGCATGCTTGTAGCGACAGTGGAGAGGAAAAACTCCCTTTTAACAGGAAGGTGGATACGACAAACAATAGTCTAATCAGGGCTTACAGACGGAGGAAAAAACAACAGGAGTTAAGGTTCACCAGACTGCAAAGCAGAATCATCACTGGAAATAGTGTGGCACAGTAGGGAAGGTAGTTTTTTATGAATGTCTGAAGTTTTATGATTACAGTGGCTGACTGTAAGGAGATGATGCGGTCTGCTCATGCGCTCTTTGTTATCTGAGAACCGAGCCAGAACTGAACCAAAACCTACTTATGAACTACTACCATGTTAGCGCGGTTCGGTTGTGTCTGGTACGGTCCAGTTCAGTTGTGCGGATCATTTACTCTCAACAGTTATCTCGGTTAGCGTGCTCGGACCGATCTCAGCACGGTTTTAAAAGGGTAGTTGTAATAGCATGTTAGCATGTTCCCACTTGTAAGGCCTAATTGTACAACCGATCTCTGGGGTAAAAGAGGGGGAAGTGAGGGTCTTGAGGCTTTATAGTGAGCCAGCAGGGGTCTCAGTCTGGAAATCAAACTTGCATCCTGTTCCAATCTATTCCATGTTGATTCATCCAATTGCTTGTGAAGCCCAACATAATGTTTGCTCTATTTCACTCTGGCAGGAAGCCAGGGATTCTCCGGCCAAACTGGATTTACAGATTTCCCCAACACTCCTGGGACCCCAACGCTCGGAGAGTACACATCCGCTGGACCGCCGGCTCCCCTCCCCTACCAGTCTGAGCAGGTTGGACACATTCGAAGCTCTCTTTGGACAAAAGTATAGAAACAAAAAACAAATTATTTTAGAGGGTTTTTTCCCAAATGTTTAACTTTTTTTTGGTCAGAAGTATTTTTTAAAATATCATTTGGAACAAACTGACAAATTATTGGCTTAAAGAAAATAATTGGTTTAAAGGATTTTAAAACCTCTTTAACAAGTAAAGATGTGAGTGCAGAATCAAAGCTAGCTCCGCCCATTAATGCAAGCTGAAACCTTCTTGTTAAGATTTTATAGACCAAGCTATAAATATAGAAGCTTGAATTGTTCACACAATGTCCTATTAATTAATCCCAACATGATTTAGAAAGGTATTTGCAACTTTTCTAGAAAAAATAGCAACAGAGTGAAAGAAAACCAGGAAGACGATTTCTTACCACGGTCAGTTAAAAGCAGCCAATCAGACGTCAGGATTTGAATGAGAACAGCTCTAGTCCCGCCTCCTTGGTTTTGATGAATGTGTGACAGTTAAAACTAATAAATTATATGCTTACATGCAGGAACATTAGTTCATTTATTAAATCGAAGCTGAAGTCTTAATCATGCAGGATGTTGTTTGCTGGAAGCTGGTTAGAAAATCAGCAGCAGAAATCATTATTGTCATCTTATCTTTGCTTTCAGGGGGCCCACAGTGGGGGAATTGAACACTCCCACAGCATCCTGCAGCAGCACGTATCAGGAGTCCATAACATCCAGAGTCTCGGGGAGGCTGGGAGCCCGCTAGCTCAGCGTAGCTCAGCTACACAGAACTCGCGGCTGCAGGGGGAAGGCTCCTTCGGTCTGGGTGGTCCTGGAGGGGACGGGGCCGATCACGCTCTAGATGTGAGTAAAAATCCAACAATCAAATACAAACAAACAGTTTCTGTTAAAAATCAGTAGAAATGTGGGTATTTACATTTTTTTTAAGCACTTTCAAATTGAGGAATTATTATGTCTGCTCATTCATCTTGGAACTTTTCTAAAGTTTTTCACAGTGAGAAAATAAAGCTCACGAGCAGTAGTTGTTTGTCTGACCTGGATCATCCAGCTCAATCTATGGAATGCCCTGCAGAATTATGGAGTTCAAGTTTTCCTATTGTGGTTGAAATACAAAGAACATATTTTGTGTTTAAAAAAAAAAGGTTTTGAGAGGCCCTTTGCTGTTCTCTCAAATTGTTCATTTATTTTCAAAGCTTTGTTTTTTTTTTACTTTGATATTTGAATTATTATCTTTTCAAACTTTCTTTTCTTTTTTACAGATTTTATCTTTAAATTGTTTTTTCATCCTGTTTCATATTTTCATAATTTTTTATTTCATTTCCCAGATCCCATTCTTTACGCTCCAATGCTAATACAACCAATAGTATGTTCCTGCATACCAATAGAAATGTTGCTAATGTTCCAGCAGACCAATAGAAATGTTGCCAACGTTCCTGTGGACCGGTAGAAATGTTGCCAACGTTCCTGTGGACCGGTAGAAATGTTGCCAACGTTCCTGTGGACCGGTAGAAATGTTGCTAACGTTCCTGTGGACCAATAGAAATGTTGCTATCGTTCCTGTGGACCAGTAGAAATGTTGCTAACGTTCCTGTGGACCAATAGAAATGGTGCTAACGTTCCTGTGGACCAATAGAAATGTTGCTGTCGTTCCTGTGGACCAATAGAAATGTTGCTGATGTTCCTGCAGACCAATAGAAATGTTGCTAACGTTCCTGCGGACCAATAGAAATGTTGCTAATGTTCCTGCAGACCAATAGAAATGTTGCCAACGTTCCTGTGGACCGGTAGAAATGTTGCCAACGTTCCTGTGGACCGGTAGAAATGTTGCCAACGTTCCTGTGGACCGGTAGAAATGTTGCTAACGTTCCTGTGGACCAATAGAAATGTTGCTATCGTTCCTGTGGACCAGTAGAAATGTTGCTAACGTTCCTGTGGACCAATAGAAATGGTGCTAACGTTCCTGTGGACCAATAGAAATGTTGCTGTCGTTCCTGTGGACCAATAGAAATGTTGCTGATGTTCCTGCAGACCAATAGAAATGTTGCTAACGTTCCTGCGGACCAATAGAAATGTTGCTATCGTTCCTGCGGACCAATAGAAATGTTGCTGATGTTCCTGTGGACCAATAGAAATGTTGCTATCGTTCCTGCGGACCAATAGAAATGTTGCTGATGTTCCTGCAGACCAATAGAAATGTTGCTGATGTTCCTGTGGACAAATAGAAATGTTGCTAACGTTCCTGTGGACTAATAGAAATGTTGCTATCGTTCCTGCGGACCAATAGAAATGTTGCTGATGTTCCTGCAGACCAATAGAAATGTTGCTAACGTTCCTGTGGACCAATAGAAATGTTGCTAACGTTCCTGCGGACCAATTGAAATGTTGCTATCTTTCCTGCAGACCAATAGAAATGTTGCCAACATTCCTGCAGACCAATAGAGATGTTGCTGATGTTCCTGCAGACCAATAGAAATGTTGCTATCGTTCCTGCGGACCAATAGAAATGTTGCTGATGTTCCTGCAGACCAATAGAAATGTTGCTGATGTTCCTGCAGACCAATAGAAATGTTGCTGATGTTCCTGCAGACCAATAGAAATGTTGCTATCGTTCCTGCGGCCCAATAGAAATGTTGCTAACGTTCCTGCGGACCAATAGAAATGTTGCTGATGTTCCTGCAGACCAATAGAAATGTTGCTAACGTTCCTGCAGACCAATAGAAATGTTGCTGATGTTCCTAGAGACCAATAGAAATGTTGCTAACGTTCCTGCGGACCAATAGAAATGTTGCTGATGTTCCTGCAGACCCATAGAAATGTTGCTAACGTTCCTGCGGACCAATAGAAATGTTGCTGATGTTCCTGCAGACCAATAGAAATGTTGCTAACGTTCCTGCAGACCAATAGAAATGTTGCTTATGTTCCTGCAGACCAATAGAAATGTTGCCAACATTCCTGCAGACCAATAGAGATGTTGCCAACATTTCTGCTGACCAATAGAAATGTTGCTGATGTTCCTGCAGACCAATAGAAATGTTGTCAACATTCCTGCAGACCAATAGAAATGTCGCTAACGTTCATGCGGACCAATAGAAATGTTGTTAATGTTCCTGTGGACCAATAGAAATGTTGCTAACGTTCCTGCAGACCAATAGAAATGTTGCTAATGTTCATGCGGACCAATAGAAATGTTGCTAACGTTCCTGCGGACCAATAAAAATGTTGCAAACGTTCCTGAGGACCAATAGAAATGTTGCTAATGTTCCTGAGGACCAATAGAAATGTTGCTATTGTTCCTGCGGCCCAATAGAAATGTTTCTAACGTTCCTGCGGCCCAATAGAAATGTTGCAAACGTTCCTGAGGACCAATAGAAATGTTGCTAATGTTCCTGAGGACCAATAGAAATGTTGCTAATGTTCCTGCGGCCCATTAGAAATGTTTCTAAAGTTCCTGCGACCCAATAGAAATGTTTCTAACGTTGCTGCAGATCAATAGAAATGTTGCAAACGTTCCTGCGGCCCAATAGAAATGTTGCTGATGTTCCTGCAGACCAATAGAAATGTTGCTAACGTTCCTGCAGACCAATAGAAATGTTGCTTATGTTCCTGCAGACCAATAGAAATGTTGCCAACATTCCTGCAGACCAATAGAGATGTTGCCAACATTCCTGCGGACCAATAGAAATGTTGCTAATGTTCCTGCGGCCCAATAGAAATGTTTCTAAAGTTCCTGCGACCCAATAGAAATGTTTCTAACGTTGCTGCAGATCAATAGAAATGTTGCAAACGTTCCTGCGGCCCAATAGAAATGTTGCTAATGTTCCTTAGGACCAATAGAAATGTTGCTGATGTTCCTGCAGACCAATAGAAATGTTGCTAACGTTCCTGCAGACCAATAGAAATGTTGCTTATGTTCCTGCAGACCAATAGAAATGTTGCCAACATTCCTGCAGACCAATAGAGATGTTGCCAACATTCCTGCGGACCAATAGAAATGTTGCTGATGTTCCTGCAGACCAATAGAAATGTTGTCAACGTTCCTGCAGACCAATAGAAATGTCGCTAACGTTCATGCGGACCAATAGAAATGTTGTTAATGTTCCTGTGGACCAATAGAAATGTTGCTAACGTTCCTGCAGACCAATAGAAATGTTGCTAACGTTCATGCGGCCCAATAGAAATGTTTCTAACGTTCCTGCGGACCAATAAAAATGTTGCAAACGTTCCTGAGGACCAATAGAAATGTTGCTAATGTTCCTGAGGACCAATAGAAATGTTGCTAATGTTCCTGAGGACCAATAGAAATGTTGCTATTGTTCCTGCGGCCCAATAGAAATGTTTCTAACGTTCCTGCGGCCCAATAGAAATGTTGCAAACGTTCCTGAGGACCAATAGAAATGTTGCTAATGTTCCTGAGGACCAATAGAAATGTTTCTAAAGTTCCTGCGACCCAATAGAAATGTTTCTAACGTTGCTGCAGATCAATAGAAATGTTTCTAACGTTCCTGCGGCCCAATAGAAATGTTGCTAATGTTCCTTAGGACCAATAGAAATGTTGCTGATGTTCCTGCAGACCAATAGAAATGTTGCTAACGTTCCTGCAGACCAATAGAAATGTTGCTTATGTTCCTGCAGACCAATAGAAATGTTGCCAACATTCCTGCAGACCAATAGAGATGTTGCCAACATTCCTGCGGACCAATAGAAATGTTGCTGATGTTCCTGCAGACCAATAGAAATGTTGTCAACGTTCCTGCAGACCAATAGAAATGTCGCTAACGTTCATGCGGACCAATAGAAATGTTGTTAATGTTCCTGTGGACCAATAGAAATGTTGCTAACGTTCCTGCAGACCAATAGAAATGTTGCTAACGTTCATGCGGCCCAATAGAAATGTTTCTAACGTTCCTGCGGACCAATAAAAATGTTGCAAACGTTCCTGAGGACCAATAGAAATGTTGCTAATGTTCCTGAGGACCAATAGAAATGTTGCTAATGTTCCTGAGGACCAATAGAAATGTTGCTATTGTTCCTGCGGCCCAATAGAAATGTTTCTAACGTTCCTGCGGCCCAATAGAAATGTTGCAAACGTTCCTGAGGACCAATAGAAATGTTGCTAATGTTCCTGAGGACCAATAGAAATGTTGCTAATGTTCCTGCGGCCCAATAGAAATGTTTCTAAAGTTCCTGCGACCCAATAGAAATGTTTCTAACGTTGCTGCAGATCAATAGAAATGTTGCAAACGTTCCTGCGGCCCAATAGAAATGTTGCTAATGTTCCTTAGGACCAATAGAAATGTTTCTAATGTTGCTGCGGACCAATAGAAATGTCGCTAACGTTCATGCGGACCAATAGAAATGTTGCTAATGTTCCTGTGGACCAATAGAAATGTTGCTAACGTTCCTGCAGACCAATAGAAATGTTGCTAACGTTCATGCGGACCAATAGAAATGTTGCTAACGTTCCTGCGGACCAATAGAAATGTTGCAAACGTTCCTGAGGACCAATAGAAAAGTTGCTAATGTTCCTGAGGACCAATAGAAATGTTGCTAATGTTCCTGAGGACCAATAGAAATGTTGCTATTGTTCCTGCGGCCCAATAGAAATGTTTCTAACGTTCCTGCGGCCCAATAGAAATGTTGCAAACGTTCCTGAGGACCAATAGAAATGTTGCTAATGTTCCTGAGGACCAATAGAAATGTTGCTAATGTTCCTGCGGCCCAATAGAAATGTTGCTAATGTTCCTGCGGCCCAATAGAAATGTTGCTAATGTTCCTGCGGCCCAATAGAAATGTTTCTAAAGTTCCTGCGGCCCAATAGAAATGTTTCTAACGTTGCTGCGGATCAATAGAAATTTTGCTAATGTTCCTGAGGACCAATAGAAATGTTTCTAATGTTCCTGAGGACCAATAGAAATGTTTCTAAGGTTCCTGCGCCCCAATAGAAATGTTGCTAATATTCCTGAGGACCAAAAGAAATGTTGCTAATGTTCCTGAGGACCAATAGAAATGTTGCTAATATTCCTGAGGACCAATAGAAATGTTGCTAATGTTCCTGAGGACCAATAGAAATGTTGCTAATGTTCCTGAGGACCAATAGAAATGTTGCTAATGTTCCTGAGGACCAATAGAAATGTTGCTAATGTTCCTGAGGACCAGTAGAAATGTTGCTAACGTTCCTGCGGCCCAATACAAATGTTGCTATTGTTCCTGAGGACCAGTAGAAATCTTGCTAACGTTCCTGCGGCCCAATAGAAATGTTACTATTGTTCCTGCGGACCAATAGAAATGTTGCGAAAGTTCTTGCGGCCCAGTAGAAATGTTTCTAACGTTCCTGCGGCCCAATAGAAATGTTACTATTGTTCCTGCGGCTCTATGGAAATGTTGCAAACGTTCCTGCGGCCCAATAGAAATATTGCTAATGTTCCTGAGGACCAATAGAAATGTTTCTAATGTTGCTGCGGACCAATAGAAATGTTGCTAATGTTCCTGAGGACCAATAGAAATGTTGCTAATGTGTAGTATGGTAAAGCAGCTCCATTAACTCCACCTGGTTTCTGTTTGTCCTCCAGCTCCTTCCTGAGCTGACCAACCCAGATGAGCTGCTGTCTTACCTGGGACCCCCCGACCTCCCGAACAACAGCAACGACGACCTGCTAGCATTGTTTGAGAACAACTGACATGAAGAGGCTGGCCGCCCCCCTCCCGTTTGCACCCACTCTGGAGTGTGAGCGCGTGCATACCAGTGTTTTTGTTTGTCTTTAAGTGTCCTACTGTACTCTGAAGTCCTTTCAGTGCAGTGAAGAGGTGCATGAAGGAACATGGTGAGAGAAGGAAAAAAAACAGAGCCTAACAGCTACCGACTCCATGGGCCAGCATTTCAAACATAAGCACAACCGTCAGTCAGTCTGGAGGCGGGGGATGAGAGGAGCTGAACGAGGCGTAGATTTGTTTGCTAGAGCTGCTCCATGTAACAAAAGGAGCTGGTTCCCATCTGTAGCTAGAAGACATCAGTGCAACCAAATTACAAGAGATCTGTGCTTCACTCTAAAACCGACAGCTGGGATCGTTTTCCTAAACATGCACCAAGTTACTGAAGGTTTTTACTCAGACATCTAAATCTTCAGGCTAATGGCTGCTCTGTTAAAGGCTTAAAAATAGGTTAAATAAAGTCATCATTAAATGAACGAGTTTTAACTCTGTGATGAATGCATCCTGAAAGCAATGCTCTAAAATGATTAAAGTTATATTTGCATCTAGCTAAGCTAACGTTAGCTTCACTGTTTATATAAAGGAAAATGAGGATTAAATCAATTTGCTTGTAGATGAACACGGACATTTACATTTTTAATCAGTTTGCTGCTACTGCAAAGCATTTTATCTTCTAATGTCCAGGATTGTGTTTAGAAAGCTTCAAGTTGATGAGAGATGGCTGAATTCAACTCATTTGCCATTTCTAGATGTGTACTTGTGCATTCTCATGTGCTCGTGTACTCGTGAAACGTCATCAGCCTCAGCCCTAGTACTGTTCCAAATAACAAGAACAGACAAGACAGAGAACAGTCTTGTCTGTTCACGTGATTGACAGCTTCCAGTGGAGCATTTACCGAGCTCTGAGTATAAAATTGTAGGGAAGTCATATTTAAATGTCAAATTATTCTGAATACATAGGATGAAAGTGGAAAAAAATGAGTTATTTCACCTTGCCAATTCGTGATCCTCCACGGACAGGTTCGTCGTTGGATGCACCATGATGTCACAAATCGCTAGGTGGCAGTAGTGTTCTTTGACAAACATGGATGCCTCCAGTAAAGAACATTCAAATTAAAATTACTATTACTAGAATTACTATTTATTTAACAGTATGTAATAATTTCATATTTAAAGTACTTTCAGAAGTTTGAATTCTGAATATGAGCGGACTTTAAAGATTCAAAATGCGCAGAAAAGTAGTTTACATTCACGTGTTTTAAATTAACACAGCTACTATAAGTATTTATTACATGTTTGCCCTTTATACGGAGTTTCTGCAGGTCAAAAAATCATTAAAAGTCATTAAATTATAATTTTTTAAATAAAGGCCTTCATTGGCATTCAAATTTATTAAATGTGATTACCATGGCATTTAAAATCCTTAATTTGAATTTAAAAAAGTTTATAAAAACAAGTTTGTCTGATATATTATATCGCAATATATATATTTGCGCGGAACTGCTTCCGGTTGATCGTAAAGCCTTATGTTCAGAAAGAGTCATGTAGTCATGGGAGTACTTGTTAATGGCCCTAAAGTTATTTCTAAGAGCATTAAAAAGTATTAAATTAGAGTTACTCCTCCTGTGTGAACCCTGTTGTAGCAGAACTCTGACTTAATAGATTGTAAAGGCGGTGTAGGTACCAGATCTGCTTGGGGGCCCCGCCCCTTCTTATGACATCATTATACGGCAACTCCTGTCGGACAAACTGTGTTGCACCCGTTTCTTAAGGATCCAATCTCTATTGGAGTCTCGACATATTATTACCTATATTTGCTATTATTTAACATTTCATCAGCGATCGGAAGTAGCCGAAAGTAGAAAACAATCATTGTTAAAGGAAAGTGCTGCTTTCTAAGCCTGAGCTCTGCCATTAAACATAAAAGTCTTAGCTTATTTTTATTCTTTTTATTAAGATCTGAGGGCAGGAAGGACAAATGGGACATCCTATTATTTTACTTGTAGAAAACGAACGGTTGTTGTTGATACAAATTTAAAAATAGTGTAGCTTAATATGTGGCTAACTGACCAAGCTAAAAGATGCTAACCTGTTAGCTACCCAGCTCTCCCCTTTTATATCATGGTCTAACAGTTAATTTGTCCGCCATAAACTGATCTTTTCAGGTAAAACTCCATTGGTCATTAGACGCGCTAACTGATGCCACGTGATGTTATTATCGTTGTCTGGGCAACCACTATGTTTTACATCACGTGGCAACGTTCAGCCAATCATGTGGTAAAACTGGGATGAAGCAGGACCCGAGCAGATCTGGTAGCTACAGCGGTCATTGCTGATCAGGATATTTCTACCCTTTTTATGGGATTTCCTTTAAAAGACGTCTTAAAACTAGAGAAACATGAGAGCACAGCCTCAGCGTTCAGATTCGCCGTGTCTGCGACATCCATCAGCACTGTGATCAACCCCCCCGCCCGCCCAACACAAGCACCAAACCAACGTTCCTTCTCTCTGTCGGGGCTTTCAGAGCTGTGTGTGATGGCCTTTTTCTGCCATTGTCTGTTTGACATGTATAACCCATCCAGATGCGGGTTTATGTACTGTATAATCAGCTGTTTTCATTAGAGAACGTGTGTGTATCAAAAGAATTGTTAATCATGGTAACTTTAATGTCATTAGTTGGATAATGGATCATTGTCGGCACCGTATACATTCTATATGTTAGAAATCTATAAAGCTTTTGTAAAAACATCAGTGTCATACACACCTAGATACACGATGCATGTATGACAGAAACTGCGCTGACACTAGGTCAGGCAGTAAAAGATGCAATGGTTGGTTCCTTATTCTACTTTGTAAAGTTTTGTTTTTAATGAACGGTTTTTGCAGCCGCTTCGTTTGCGGTTCGGCGTTGCCTTGACGAGGTAACTACAAAAAAAAACAAATGTTATTTGCCAATTATGAGCAACCGTGATGTTATATTTGGAAATGATGGACTATTTAACTTGAAATTTGTTAGAAAGGAAAGAAAAAAGACTTTTTTAAATATGTAAACTACACATATTTTGTAACACATTGTAATTGCCATTATTTTCTATTTATTTTTTAATCATAATCATCATTGTACCCACATTTACTTTGTCTCCCTTCCCCTCCCACCACCTATGAATATAAATTAAAAGTCACTTTATTTGGCAAGAAGGGGTTGATCTCTGTTCTTTATTAAAAACTTGATCCAACTACACAGTAAAGGTTGATGTTGATCTGAAGTTTAAAATCCCACAGCAGATTTCACAACATCATTATCGAATCAACAAAATGGAGCTGAACTCAGAAGTAAGTGTGGAAACTGATCATCAGAGTGAGGCCTCCTCTGAACATGCTGCACCAGAGCAAGAAGCAGTTACTGCTACCCAGTGATATTCACAGCTGGAAAAATAGAACAATGATCTCAATGATGGATGTTTAAGAAAATCCCCTCTGCAGGCTGAGAAAAGCTGAAAGAAGTGATTAAAGGAATAGTACACCCAAAACATGATTAGCCTTCATTTTCTACTCACCCCCATGCTGAACAACACTCTGGAGTACTTTTTTGATATCTCAAATGCATCTGGAGATCTGGGAGGCTTCTTGCTGTCTGCTGACATTCAAATAATGGAGGTCCATGGCGCCCGAGGCAGAAAGGTCCATAAAAGTCCACAAAAAACGTGTCAATATTCCTCCATACTGCTCGTCCAATGTATTCCAAGGGTCCTGAGTGGGTAGCGTCCATAATTTACTGTCTATTGATGAAAGTGCGCATTCAGCTCGGCAAAGAACTCATGCTCTTCCTCAGCACTGAAGTCCTCAGACATTTTTGTTTCGTTGTTTGTTTCTTTGCACAGGTAAACAGCACATTTCTTCTTCTACGCTTGCATTATCAAGAGCAGACGCTGAATGCGCACTTTCATCTGGTTTGGTCTGCCGCGGTTTCCGTAGGCTCGTGAACTCGCAGGCGCAAGCTTTTAGGAAATCCTATACACTACTGTTTATGCTCTAAAAACATTCTAAATGACTTAGTTTCGAGTAAATTATGGACCCTACCCACTCAGGACACTTGGAATACATTGGACGAGCAGTATGGAGGAATATTGACACGTTTTTTGTGGACTTTTATGGACCTTTCTGCCTCGGGCACCATAGACCTCCATTATTTGAATGTCAGCAGACAGCAAGAAGCCTCCCAGATCTCCAGATGCATTTGAGATATCAAAAAAGTACTCCAGAGTGTTGTTCAGCATGGGGGTGAGTAGAAAATGAAGGCTAATCATGTTTTGGGTGTACTATTCCTTTAAAGGGTATGGGGTAAGATAACCGTCAATACTGCTACACTCAGACCACATGCTGCAGAAGCAGCTGGTTTACATGCAGGGTCAATGGTTGATGCACATCAAGGCGCAGCAACACTGGAAAATTTAGAAATCTAGATAAAGTCATTTTTCTTCAAATCAGTGCATTTGTTCTTGGATTGAGGAGGTAACAGAGACATTTTGCCAATAGAACAAGACAATTTACACTTAAAATAAGAAAACACACTTGTATTGTCTTATTTCAAGCGCATATTATCTAATTATCCTATTTTAAGAGTAAAATCAATCTAATTTACCTACTCAAATAAAGATCAAAGCTCCTGCAGCACGTATTGACTAGCTGAGCATCTGACGTGAGGCGCTTCAGAAGCAGCAGCTCCTGGAATTGGAAAAATTGAACTTTTTCTGCTCGAGGCGCCTCATCAACCAATCAGAGAAGCTGGAAAATCGGGAAGAGGCGAGCGGGCTAGAGGCTGCTGTTGAAGGGGATTCCCAGTGACAGAGCAACCTGGTGTACGGGGGTTTGAGCGGCTCCGACAGCAAAATAATATTTGATTGCAGGATGGTAATCTTGATAAACTGACTGAACACAGGAAGTTTTCAGGTGGACTTTCTTAAGCCGGGCTTACACTGTGCGATTTTTTTGCCCTATTCGGGCTGACTTTCCAGTCGTACGAGAATTTACCGATCGGGCCGACTTTTAGCCCGGTCATGCGCCGTGTAGTGTACGGGGGGGGTAATGATCACCCTTTCACAACCACTTCCTGATCAGGAATCGTGAGGTCGAGAGAAAATCAAACATGTTTGATTTTCAGTCGGCCATCCTGGGCAAATCTCTCAGTGCGGAGACGAGGATTCTTCTTCCTTTCAGATAAAAACAGAAGCATGGCGGGGGTGTGAGTGAAATGGAGTTCTTTCTGTGACTTTGACAGACCGTGGTAGCCATGTTTGCTCAGCCATGTCTTCGTCCAAAGACATCGTCGCCTTTTCTTTTTCGGGCTTTCAGAAATTGCACAAATTTCCCAGGCAGCGGTTTTCACTCTAGTGAGCTTCATATTCCTCTTCTACTCATTCACATAGCTCTATCTCACTGTGGAGCTGAGTCCGACGGGGTTTTTAGACGTACAGTGTGAGCAGGTAGATCGGATCAGAGGGTCATGCTACACATACATCGTGAGCTGTGAACTCACACTGTACGAGGAAACCGCCTCGTAGCTGCACACAACTACAGCTCACACTTTTTACCCACAAATCACAGCAAATATAGCAAAGCCACTTCTCTGCCAGCAGCAGAAGCATCAGACGCAGCTGGACACTTTACTGGACGTCTGACCTTTATGTGGACAAGCATCAAAAATGAAGCAGCAGAAGCTTTTTGTGCTGCTTCCAGTGCTTACTGTCTGAACGTAGCGTTATTCAATAAAATAAGCAATAAGCAACTCTCGATTTCCTCCGCCATTGTTCAGGCAAAGAAAGGATAGGGTAGCTCTGCCCAACGCGCATCAGACCCACTTTTCCACAGTGCAGCAGGAGCAGCAAAGATGCTTCAGCCATGCATCAGGACATCAGAAACTACTAATAATTCAATGTTAACAACATGTTTATAATTTACAATGCAGTGTTATAAGGAGCTATTTAAACAGTCAGACAGTAAGCCATATAGGATGATGATGATGATAAAAGGTTGTGTTATATTTAATCCTTTACTATTAAAAACGCACTTATATAATAGAAACATTATATGATCGTAGGAAACACAGATATAATGATGCAGGGCAGCCTCAGGGGGAAGCATCTGCCCTGCAGTGCTGCATTATGGAAGAAATGTGATTGGAATGTTACCCTAAAATTAGGGCTGCAACTAATGATTATTTTACAAATGAATTAATCTGTCGATTATTTTTTTTGATGCATTGATTAATAATCAGATAGCCAAGGTTCCTTAAAGATGATATTTTACAAAATGAAACCAGGTGAAACAAACGTTTCCTCGAGGAGTTCTGGATGGAAAATAAGGAAAGACAAAACACTTTCTTAATCTTAAATGCCTTGGTATAATTCCTGCTCTAAGTGGGTCGCTCTGTCAGCTAAAGGCACATTTTAGCGGCCCTATACTCCAGTTACTGATTGATCAGTTACTAAATTAGTTAATGATTATTTAAATGATCCATTAATATGATTAATTGTTTCAGCCCTAGATTAAATACATGAAATGGGCGACACAGAGTAACTACAGCCCAGATGTACAACTTGTATAGTTAAGTTAATATTCTAAATGCTCAGTGTCAGTTCCTCTTATAATTCCAGTGCAGATGTAAATACAATATATTTATTTACCTTCCCTTGAATGTATTATTTTGCTTGATACAGAGAGAGCATATTAGATTATAAAAATAAGAGTGGAGTTGAGCTCTGTTTACCTCTACATGTTTCTATATCTTCAAAAGAAAACACAGGATAAATGTTTAAATGCAAACCTTTTCAAAGTGGAAAAAAGTCCTATTTCCTCATTCATCACAGCCAGTGATGCTTTAAGCATTGATAAACTACATCTAGTGTGTTTAGTGCTTATAAGATTTGCATTAATGTAGCAAGAAATACTGCTGTTCTCTTTAAACAAAATGTGTCCTGATGCTCACATGAAGCATTAAAAAGAGCATGCATATTTCTGCAAAGGACCAATGACATTAGACCAATGAAACTGAAGACCAATAGTGTCCCTACCAAAGTTGAAATCAAACCTACGGCCTTGCTCATAGATACATGTGATATCATAAGTAACAGATACAAGTGTGAATCACAAATATATGAGCGTGTACTAAAGCAAGCTGGATGTAAAGGTAATATTTTATCATATATTTGCAAGAATAGTTAAAAAGGCTTAAAAATGAAGATATAAGATGTTTAAACCTTAAGCTGTTACACTTTTATCTTCAGATGCATTAAAATAAGATCACAGTTTTCATCTTTTATATCTGGGCTCTCCAGGACCACAGATAGCTATTTAGATCTGACAATCTGATAGATGAGTCTGGGTTTGAAGGTTGTCACTTGACACTTGCTGGGATTTGGTGTAAAGTTTCTTCAGAGGTGTCCCTGAATGCAGAGACGTGAATCGACTCTATTTCTCAAATTTAAGGGATAAAGCTTGCAGGATGGTGAGAGAGGGCTAAGATAACCTGACTGCCTGTCATAGAAACAGGGAATCAGGGTAAGAAATAAAACAGGTGACAGATTAGCGGACCATGGTCCGGATCCGGACTCAACTGGATTTAAAACATTTATAAATTACTGAATGTTTACAGACAACAGTGTTTTATTTCACTTCCGCTGCTTCTCCTGTTAATATGGTAAAGCCCTCCGGTGTGTCCGGCAAGCCGGGCGATGGGAAAGAAGGAGAAGACGATGAGAAAAAGAGAACAGAGAAAGTGTGGACTGCTGGAAGAACTGCGGTGAACTGGTGAAAGAAAAGTGAAATGGTGATCAAAGATGATCCTGAACATTTAGAGGATGTTTGGCTCAACATGCTGCTGTGAAGCAGGATTCTCCACCATGAACAGAATCAACAATAAATATGGATCCAGGCTCAAAATGAGCTCCTTGATATGTGCTTAGAACGGCTTAGTCTCCATTTAAACCCAGGTTTAAAGCCTTGCAGGGCAGCATGAAGCCCACTGCTCTCATTAAGACAGAAACGGTCAGTACAGGTGTTTTATAAAATATATGAATCAGGAAATAATCTATATACCAAACTGAATGATTGTTGTTCTCCACTTCAAAAAACACTAAGATGTAAAAATGAAAACATTTTCTATTTTTATTTTTTTATTTAAAATTTTTTATTTCAGTTTAAAGTAACAGATTATAAATAAAAATGTCTCCTGACCTTTACTGGTTCATAATTTTCTTTATTCGGACCCCGCTGATTTTTAATTGGTTACCCCTGATCTAAACGATCATTTTAAACAAAGATTACACAATATCATTATTTTATATTTTGGCAGAGAATATTTTCCTCCCAGTTATAGTTTAGTTACTAAATGCATTCCCTAGAAAGCTTTATATCATCCCTTTCAATAAATGGCTGGTTTCCTTTAACCCCACCTTCCTGCGCTCCTATTGGTCCGTTCTGATGTCATTCCAATTAAAGGGTTATTAATTGGCTGCCTGGCAGCTCTCCTTCACTCGTGAACCAAAATAAGCAGAGAAAACAGGAGTTGGCTTTCCGCGCATCTTCCTGGGCTCCTTTCAGAGACTGAGGACCATGGGGAACCCCAAAGTTTACTTTGACATCAGCATCGATGGCGGGAACGCGGGGAGGATCATCATGGAGGTAGGGCTGCACAACATTTTCTCTTTATTTAGACAAGATCTGACAACATCCAAGCTGTCGCTCCTCCTGACACCAAAAGATCAGAGCAGGAAAATATAGATCAAACGCTGCATGCAGGAAACGCCCTTCATCATCATCATCATCATCATCATCATCATCATCATCATCAACCAGCGCAGCACAGTTTTTATTATATTTTTTTGCCAAATTATTATGACAAATTTCTCCTTTGCTTATTTATTTTTATTTATTTATTTTTTTGTAGAAGTGAAACATTAGAAACATTTAGTAATATTACAACAATAAAGTCAACATTACGAGAATAAAGTCATAAAATTACGAGAATAAAGTCTTAAAATTACGAGAATAAAGTCATAAAATTACGAGAATAAAGTCTTAAAATTACGAGAATAAAGTCGTGAAATTACAAGAATAAAGTTGTAACATTTAGAGAATAAAGTTGTAACATTAAGAGAATAAAGTTAAAAAAATACGAGAATAAAGTCGTAAAATTATGAGAATAAAATTGTAATATGAAAAGGATAAAAGTCAACATTACGAGAATAAAGTTGTAATATTACAACAATAAAGTTATAATATGACGAGAGAATAAAGTCAATATTACAAGAATAAAGTCGTAATGTTACAAGAATAATGTCGTAACATTATGAGAATAAAGTCATAAAATTATGGGAATAAAGTCAATATTACGAGAAAAAAGTTGTAACATTACAAGAATAAAGTTGTAATATTACAACAATGAAGTCATCAAACAACAAACCCGTTTCAGAAAGAAAGAAAGCTTCAAACTCCGACCAGCAGATGACGGTCGACCAGCTCCACCAATCAGCAACCTGATTCCACTTTGACCTTCTGCCCAGTTTGAAGCTGCTGCTAAAAGAACCATCATCTTGGGGGGACACTTAATATCATAAGCATTCTGATGGCATTTTAGAGAAAGGATTTTTATCAAAAGCATAATTAATGTTCACAAGTGAGTAATACCTATATTAACCATACATGTAAAAGGAGGCTTATGGGGCAACCCTGGGCAACTGCCTAGTTTACCTAATGGTAAATCCCCCGCTGCCTGGAGAATAAATAACCAATAAACAGCTATGGACATTTTTACAGAAATGGATATTTGAATATAGCAGTAACATCAGAGATGACAGCAGTATGTTATTTAACTGACTAACGTACAACTATGCAAAATCAGCATGAATGTAACAACTTATTGAGGTTGTTGGGAACAGTGATGTTTCTAGAGTCTTCCAGCTGCTGGGAGGAGGGATCTGTGATAACGCTCCCTGGTGCATGTAGGGTGCATTAAATTTGAAGATTAGTTTTTTGTCTCTTAAATCCAGAGGAAGACCAGCTTTTCTTAAAGGAGAAATTAATTTTTTTTCTGTTTTTTTTTCTACAAGAAACAGACCTTCATGGTTTTATGGTTTTCCTTCATTTCTATATGGGATCATGTGAGGGAATTAGCTGCTCCTGGCCTACAGCTGCTGCTCCTCTTTTCTGTTTTCACTCCATCATTTCGCCTCATCAGAGTTCATTTATTTAAATAAAGAAATTGGAAAAATAAACCGTGATTTTAAACTGATTTGCTATTTATATATATAGCAAATCAGTTTAACATCACGGTTTATTTACAGAAATATATATATATATAAATATATAAAACGGACTTTGTATCTATTAGGGCTGGGCGATATAGAAAAAAAGCTTATCGATAAAAAAAAATGCATATTGATCGATATCGATAATTATTGAAAGGATTTGAAACCATATTTTATGTGCAGCTCTGCCTGGACTTTTTAAAATATTGCTAAATGATTTAATTTTAATAAAAAACACAAACACAGACTTCGAATTAAATCTTTATTTAACCAACTTTTTTAACCATAACATAATTGTTTTAAAGAAAAATAACTTAAGAGACCTGGGTTATGTTATTAAATACTGACAAAGAATAAACTAAAGTGACCAGAAAAGTGACCAAAATAAATATAACAAATAAATAAATGCACCGCCGCCGCCGCCCCCGTTTCCTGCTTTAACCTGAGTTATTACTTTGAAGTTTCTGGCCCCTCAGCATTTTTCTCTCAATTGTTAGAACTACGTGGGAAACTGCCCAGAACTGAATATATATATATATTTTCCCGAAATTCCTGAAGATTCCTCGGAGGAGAGCCGCGCAGTGGCCTACACAGCTCGTACTCCTGCGGGTGTGAGCGGCTGAGATGATAAAAAAAAAGTTGGTTGTGTTATCAGACTTCGTTTTCACTGGTTCCCGACATATTTTACAGATGACTGTGGTTTGTTTTTTGTCCGACTTGCCATAACCGAAATACTGCCAAACTGGCGAACTACAAAAACCCTTCTTTGAACCAATTTCCTCCTCCTCTCCTGCTGTGACATCTTCATGTGCTCTGTGTTGTGGTTTGAGAGGGCGGCGCTTGGTGACCGCGTGCCTGGGTCCGCGATTGTGATTGGTTGGGAGGAAGCAGTGACTAGCATAAACCTACATGCTAGGCTACAACGAGAAGGAAGGAAAACTGCGTTTCTTTTTTATCAAACTTTTATCAACCCTCTTTTTTTCTATTGCGCCACACGTCTATCGATCGATATATATCGTTATTGAATTATCGCCCAGCCCTAGTATCTATATGAAAGTTTTCCTGAGATGAATGAAAATCTTGAATGTTTTCCTATTTATTGAAATTAACCCAAACTATGACTGTGATCTGTTTTTACTGTTTTGCAGCTGCGAGCAGATGTGGTCCCAAAGACCGCAGGTAGGTGACCCCAAAAACAAACCTTAACAGTCTAAAGAAGAACTGCTGCTAGCCTTAATCCCCCCCCCCCCCCCCCCCCCCCGCTCACCATGGCTGGCTCCGTGTCTGATTCTGCAAATGAGACATCCGATCTTATCCCCAGAGGTTTATCCTCATCTGTTGTCAGGGTGATGCTGAAAGTGGCCTCTGCATGCCTCAACAATAAACATGAGAGTAAATACTTCCTGGAGCTGTTAGGAGCATCTACAGCTGACAATGATACACATAAGGAGAAAAACAAAAGAAAAAGAAACGATTGCTTGTATGTGTTTGTGTTTACAAGTCCTGAGCAAGTCAGTCAGAGCAAAGCGACTCGTAATCAAGCCGTTCCTCGGATGTGAACCTGCATGATGCATTAGCGTCTGACTGTGTCTGGAACCATGTTGCTATTCTTAGTCACATGACCTAATTACTGGGTAAGTGCAGGAAGATGGCCTTTATGCTCTGAGTATTCATAAAGAGGTTTCAGGACCTTCTATTGGCCACATTAAGGCATTCATCACGCTACATTCAGCCGCATGGATGGAAAACTCCTGCAGGAGACAGAAACATGAAATCCTGACAGGAATATATGGGGTGAACTAGCTACTAATAGAATAAAAGTGTACGCAAACATGTCTGAATTTTTAACAGTAATTATGTAATTAAGGAATATTGTCAAAAATGAATAATGTAAATAGATGTAGGATTCGTATTTGTTCTTTATTTTTCAACCTGTTGATAGATGTGAAATCAAATCTTTATTTGTGAGAATTCAAGTTTTTAAAGTTATAAATAGAGGTTGGAGATTTACAAATAAATAATAAAAAATTTGACTAATATGAATCAAAAATTTACAAATCTAATAAATCTGGGATTCATACTCCTAAATTTATGATTTGTACAAAAAAATGACTGATTCTTATTTAATTAGTGATTTCTTCTGCAAATATGTCATTCGCACTACATTTATTTTCTTCTAAATTTGAGTTGTATCCTTAAACTTGTGAATTTGTCTGTTTTACTGGTCTGGTTGCAAACTTTCTGATTTGTATTCACAGCTTCGGATCCTTAACCTGACGCCGCCAAAATTACTTCCTTTGAAGTAATTTTGGGAAGGGGCAAAATACTGGTTAGCTGATTGGCCTATGTTGGTGATAGACGGGCCAAATAAACCAATCAGATCAACGAAGCATATGACGTAACAGAGCGACGACGAAAACACAACCACAAGCCAGGCTACTCTTGCCGAAACCAGTCGGGAGAAGAGCAAAAACATATTTTCCTCTGAGAAAAGCCTCCAGAGCAGTGTTTTTGTCATGATGGGTTTCAGAAAAGCCCAGTATGCAGAACACCACGGAAACAGATGAAAAGTTTAACAAGTTTTATTGAGCACAAGCACATGGAATAAACACAGGAACTGGTTCAGGCCTGGGGGCAGGTTCACTGGAGTCTGTGAGGATGACAGTTCAGTTAGCTTGGGAGCAGATGAGTCTGAGTTTGAGAGTTTCAGTTTTATACCTTGAGATGTCCGGGTTTGGCTTTGAGAGAGGAACTGTTTAGTTCAGCAGAGTCCAATAACCGCTTCAGTGTCTTACTTCTAGCGTGAGGGCAGACCTTGGCTTTGGGTTTCCAACTCTTAGTCCAGAGCTGCATGAGAATCCAGAGAAGGGTCTTCAGGTTTGGCTCAGAGGGATGGCTCGGCAGGTTAAGCTCATCCAGAGCTTACAAGGAAAGACTGGATTCCTGAAAGCAGAGACAAAGAGGGATTAGAATCCAATCAGGAATCAGGAGCAACAAAGGTTCTCAGAAGAAGCTAGGCTCAGGTGCTAACCAAACTGGATAAACACTGCGGCGTTGAGGCAAGGTCTGAAGGCAGGTTATATACTGTGGATCCTCTGATGATGAGATGCGCCTCAGGTGTGTCGAAGGCTCAGCTCAGGAGGATCCACGGCGGACTCTGCTGGAGAAAGGTGGAACTTCTCCAGATCCCAACAGTACCCCCCTCTCAACGACCGCCTCTTGGCGGTCCAGAAGACGTCGAAGGGAGGGAGCGCTCATACTCCTCGATCAAAGATGGGTCGAGGATGTAGGAGCCAGGAACCCACTGGTGATCCTCCGGACCGTAGCCCTCCCAATCGACGAGGTACTGCCAACCGCGACCTCGCCGACGGGAGTCCACGATCCGGCGGACGGTGAAGGCCGGATGTCCATCGACGTCCAGGGCGGGTGGAGGGGAGTTGGATGGTGGGCACAAAGGACTAGAGATGACTGGTTTGACCTGAGAGACGTGGAACGTGGGATGGATGCGAAGAGTCGGGGGAAGTTGCAGGCGTATGGCTGACAGATTGATAACCTGGGCAACTTTGTATGGACCAATGTATCTAGGTGAAAGCTTGCGAGACATCCCCTTGAGGGGGATGTCCCGAGTGGAAAGCCATACCTCTTGTCCAACCGAGTACTCTGGGGCAGGACGTCTCCTTGAGTCAGCGAAGCGTTTCGTAGTTTCCGAGCAACGATTGAGTGAAGCGATGGTGTCTCTCCAGATGCGTTGACATCGACGGATGTGTTGGTTGACTGATTGCACCGAAATCTCTCTCTCGTCTGCAGGAAAAAGTGGAGGTTGATAACCAAGATTAACCTGAAATGGTGACTGGCCGGTGGAAGCTGACTTGAGAGAGTTGTGGGCGTATTCAATCCATGTGATGTATTGGCTCCAGTCGGTGGGGTTATTGGAAGTGAGACAACGAAGGGTAGATTCGAGCTGCTGGTTCATTCTTTCGGTTTGACCGTTAGACTGTGGATGATAACCTGAGGTGAGTGAAGACTTACAGTTGAGTGCTGAACAGAAAGCCTTCCAGACTTGAGAAACGAACTGGGGTCCACGGTCCGAGAGAATTTCTTGAGGGATTCCATGAAGACGAAAGACGTGTTTAACCAGGAGCTGGGCGGTTTGAAAGGCCATGGGAAGTTTCCTGATGGGGATCAGATGGCAAGACTTTGAAAATTGTGGACATACCTTGGGAGATGGGAAGACCAGTGACGAAATCAATAGCGATGTAAGACCATGGACGCGTGGGAACAGGAAGAGGATGCAACAGACCTGAGGGTGGTTGATGTGAGCTCTTATTTCTGGCGCAGGTAGAACAAGCCAAAACATATTCCTTGACATCCTTGTGCAGGGTAGGCCACCAGAAACGTCTAGAGATTAAGGCGATGGTTCTGCTCACCCCCGGATGAGCGGAAAATTTGGCTGTATGCATCCACTGGATTAGGCGAGATCTGACAGAAGAAGGGACATAAGTTCGGTTTGGTGGACCGTTACCTGGGTCAGGTTCAGAAGCCAGGGCAGAATTGATGAGGTCGGTGATTTCCCAGGTAACCACTCCAACGGTGCAGGAAGCGGGGAGAACAGGTTCAGGCGTCTCGGATTGATCAACGGAATAAAGACGAGAGAGAGAATCGGGTTTGATGTTCTTGGATCCGGGTCTGTAAGAGATTATGAGATTGAAGCGAGAGAAGAAAAGAGACCACCTTGACTGACGAGGATTGGCTTGTTTGGCAGACTGGATGTAGACTGGATGGGTGAACTCTTTCATCTGTGTCGAGTCTTTGGGATAATACTGCTCCTACACCAGAGTCGGAAGCGTCCACTTCAAGGATGAATTGCTTGGTTGGATCGGGCTGGATTAACACAGGGGCTCTGGAAAACAAAGTCTTAAGTTTGTCAAATGCATTTTGTGCTTCGGGGGTCCACTGGAAGGTCTTTTTGACTGAAGTTAGAGAAGTTAGAGGAAAAGCTGTCTGACTGTAATTCCTGATAAATCTTCGGTAGAAATTGGCGAAACCCACGAATCTCTGCAGCTGTTTACGGTTTTCAGGTACCGGCCACTCCAAAACTGCTTTTATCTTTTCTTCAGAAGGCTTAACCTGCCCGCCCTCGAGCACAAACCCCAAAAAGGTGACTGACTGTTGATGTAACTCGCATTTTTCAGCTTTGACAAAAAGTTTGTTTTCTAATAATCTTTGCAGGACCAGGCGGACATGTTTCTTATGTTAGGAAAGATCTTTAGAATAAATCAGGATGTCATCGATGTAGACGAAAACAAATACATTTAAAAAGTCTCTGAGAACATCGTTTACCAAGGCTTGAAAGCATGCAGGGGCGTTAGTGAGACCAAAAGGCATGACTAGATATTCGAACTGGCCTAAGGGAGTCTTGAAGGCTGTCTTCCATTCATCTCCATCTCTTATCCTGAGAAGGTGATAAGCGTTCCTTAAGTCGAGCTTAGTAAAGACAGTAGCCCCTTGTACTGGTTCGAAGGCTGATGCTAGCAATGGAAGTGGGTACTTATTCTTAACAGTTATTTGGTTCAGGCCTCTGTAGTCGATACAAGGTCTTAGTGAACCATCCTTTTTGCCAACAAAAAAGAAACCAGCACCCAGCGGAGAAGAGGAGGGACGGATTATTCCAGCAGCTAATGACTCGTTAATATATTTCTCCATTGTCACACGTTCTGGTTTGGAAATATTGTATAGTCTACTGCTGGGTAGGGGAGCTCCTGGTAATAGTTCAATCGCACAATCATATGGTCTGTGAGGTGGAAGGGACGTAGCACTGACCTTACTGAAGACGGGAGCTAGATCATGGTACTCGAAAGGGACAGAAGTAAGGTCAGGAGAGTCCATCTCCCCCCCGCCTCTAGGAGACCTCACAGTGGGAGCTGCCGAACGGAGGCATGTTTCATGACAAGAGGTCGACCAAGATTCAATATGGCGATCTTTCCAGTTAATATGGGGGTTATGTCGTTCCAGCCACTCAAAACCAAGCACCAGAGGAGAACATGCAGAGGGAAGAACAAAAAATGTTAAGGTTTCACGATGGTAACCTGAGATTAACAGCTCGAGGGGTTGCGTTTGATGGGTAACCTGGCGGAGTCTCTTCATATCAATAGCGGAGACACAGAGTGGCTGGTTTAGAGGAATAGTTTCAATTTGTAGCTGCTGAACCAAGTTGGAGTCAATCAAATTCCGTTCACAGCCTGAATCTATGAAGGCAGATAGTGTTAGATTCTGATCTGAGAAGAACAAGGTGGCTGGGAGCATAAGACGAGGAGATTTCACAGAGATAGAATGGCCCGTCAGACTCCCCAGATCTTCTGACGGGCCCCGGCTTTTGATTTAGCTGGGCAAGAAGCGATGAAATGGCCACTCTCACCACAGTAGATACATAGCTTTCCCCTGAAACGTCTTAGCCTTTCCTCAGGGGTTAGCCTCGTATGTCCAACCTGCATGGGTTCGGATTCAGTATCCACTGTATGAGAGGCCTGAACTTGATTCTTTAATTTGGAGCTGTTTCTAGCTCGGATTCTGTTATCCAGCCTAATTGTCAGGCGGATTAATTCTTCAAGTGTTGCAGGTTCGTCGAGGGTTGCTAGTTCATCCTTGATGCTTTCGTTTAAAGCCATGAAATAAGCACTTTTTAGAGCAATTTGATTCCATCCGGAAGCTGCGGCTTTGACCCGGAAGTTAATGGAGAAATCCGATACAGAAGAATTTCCCTGTTTTAGGTTCAAAAGAGCACAAGAGTCAATGGTTTGATCAGTTTCTTGGTTAAATACTTGAGAGAATTCAGAAACAAAATCTGTGTAATGACAGCTGAGGCTTTCTTCGGAGGCAAACCTTGCCTCAGCCCACTCAAGGGCTCTTCCAGTCAGTTGGGACAGAATAAAAGTTATTTTCTTTTGATCAGTTGGGAAACTGCCAGGAGAGTTTTGGAAAATTAAACAACATTGAAACAAAAATCCTTTACAGTCCTTCATATTACCTGAAAAGTTCTCAGGAAGACTAGGGCGGAACTCGGGTGATGACGTCACCGCCGGTGACCTCGGAGGCGGAACTGGACCCGGAAATGGTTGTGCTGCCGGCGTGGCATTAGCACTGCTCATGTAGTTAGCATAGCTCTGAAGCATCTGATTACGGTGATTAACCATGCAATGCAACTCACGGAGGGTTTGAGTTTGTCCCTGGATTTGAGCATCATGCTCCTCCAACCGACGACGGAGGTGATCTGCTGGGCCTTGTGTGTGGCCGCAGTGTTCTGTCATGATGGGTTTCAGAAAAGCCCAGTATGCAGAACACCACGGAAACAGATGAAAAGTTTAACAAGTTTTATTGAGCACAAGCACATGGAATAAACACAGGAACTGGTCTGAGTTTGAGAGTTTCAGTTTTATACCTTGAGATGTTCGGGTTTGGCTTTGAGAGAGGAACTGTTGGGTCCAGAGACTGTTTAGTTCAGCAGAGTCCAATAACCGCTTCAGCGTCTTACTTCTAGCGTGAGGGCAGACCTTGGCTTTGGGTTTCCAACTCTTAGTCCAGAGCTGCATGAGAATCCAGAGAAGGGTCTTCAGGTTTGGCTCAGAGGGCTGGCTCGGCAGGTTAAGCTCATCCAGAGGGAAAACTGGATTCCTGAAAGCAGAGACAAAGAGGGATTAGAATCCAATCAGGAATCAGGAGCAACAAAGGTTCTCAGAAGAAGCTAGGCTCAGGTGCTAACCAAACTGGATAAACACTGCGGCGTTGAGGCAAGGTCTGAAGGCAGGTTATATACTGTGGATCCTCTGATGATGAGATGCGCCTCAGGTGTGTCGAAGGCTCAGCTCAGGAGGATCCACGGCGGACTCTGCTGGAGAAAGGTGGAACTTCTCCAGATCCCAACAGTTTTGCTCTTCTTTCAGTGAAGAAATACTATGTAATTCCGATAAAACTTGCTCGATAGCCACGCTAACGCTAGTTTCATCGACTGAAGCCGCCATGTTCTTTAGACTGAACCGTCGCGCTTCTCGTTGAGTCACACCTCAACCCTCCTCAAAGCCAACGCTGATTGGACGTTCGTTTGGTGAACGGCTCCAAATTTTCTTTAACGGAAAGTAGCCAGACTGATCTCCGAGTGAAATCTTGAAAGCTCACGAGATCAGTATGGTGTCACGAGGCTATCGGATCCTGTGATTCCAGAGAAAATCTGATGTCACATGTATCTATAAGGCCCAAATATAAATCCTAAATTAGATTTTTTTAATGTTTATTCAACATTCACAAATTCAGACAACTATGCATACGTTTCTTATCTTAAACCATAAGTACGTGTCACAAATTTAGGAGTAAGAATCAGAAAAGTGTAAATCACAAATTCAGGAATATGCAATGAGATTCAATATGTAGGTTTGTTAATCTTATTTATAACTCTTCTCCAAAAACCTGAGTGAAATGGAACATTAGCACCAGAAAACAACTAATATTTAAAAACATGTTAATGCTTTGTATAACCAAATGAAATATCCAGTCACGTCGATACACAATTTTAGAAGGCTTATCCTATAGAACCTTTTAAAACAGCTGAAGAATCAAAACAGAACCTGTAGGTCAACTTAATGGCCAAAGAGCAGATCTGTCCTTAGAAATAGCCAAACAAAATGAAAAATCAGGTTTAAAGAGAACACATCCAAAGGAGATCCTGATTCACGTACCCGGCACAAAGCAGTTAGTCACCTGCCCTCATTTCCCCTTGTCCTGTTCAGCATCATGTCAAGTAGACTGAATTACTGGCTGCCATAGTTGTGCTGGACAGGTTTACTTTACAAATATAAAGCCTCCCTTGCTACCCAACCCTTGAGGATTTATTAATTCTTAGTATACTATATACACTCTTATGACAACATGATGTCAACAGATTCTTAGAGGGGCTGTTCCAGCTGAATTACTTCTACACTAATGACTAGAGTTGGTGAAAAATGCTGCACTGGTCCAAATATTAGCCATTACTGGAAGCTTGAATATGGATCTTAAATACCTAGAAATATAGCAGACATGGCGAAGATGAAAGAATTGGGCGTGTTTTAAGCCTGTCAGCAGAGATTGTTTAGACGTCCATGGATCAGGTTGTTGAGGCCTAAAGGCTGGTTTATACTCAGAAACCAGGTGGTCTGCATGTTTGACGCAATTAATGCAGATATGCCCCGCCCCTTCTGCAGACACTCTGCTGCACCTATCCAAAAGGAGGCCTCTAATTGGTCAAATCTACATTCACTCTAAACTATGTATATTTCCTGTTTGGTACCTTACTAACTTGTTTTGTTTGTATGACCGCCATTGTGGAAAACGACTCATGAAGATGGACCAGCTAGAAGAGCGAGGTGCGCAAGAACACTGGGACCCTTTTTCCACCTGGATCCCCGCTCTTTTTCGTCCTCATGTCCCTCCATTGTTTTTTTTTTTATTATATTTTTATTGTTGTTAAAACAGATGTACAATGCCATTCAAATTGTAGTGTTTTGCAGTTGTTACAATTGTTTTGTCCATGTACAGTATAACAAGAATCAAACAGCATTTCAACATTTTTATATTTTTATAACCCCCATTCAACCCCTGTGCTGGCAGGAAAATAAAAATAACTAAATATAACAACAACAAAAATTGTTATCCCAAAATGAAAAAACACTTCACAATGAGAGTTGTTTACTAGCAAGAAGGTAGATTTGTAAGTTTGTCAAAATAACCCAATAGAGGGTACCATACTTTGTAAAACTTTTTTGGTTGATCCTTTCAAAAAATATTTAACTTTTTCGTTTTTTAGGAACATCATCATATCCGAGAGCCACGTTCCTGCCTTAGATGGAAATTGGGATTTCCATTCCAGAAGTATTCTCCTTCGAGCAATCAGAGTTGCAAAAGCAATAACATTTTCCTTTCTAGAAATCGCAGAGTCAACCCCAAAAATAGCCATTAAAGGACCAGGTTTTAGATGTAGGCCAAACGCATTGTTTAAAATCCCAAATACTGAATTCCAATACTCTTTCAGCTTAGAGCACGACCAAAACATATGAGCTAAGTCTGCGTTGGTGGCTCTACAGCGATCACACGCTCCATCTATTTCAGGGTATATTTTAGCAAGCCTGACTTTGCTATAGTGAGTATGTCCCTCCATTGTTGCACAAACTTGCCCCCAGTTCCTCACCAGCTCGGCCGTATCTAGACCCACAGCTAGTTCCTGATTGTCCTTCTTGTGTTGTGGTGTGAAATAACATAGCGCAGACCACGCTTCAATATTGGGCATTAATCAAAAAATATATGCAACAAGCTCACTGCGACCCACTGCTGCAGGAGGATAACCAGCCCTTGAGCCTCTGATTGCTTCCTTTTAGCATTGGTCCTTCATGGTTCCCCATGTAGGTGGTGGGCCCACATGGGGGTGGCCTTTGGTCACTTCTTCAAACTGGCGCTGAAGAAGACCTGACTACCAAGAACGTACACAGATCCTCTGCCTGGCTTTGGGGTCAGGTCCTGACCCGTTATCCAGAGCCTGTTTACCTTTAGAGACTTTAAGAGGGGATCTAAGCCCCGGGAAATATAGGTTCTGGGATCATTGGAGGACAGAAACTCCTTCGTTCTATGTATTTCAATGGTCCTTATGACCATTTACACATCCCGCTACCACGGTTCTTAGAGCGGCTCGGTTCTCTCTGGAACGGTCTGGTTAAGTTTTGCGTGCCCAGAATCATCACTGGAAATCATGTAGCAAGGTAGGGAAGCTAGTGTTTTTATGAATGTCGGAAGTTTTATGAGTTTATGGCTGTAAGGAGATGAGGTGGTCTGCTAATGTGCTCTTTGTTATCTGAGAACGGAGCCAGAACTGAACCGCGCTGAGATCTACTGATGAACTAGTACCAGGTTAACGCAGTTCGGTTGTGTCTGGCACGATCTGGTTCAGATTTGCTTGCCATTTGCACTCAGCAGTTATCTCGGTTACCATGGTCAGAACGATCTCAGAGCGGTTTCAAAAATGTAGTGTAAATGGGGCTTATGTTTGTTGGCTGGCCTAGGAACCCCTTTGGCTTCTGCCAGATGACCTGGAGGAGGTGTCTGGGGAGAGGAATGTCTAGGACTCTCTGCTCAAGCCCAGATTCCTTATTCTCCACTCCTGTCAGTGCTACGTCAGTTGCAGACCGCCTTTAGGTGTGGGTGATAAGCAACTACATCTGCGATAACACTTTCAAGCCCCGCTCCAGGTTCCTTGACATCCCAAGAGAGCACGTGCGAGAGGCCCGGGCAAGGCCAAGCAGCAGAGAAGATAAGGGGGCGCTCCTTATTTCGACAGAGAGCTTGTCCAAGGAGGGTGACCTTTGGAGAAGATACAAAGAATGTGGAGCTGTTCTTATTAACTAACATATCGTCATTACTCTGTTTAGTGAACTTGGAGAAAAAACAGAAAATGTGGACTTCTGGGGTGAGGCTGCTGCCCCTCCAACCTGGTTGCGGATAAGAGGATGATGACGAGTATGAGCAGGTCTTAAATAGTTAGTTTGAAAGAAAATATCCCAACCTTTAAAAACCTCTGGTCATCTGATTTTTGGAATGTGTTCGGATTGTTCCTTATGCAATTGGAACAAATCAGTTGGTTGATCTAATATAAGATCCAGGTAGATTGCAAACATAAGCAATATGTGGTCTCTCTCTATCTGGTTTAGTTTTTGTGTTGCAGTTTATGTTTGCATTTATTTACTTTTATGTTTTGATAGAAAATTTCCGTGCCTTGTGCACCGGCGAGAAAGGATTCGGCTACAAAGGTTCCAGCTTCCACCGCGTCATCCCCAAGTTCATGTGCCAGGTAGACGTTAAGCCATTTGAAATGCTTCGGCCCGATGGGAACGACTGCTAAACCCTAAAGACTTCTCTAAATCTAGGGCGGAGACTTCACCAACCATGACGGCACCGGGGGCAAATCCATCTACGGCGACAAGTTTCCTGACGAGAACTTCCAGCTGAAGCACAAAGGAATGGGGACGCTGTCCATGGCGAACGCAGGGCGCAACACCAACGGCTCCCAGTTCTTCATCTGCACGGCTTCCACTGACTGGTGAGTCCCGTCAGTTTCAGCTTCTTCCTGGTTTTTGCTTCGCATACTGATCGGTCGTTCTGCTCTGCAGGCTGAACGGTAAGCACGTTGTGTTTGGCAGCGTTGTGGAGGGAATCGACGTTGTCAAGGCGATAGAGAAGCAAGGCACAAAGAACGGCACCCCTAAAGCCAAGGTTGTCATTGCTGATTGTGGCGAGCTAAAATAGAGCAGGGCGGCTGTCCAGCTCTCTCCATGTAGAGCCGATGGGTGAACCCGAGTGAAAAACCTGTTGTACTCCTTGTCTACTGTGTTCAAATTACACCTTTGGAGTTTATGTAACCTCTCCCTGGTAAAAAGTATTTGTTATGTACATGGATAATACTGATGGTGTTAATAAAGGCTAGAAAATGCAGACACTTTCATGTTCTTTTTGTTAAAATAAAGCAGAAATTATTAAATTTTTTACTTGAAAACTACATTTTCCATAAAATATTTTCAGGAAAAAAACAACCTAGAACTAAATGAACATTTTAAACCTTAAAAAAGTCAGATTTGGTCCTTCTTGTATCCATAATTTATTCAGAACATGATCCTCACCTACAACTGATGGTTTCAGCTGCCTTATGATTCTTTAAGAGAAAGTTAATTTGGTCTCTATTGTGTCTCTTCTTATTTTCCTGTTTTTAGTGAGCCGGATGAGCTGAAATCCTACAGATGTGAAATACATCCCTTACAAAAAATATTTCCCCAAATGTTAATATTTTTGTAAATATATAACATAGTAAAATGCCATTTACTTTTTAGGTAATAAAAAAAAACATTTAAATAAACCTTGCATGATGCATGTTGAATTTTTAGAATAAAAAAATACATAATCATCAGGTTTATGTACTTAGTTTTAATAAAGTATTTATACTCACAATTAATACTAATAGGCAAAGGTGGGTAGATTACCTAAAATGTATTCAAGGAAAAGTAGCTGTAATTAATGTATTTCTACTCGAGTAAAAGTAAAAAATAGCCATCCAATGAAGAACTTAAGTTAAAGTAAGAAAGTGCTTTGGTTAAAAGGCTACAGAAGTACTGAGTTTTACTACTTAAAATGATATAAATCAGACAATAATTTAAGGTGATGTACAAATTATTGTTAAGTATGTTATTAATAAGTACGAATGCTAAAGAGTGTATTTATTTATATAAAAATTGTACATACCATCTAATGAAAGAAATGATACATTTAACCTTGTATTTCAAATAGCACAAAGCTGGAGACGAAATAATAAATAAGACTAAAATGATCATTTATCCATCCATCCATTTTCTGACACGCTTTATCCCAAGCGGGTTCCTGGTGTCTATCTCCAGCTGTCTACGGGCGACAGACGGGGTCAACCCTGGACAGGTCACCAGTCCATCAGAGTAAATTATAATTTAGATAAATAAAGTATTGATTTTTGTTTTTATAAAAAAAAAATATATTGTAAAAAACAGACTGGAACAGACAAATTGAAGTATTTTGCCCTTAAGCAGTGACCAACATACCTGTCAACGGGTGCAGAAGTCTGACTGAACATTTCCTGAACATTACATTTAATGTATATATTGCATATTTAATACATACATATATATATATATATATATATATATATGGTGGCATCAGCCCTCCTCTATGCTGTTGTCTGGTGGGCCCCTGGCAGTGCAGAGCGGGACAGAAAGAGACTGAACAAACAGTGAGAAAGGCCGTTTCTGTCCTAGGCTGCACTCTTACCTCAGTGGAGGAAGCGGCTGTAAGGAGGGTGCTGTCCAAGCTTCCATCCATCCTGGACAACACCTTCCACCTTCTGCACCAGACTGTAGAGGAGCTGAGCAACAGGCACTCATTACAAGATCAATAGAGGCCGGGGTCTACCACACCAGGCAGGACCCCCGGTGCAGACTGTGCAAAGATGCCTCTGAAACAACACAGCACATAACAGCAGGGTGTAAAATGCAGGCAGGAAGTGCATACATGGAACGCCACAACCAGGTAGCTGTCATAGTGTACAGGAACATCTGCCATGAGTATGGGCTGGAAGTCCCAAGGTCAAAATGGAAGACACCTCCTAAGGTAGTTGAGAATGACCGAGCTAAGATCCTATGGGACTTCAAGATCCAGACTGACAAACAGGTGATGGCTAACCAACCAGACATCGTGTTGATCGACAAACAGCAGAAGAAGGCAGTAGTGATAGATGTGGCAATCCCAAGCGACAGCAACATCAAGAAGAAAGAACACGAGAAGCTTGAGAAATACCAAGGGCTAAAGGAGGAGCTAGAAAAGATGTGGAAAGTAAGAGCAGCAGTGGTGCCAGTGGTAATTGGAGCACTGGGGGCTGTGAGCCCCAAACTGGGAGAGTGGCTACAGCAGATTCCAGGTAAAACATCAGAGGTCTCTGTCCAGAAGAGCGCAGCCCTAGGAACAGCTAAGATACTGCGCAGAACCCTCAAACTCCCAGGCCTGGTAGAGGACCCGAGCTTGAGGATGACACATACCACCCCACGAGGGGTGAGAAAACAGTTTATATATATATTCAGTATATATACAGGTAAAAGCCAGTAAATTAGAATATTTTGAAAAACTTGATTTATTTCAGTAATTGCATTCAAACGGTGTAACTTGTACATTATATTTATTCATTGCACACAGACTGATGCATTCAAATGTTTATTTCATTTAGTTTTGATGATTTGAAGTGGCAACAAATGAAAATCCAAAATTCCGTGTGTCACAAAATTAGAATATTACTTAAGGCTAATACAAAAAAGGGATTTTTAGAAATGTTGGCCAACTGAAAAGTATGAAAATGAAAAATATGAGCATGTACAATACTCAATACTTGGTTGGAGCTCCTTTTGCCTCAATTACTGCATTAATGCGGCGTGGCATGGAGTCGATGAGTTTCTGGCACTGCTCAGGTGTTATGAGACCCCAGGTTGCTCTGATAGTGGCCTTCAACTCTTCTGCGTTTTTGGGTCTGGCATTCTGCATCTTCCTTTTCACGATACCCCACAGATTTTCTATGGGGCTAAGGTCAGGGGAGTTGGCTGGCCAATTTAGAACAGAAATACCATGATCCGTAAACCAGGCACGGGTAGATTTTGCGCTGTGTGCAGGCGCCAAGTCCTGTTGGAACCTGAAATCTCCATCTCCATAGAGCAGGTCAGCAGCAGGAAGCATGAAGTGCTCTAAAACTTGCTGGTAGACGGCTGCGCTGACCCTGGATCTCAGGAAACAGAGTGGACCGACACCAGCAGATGACATGGCATCCCAAACCATCACTGATGGTGGAAAGTTTACACTAGACTTCAGGCAACGTGGATCCTGTGCCTCTCCTGTCTTCCTCCAGACTCTGGGACCTCGATTTCCAAAGGAAATGCAAAATTTGCTTTCATCAGAAAACATGACTTTGGACCACTCAGCAGCAGTCCAGCTCTTTTTTTCCTTAGCCCAGGTGAGACGCTTTTCACGCTGTTTCTTGGTCAACAGTGGCTTGACACGAGGTATGCGGCAGTTGAAACCCATGTCTTTCAAGCGTCTCTTGGTGGTGGATCTTGAAGCACAGACTCCAGCAGCTGTCCACTCCTTGTGAATCTCCCCCACATTTTTGAATGGGTTTTTTTTCACAATCTTGACCAGGGCGCGGTGATCCCTATCGCTTGTACACTTTTTCTGACCAAAGTTTTTCCTTCCCTTTGCCTCTCTATAAATGTGTTTGGACACAGAGCTCTGAGAACAGCCAGCCTCTTCAGCAATAACCTTTTGTGTCTTTCCCTCCTTGTGCAATGTGTCGATGGTCGCCTTTTGGACAGCTGTCAAATCTGAAGTCTTCCCCATGTTTGTGTAGGCTTCAGAACTGGACTGAGAGACCATTTAAAGCCCTTTGCAGGTGTTTTGGGTTAATCAGCTGATTAGTTTGTGGCACCAGGTGTCTTCAAAATTTAACCCTTACACAATATTCTAATTTTGTGACACACAGAATTTTGGATTTTCATTTGTTGCCACTTCAAATCATCAAAATTAAATGAAATAAACATTTGAATGCATCAGTCCGTGTGCAATGAATAAATATAATGTACAAGTTACACCTTTTGAATGCAATTACTGAAATAAATCAAGCTTTTCAAAATATTCTAATTTACTGGCTTTTACCTGTATATACTGTATACATATGACAGCGTTTTTTTATTTTATTATTACTTTTTTCAATTTCAGTTTATTTTCATGACAGCTGATATATTAATAATCAGGGCTACCTTTATGGAAATCAAACAACAGCTTTTATCTAATAAATACTCTCAGTATAATTTATTAATTATTAATAAACCTGACAATTATGCATTTTAAATAAATAGGCTACATTAAACTAATGAATTTATGTTTCTGAATCTTTATCTAATAGGTTTATGTTGAAAAAAAAAAAACAGTAAACTGGAATTTATTATGTAATAAATTTACAGAAATCTTAAAATTTGGGTGAAATATTTCTGTAATATATATATAGATATACTGTATATATATATATATATATATATATATATATATATATATATATATATATATATATATATATACAGACCCAATTCTGTGTCGAATCAGATGTTTGAAATGTGAGCTTCTCAGGAGTGACAGCAGTGACAGCCAATCACACAAGAAAGGACAGTGGGCCAATCAGGAGGTTGTGGGCGGTCTAAACTCAGGGAAGCGGGCTTCAGCTTAATCTGCGGTTTTCCGCTTGGTCCTAGTGCTTGATGTCTCTCAGTGCACTGTAGCGTAAAATTTGTGTTTGGACAGTTAAACGTGCAGTAGACTAAAACGGACATTTGAAAAAGTGCAAGGGACATGTCCCCCACGCCCTCCCGAAAATTATGTCCATGATCTGGACTCAATGTATATACCTTTTTAGACCTTTTCTTCCTTTGGCACCTTCTTCTTCTTTTTGAGCTGATAAAATTAGTAAATCTCTCCACTGTGAAATCAATAAGGTCAATCAATCAATCAAACAATTTTTATTTTCCTAAGATACTAAGAAATGCAGATTCATAGTGAAGGTTGTGTTTTTATTTATACATATTTTAGTGGGAGTATAGTATTTCATTTTTATTAGGAGAAAACAGATTATATTATCAATTATTTCTTTAATGAAGATATTCATTCAACAGATGGACTCAACCTGGATCAGACCTGAGCTGTGGATCTCGGCCATTCCTCCACCGTTAACTACAAGCTGCCAGTTAGGATAAACAAGCATTGGTGGCTTATGGACTCCACTAAATGGACTGGATATTATTTAGTTGTATCACAAAAAATAATTACTTGTGTAAAAAAACAAAAAACAAAGTGAAACATCTTAAAGACACTTTTTTATTATATATTTATCAGCGGTTACAGCATTTATCAAAAACAAACATAACAATGGTTGTAGTTTTTCCACAGTAAAAAGACCAAGTCGAAGAACACAGATTAAGGCATGAAAAACCTGCTTCTTCACCTCCCAGGAATCAAAGAGTGGTATAAAAATAAATCCCCTGGAATCCCAAGTTTTCCCATCGACTGGTTTCTGCTGGAAACCACAGGGATAAAAAAACAGGAACCGAGACCGACGACAAGTTACATCACAACAAAATCACGTTACAAAACGTACCACAGAAAGCTGGAAATCACGATGAAAGGATTTTATTTTAGTGGACTGTCATCTTTATGTTAGTAGCTTAGCTTATTCAGATCAGCAGGTAACGCTGTTAAAGGACATCATGTATGCTCCTCTGGCACGAGGAGAACACTGAGCAGAAGTAACATCAGACCTTTGAAGTTTATCCTAAGCTATATCGAAACAGCGTCGCTTAGAAAGCCTCGTAATGCTGTTAGCTTAGACTCAACATCGAGATGGTCAACGTTAAAATACGGAAGATGCCGCCTGAGAACGAACACAATGTAAATACAGACTGATGTACGTTTTCTGTCCCTCCGTTTGAGGCAGTTTACAGACGTCTTCTGGTTCTTTATTTGGAAAGCAAACATTTTCTAGGGGTCACCATGACAACGATGCTACAAAGGGATGGAGGCATGAGATCAAATAGTCGTTTCTGAGCTACGTTAGGATGCCGACCACAACAAAACACTGAGAAACACTTTGTTTTTTACTTCACTGTTTTCCAAAACTAAAAACAAACATAAATAAACCAATAGACTGTTTTATACATTCTGTTACTGAGGATGTTAAAGCTGCATAGTCACGTTAAATTTATACACCAGTAACTCACTCTGGTTGTACACAAAGTCTTTTTGAAAGATTACATATCATATTAGATACTGTTACAGAACCAAAGGTGCTTTTTTCTATCTTTAAATCATTAGAGGAATTTTAATCATTGTATAAATATTGATAACTTTGCTGAAAGATTTTATGCATTTTCTGACTTTATCATCAGATATGCTCAGAGCAGTCCAATGAAAGATGATTGCACCCTGTTTATCTGTTTTTACTTTTGTTTATTTAGATTAAGCACTATATACTATATAGGTAGAATAAAATGCAACAAGAAGCAAAACTAAAACATTGGATAAATTCAAAGTGCTGGAAGTTGGGCAGGGATCGCATTTCAGGGACCGACTGACAGAGTTGTCAAGTAACACCTCTGCCAGTAAATCTTTGATTTCCGGGTGGATAATAGTAAGTGGTCCTCCTAATCGCCAATCATTCTGGTGATATTCCAAAAAAAGTTTAAAAAAAAACAATCCACTGGACTTTGTTTTCCAAGTATGAAGATGTTTCGCTTCCCATCCACGAAGCTTTTTCAATTCAAAATGTCTGGATTAGCATTGAGCTAAGCTATATGGAGTAGCCCAAACAAAGCCTTGTTTTGGCTTAGAAAACATGCGAATTGAACTGGAATTGATAGGATCTGGTTTATATGTTTTTTTTTCAGGCTCCTCTTCTGTGGAACCAACTACCAGTTTTAGTCCGTAAGACAGACATCCCGTCTGCTTTTAAGGCTAGGCTTAAAACTTTCCTTTTTGATAAAGCTTATAGTTAGAGTGGCTCAGATTATCCTATTCATCATTCTGCTTCATTCTATCTCTATTCTCCCACTCTGCAGAATCTGTTAGATCAATCTCTACCGTTCTGCTCTCTCTGCTTTTTCTAATAGTAGCTTCATCTGGTCTGTTTTTGTTTGGCTGTTACTCCATCCTGGAGAGAAATATCATCTGGTCTGCTGCCATCAACACCTTTAAATATAGATGATAGCGTTTGGCCTGTTTTTCAGTGTTTAGTCCTGTTTCTTTTACTGTGACTAACTGGATGTGCTCTCTTTCATCCCATTTACCATGAAAACTGGCTCAGAGCTCATCTGTTTAACTATTTCTTTCCCAAGCAGAGCCAGTTGTGGACTAGTTTAATTTTGCCTTCTAACCAGGAAAATATTTAATAGATCAGTGCTTCAATTATCATTTTTGTATGTCTGCTTCTGTCTCCTTGAACCCCAGTCGGCCTCAGCAGATGGCTGCTTACTCTGAGACAACATGCAAATTCTAGGCCATAACAAGGCTTTTTTGGGCTACTTCATAAAGCTAGGAAATCAACGCTGATCCAGTCATTTTGAATTGAAAAAGCTTCCTGGATAGGAAGTGAAATGTCTTCATACTTGGGAAAAAAAGTCCAGTGGATTGTTTTTATTTTTATTTTTTGAAAGACTATGACCTATAATGAAATTGCCCACTGATTTAAATCCATAAATATCTATTTATTTAACTGGACTGTATAGGTGAAAACCTTTTTCACAGACATTATAAAACCAAGAAACTTAAGGCTAAGGAAATTAACATCCAGAATTTGAGAAAATGTTTCCTTTAATAGGGTAGTGCAGTAACCAGTATAAGGTTTAAATCTCTGCTGTTGCATTACTTTTACTTTTTCACTTTAAGTAGTTTTAAAAATAGTACTTTTACATTTTTACTTGAGTAAAAAGCTTAAGTTGATAATCTAACTTTTATGAAAGTGTTTTTAAACAGTAGGATTTATACTTCTACTTGAGTAATAAACATGAATACTTTTCTGCCGACTGGGTGCAAAAGAGTGACATAACAGAAAGGATGTAAACGCGTTGCATCTCCCAGCAAAGTCATGTAGTTTGGTACATTTTTTATAAGTAGTGACAGAAATAAGCAAATTTGATCCCTTTTCAAAAAGATGGCGACGCCATGTATTTCTGGTTGCGATCTGATGGTGCGGACTCTGCCGCAGGTACAGAACGGGTTATGACAAGGCTCTCAAAGAACCATGAAAACACTATCAGGACGGACGCTTGCTTATATAACAAGACAAATGTTTTTTGCTTGTTTTTTTTTTTTATTGGCATATAACGTGACTATACCCCTTTAAATCCTGGAAAACAGCAGTGACTGATTAACTTAAAGATTAAAGCTACAGTGTGTAATAATTACAGGGATATACAGTCAGAAATGTAATATATTATACATAACTACGTTATTTATCATCATCTACGAGCTCAGCCTCTTAACCTTAATATTTGCGTTGCCTTAGAATTCGTTATTTATAATTACATAGGAGCGGGTCTCGCAGCCATGGAGGCAGACATCTTTGCGCTACGGCAGCGCAGAGCCAACAAACTAGCGATTGCGAGATCGCCCATTACGCTCGAAAGTAACTACGGCAAGTTGAGAGAGATGAACTGAGACGGTACTGAACACACAGACTAATGAAATACTATCTGTAAAATTATCTATGTAAACAAACCTCATCACTTGAGAAGGTAGGTGATGCAGACGTTGTGGAAGATATTTTGTCCCGTAACGCTCGCCGTACTGTTGAGGGGGAGAATCGGTGGGGGGGAGATGTTCATGTTGCTGCGGTCTGCAGTCTGGACGTTAGATGTCGCTAAAAATTACACACTGTAGCTTTAAGATTGTAAACATTGAAAAAATTTTATGCATGGAGGTATTTAAAAATAAAGACGTCAATAAACCCCTAATTAATCCACAGGATTTAAAGTTATTGGGTTTGATGCAGGAAACTCCTAAAGTTGGACTTTGGTATCCAGTGTTTGGAGGGACGGCAGTTTAACATAGAACAGACCTTTAAAAGTCCAGTGAAACTTTTCCTCTTCAAGTGTTTTTCTCTATAACACTTCAGCTCAAGTATCAGTTCCCCACAGTCCTTTTATGTTTGACTTTTTCTATTTAAACACTGTAGGAGTCTAAAATTCAGCAACAATACAAGCAAATGTGGGCGGAGTCTGTTCGGCTACCAAAGTCGACCAATCAGAGCAGAGAAACTCTCCGTCTCCCTAAGAGATTACATGTTTAAGAAATTTAATTTTGGTATTCATGCTGTATCCTTTACTTTACAAATCCAAACATTCATATTCTTTATGTACATTTTTTAAATGTTTATCTTCTGTTTATCTCTGATAAAGAGCAAAGAAAATACATTTCAAACACTATAAGAGGTATTCATACAGAAGAGGATTAGTGCAACTGAAAAAAAAGTTAACTGAATTTTATTTCAGTTTAATTTGGGAAAAAAGTCAAAATTCTGACTTTTTTCACAGAATTCTGACTTTAATCTCAGAATTCTAACTCTTATCTAAGAATTCTGACATTTTTTCACAGAATTCTGACTTTAATCTCATAACTCTAACTCTTATCTAAGAATTCTGACATTTTTTTCTCAGAATTCTGACTTTAATCTCAGAATTTTGGATTTTAATGTAGATGGGCACCATGAAGGAAGAGATGTGGGAGCACTCAGACTCACTGACAAAGATGAGAGTTGTTTGGGAGGAACAGGAACACATTGGTAGAAAATGATGATATTACACGACTTTTTACGTGCCCGAGGGGTCCCTGGTGATGCTATTTCATTAATGGAAGAGCAAAAAGTGATTAAAACAAGAGAGCTAGTCTCTAAAACAGACATGGCTATGAATTGATGCTAACATGTTTGTTAGTTTTGAGATTAAAGTCAGAATTCTGATATTAAAGTCAGAATTCTTTCAGGACTCCTTTCTGTGTGGTTTGTTTTTTGTGTGTTTGTCTTCCTTCCTCCACCAGGCGTTGCCTGGTCCTGATTCACCTCCTCACACACCTGCTAGGGTTACCTCATTAACGGAGGACTCTTAAGCTGCTGACTGCCACTACCTCGACGCCAGAGTGTTTGCCAGTTTTGGGTACTCTAGCCAAGCTGAGTTTTGCTGAGTCAAACTGAGGTTTTGTCAACCTGAGACTTAATCTTGCTATTTTTTTGTTCTTGCCTCTCGGCAGGAAGTCATCCTGCAAACTGGACGTTTTGGACCTTCTCTCCCTGGAAGGATCAACTGAGCCTCAAACTGAGCTGGGGATTCAAATTGGAGGTCTGGATCCACTTTCCTCCGAGGGATCGTTTGAGTTTCACGCTGAGTAAGGGATTCATCTGCACCACAGTCCGTTCAAGTACCGCAGGAAATCTGAGTGGCAGTCAGCCTCTCCGCTCTCCTACAAACAACCGCATTCTGGGTAACCCCTGTCCGCCCTCCACCGAATGAGACAAACACTGGAACACCCGCACACCGACTGGAGTCTAAGAGTCAACCACTTTTCTGGAAACGTAACTCTGCAAACCATTTCTCCTCTTCAAGTTCGAGAATCAATTTTCCCACTGAACCTAAACTAACCGCAGTGTCTTCCCCTCACCTTTCAGTTTCGGTTGAGCTGTGTTCAGAGCAACACTGGAATCTCCACAAGCTTCTCAATAAACCTGTTAAACTTTTTCCCTGGTCTCTCTGTTTTGGTTTCTCTGCATGTGGTCCGAGCTCTTGATACTTTTATCCCATATTAACCTGAAAATAATATTTAAAAATCAGTAAACTTTTTCAGTGGCACTAATCCTCTTCCATATATTTCTTCCCAAACCTCTATTACGGATTTTTAAAAAGTTGGTTTGAACTGAGAAAGTTCTGGGTAACACAACCCTTGACCACCGAGTCACAGAGCACAGTGGGGACGGCTGGGCTCTGAACACTTTCCAGTCTGCGAGGCAGGTAGTAGCTTTTCAATGGCACGTATCACGTTGTGGTTTTGTGATGGTATCCCAGAGACCTAACAGTCCATGTAACACTGAACATAAATGCAGTAAAACAAAACCCGCACTGAAATCAAATCTATGCTCTTAGTTTGGATTTTTCCTCATTGCTACGGAGCTTTGCTGGTTTAGATCGGTGTACAGAATGATTTCAGCAGCATTCATGCATGCTCATTAGGAGGGATTGCTGCAAGGACGTCGGCAGAATGCGACTGTCTGCTGTCGCTACACGTTCACCCAGGAGAAGGAGATCTGGGAAAGTCAATAACTCGATGGAATCTGCTCTGATAAAAAAAAATTTATAATATTTTTTAATCCGTCTGCTGGGTTATTCGATTGCTAGGCTCTAGAAAGTTCCTTAAAGATTTAAAAGAATCACCTAAATTAGATTAGGAGTAACCAGAGATTCAGTTTGAGTTTAGAGCCATCTAGTGGTATAACTGCAAATTGCAATCAACAGGATCTCACCTTTCCTGTCAAAATGAGTTAAAAAATGTCAAGAAGGATCTGTACCCTCATATGGCAGTTAAACATAGTTATAATAATCACTGTGTTTTATTTATCCACATCTAAATAGAAATTCATTTGCAGCTGCATTTATTTTATAAAAATCTGAAAATTAAATGTTCAAATTTTCTGATTTTTTTTTGTTCTGTTTGTCTGTCCGGGTAAAACAAAGCGAAAGCTACACTGACCTGATGTGTGGCCAAACACGAATCAGCCTGAGAAGGTTCCCGACTGAAAAGAGAAATGTTCGCTTTCGTTGAGCAAACTGGTGAAAACAGGGAGAATCAGCAGCGTCCTCCTGGAATGTGTGAAGTTTTAAGTCACAGAGGAGGAGGGGCTTAAGAAAGGCTGGAGGTGTGCCGACCAATGAGGTTTGAGATGACACCAAACTTCCTGAATTAAAATGATAAACCTCTGGCTTTGTTTAATGGGACTTGGTTGTGCTTTTAAATGAATTAGTTCAGCCCACTACATCCAAGAGAAAGTTTTAAACTTAAACTCATCCTTCTAATCTGGTGTTTAATCTTAAGTAATGATGATTAACCCATTTCCAATCAAGTCGGCATCTGGAGGAAGGAGATCCACATTACAGCGACAACGGGAATCTGTAATTTGTTACGGTGATCGGAATGTGGCGCCCTCTGCTGCCTCCCTGAGGGTTTCCCTGATTAATCCGTTAATTGATTTAAAGGACACTATGAGGCTGCTGATGTAGAGACTATAAAGTCCCTCTGGAAACAAATTAAATCAACAGATGTGGACGGACCTTAAAAGACTCCTGGAGCAGAAAGTTTTAAAGGACTGTTGGATGAAAATGAATTAAGATTGTTCCATAAATCTGTTGCTACCCAGAGTCAGAAAGACTGCTCTGAATTGAGTGTATGGCTGCTACCTTGGCTTGGGTGTGTGAATCAAGTGTGTGTGTGTGTGTGTGTGTGTGTAGAGGATCTCTACGGCGACGTCTTCCTGCTTTCTCTCAGGATGCCGTCCAGTCCATTTAGCTGGCGCAGGAAGCCTCGGTTAGGGATGACCCCTCGGTGATCTTTGACTGTCCTGATGGCCTCCACCAGCGTCAGGTTCTGTCTGATCATCAGGTAGGCCAGCACCAGTGTGGCCGAGCGGCTGACCCCCACCGTGCAGTGGACCAACACCTTACCTACACATGCATGACATAAAGGACATGTTAGTTTGACGATTAAAAAAATAAGAACATCCTTGGTAGGTTATTCTGTTTTCAAAATGATGGAAGTAGATCTTAGAAGAAAGATTTTCAGCTCTGAATATCTGAAATAGAAATATACTCTTTTCATGTATTTATCTTTAATAAAATTCAGGGTTAATATTTTCTTTCTCAAAAAACACACAATTCTGATTGGATCCGGTTGATATGTTTCAGTTATCAGGCTCCTCTCCTGTGGAACCAACTACCAGTTTTAGTCCGTGAGGCACACACCCTGTCTACTTTTAAAACTTTCCTTTTTGATAAAGCTTATAGTTAGAGTGGCTCAGGTTATCCTGATCTATCTCTACAGTTATGCTGCTATATGCTTAGACTGCTGGAGGACATAGGGACCCCTATTTCATCATTCAGCTTCCCTCTATCTCTATTCTCCCACTGCAGAATTTGGTAGTTCAATCTCTAACACTATGCTTTTTCTCATCATGGTAGCGTCATCTATCATCTGGTCTTTTCCTGTTTGCCAGTGACACCATCCTGGAGAGAAATATCAGCTTTGCTGCTGGTTGAATTGTCTCTGGAAAGTGCTTAGAGATTACATGTGTTGTGAATGTGAGTTATCTAAACTAAGATAACTGAATTTGTCACATTTAAACCTCAAACTTCAATCTATTTCATTGGGATTGTCACAGAAAAAACACCAAATCATTCATATCTGTGAATATTGAGGAAAAACGCTATATATCCAGACTTTTTAATGCAAGTTGAAATGTGTATTTTTATTCACAGAATCACCCACAGAAGGAACCTTATTATTATCGATCAGAGAACACCTGAGAACACCCTCAGAGGTTTATTAGAGAACATTAATGAATACGGGCCTCATGATGACATCATTTGATGCAGGGTGTTGAGTAAAAAATGTTGAGAAATGTCCGTTCTCAGGCTCACAGGCTGTTCCCAGTGAGGTTCCCACAGCCTTCTTCATGGCATGAAGGGAAGGACTGTTGTTTGAGGAGATCTATTTGGCCAGTGGAAGATATATTAACCTAACAGCAAACAGCCTTGATGAACTCAAGTTGTTTTTCCTCCAAATGTTCAAGTGTGAGAAAGTTCTTTATGTAGGGGGTGGGTTGGTTCCCCTGGGGGAGAGTGTGTGTTGGGATTTTTGTAAGGTATAAATGTATGTACTGACGTTGCCTCAGTCTGAGCTATATTTCTCCCCCTGAGGATGTTAAATAAATTTGAACATTCTCTTGCAAGAAATGCCTCTATCAGTTTCTCCACATATTCACAAGGTTTATGTAATAAAACAATATATAAAGATCTGACAGACTGAGTGAAGAGAGCATTAATCAGAGAAGAAGCCATGAGACCAACAGTGAACTATTTGGGCTGTGTGGAAAGGAAAACTAATGCTGTGCATCAGGCTGAACACATAGAACACGGTAGGACTGGCATCATGCTGTGGGAATCAGTGATGTTGGATATAGGCTGAAAAGCAGCTCCATCTCCCAGCAGGCTGGCCAATCAGCAGGCTGTTTTTCTTAGTACTCCTTTAACATTAACATTATTACCATCAGTCACTTTGATAAACACAATAATTACCAATCAATGAATAAAATCATCATTTATTTTCACTTTGCTTCTCCAATAAAGACGAATTCATCTTCAGACTTTTACAGATTTTAACGAAAGGTGGAGAAGCAAAGAGAAATTCTGGCTTTGAATTTCTGACGGTTGATTGATTTTAAAACTGTCCATAAAATCAGATGCACAGACGTCTGAATTTGTAAATCAATGTTAATCATTTTGATGAATTTAGGCTCACAGATACAAGCTACATCAGATCGTCATCCATGGAAGATACAAGTTTAGAAATGAGTAATACAGGTTATAAAGTTACAGCGTTGCACCAAGAAATAAAAATCACACATTTACAAACATGACATGGAAATCTATCAGTGTGTACTTCTAAATTTGTGATTTTTACTTGTAAATTTATGATTCTGACTGTTGAATTTGGTTTGGTTTGTATTTATAAATTTGTGATTCTTTTTTCCCAAATTTGTGATTCCGGTTTGTAAGTTTGTGATCTGTACTTGTGAATAAAAGATTTTTATTTGTAATTTTGAGATTTGAACTTGTAAATTTGTGATTCATAATCATACATTTTTTATTTAGATTTATAAATCAGTTATATATGTATATAGAATATATTTATACTTGTTGTGGTTTGTAGTTGTGATTTATACTCATTAATTTATGAATTGTCTCGTAATTCTGTTATTTATACTTGTAAATTTGGAATTTCTATTTGAATATTAATGATTCATATTTGTAAATTTTCGTTATCTTGGTGACTATGTTGATTGTTCATTCCATTCACTTGTCTAGCTCCGCCTAGTTTCTCATCACCATTCATCTGATCCACCTGTTCCAGCCTCCATTTAACCTGCCTTCTCCCAGTCATCAGTGCCAGATTATCCGGGCCTTTGGTGAGAGTTCTCTAGAATACCTCTGTGTTCTGATCCTGACCCGTTCTGCCTCTGAACCACTGAGCCTGCCTGTTCCTGTTCTGATCTGTCCTGATCTTCAGACTGGTGCTGGATTCTGCCTGTTGACTGAACCGACCTAGATTTCCCTTCGGTGCCACTTTGGATCTTCTGGCCTGGACTCCTGTGAATTTTCTCGATACCGGCTTTGGCTTCGCCTTTTGGATTATCCTGCCTTCTGTGAGAGCATATTTTTCCTTAGCCTATTTGTGAGATAAAATGTTTTGAGTGTGCCTTTTCTCTGCCTAAATAGGGGTGATTGTTTAGAAGCCTTGTTCCATTCTTTATGCTGGAATGTAAGAAGTTGAAGCAGGGTGAAATATGGATACATATGTCCTTTTTATGTTCAAGTTTCTCACATCCTCCTTCATGTCCTGAGCAGAAGACAGTTGATGTCATGAACGGGAAACAGTGGTTCTGAAATGTTTATCTGGCTAAATGTATGTCTTCGATGAATTGAAGTTGTTTTCCGTCTTTTGTTCAAGTGTGTGTGAAAGCTCTTTTGTACAGGGGGTGGGTTTAGTTTCATGGGAGAGAGAGAGTGAGCTGAGATTCTGAAAAGTATAAATGTATGTGCTTAGGATGGTTAAGTCAGAGCTTTTATATACTCTCCGTCTCATCTAAGGACAAATAAATTTGAATATTATGTCTTGCAAAAAATGCTTCCGACTCAGTTTCCTAACTTCACACTTCTTTCCTTCCTCTGCTTGGATCTGATCTCCTGCCAGTTCTGCTGTCAAGGCTTCATTGCCTGGGTCTCTCTTGGTAGGGTCAGCTGTCCGCTTCCTCTGGGCCCGGACTGAACTTTAATACCAGGTTAGTGACTCGCGTTCGTAATCTGTAATCTAATTAAACTGTAAAGCAACTTGAGATTTCATGTGTTTTGAATTTCTGATATATAAATAAACTGAATTGAATCCTGTGTCAGATTAACGTGGTCACTAACCTGACTTTTCCCCCTGCAGAGGTTCTTGTCTTTAACATCCTTGTAGTTGCTGCAGATCCACCGTTTTTTAATAACCGCCTTTTTGAGAGATCTGTCTGCCTTGATACTGGGTCCTTTGTTCTGAGCCTGGACATAAATTTGTTAAGTTGTAACTTTTTAACTTTAACTTCTAAACTTGTATCCTCACAGATTAAAGTCTATGTATCTATGAGCTGAAAACAAGGAACAAATCCAAATCCTACATTGTAAATAAAAGTCAATAAAATTAATAAGTTTAAGATTTAAGGAACATATATGAATCTTAAATGTATTTTTATTATGGACCTTCATTCCTAAAATCAGACATCTACACATTTCTTTTTATGGACAGTATCTTACCCCATACTCAGCCTTTAAAACTTGTCTTGTTCTGCTCTGCAGTTTGGGCTCCATTACTTTTCTCTGTAGAGTTTTTTTAATCACTGGTATGAATCCTCATTGATAAAAACATACATCATTAGTTGACCGATCATTTCTGAGTGACGTCCAGCTACTTGCTTGCTTACATATTCACAGATTTACCTCCAGCAGAGAGCGCCTTGTGGATGAACTCGGCTGCCGGGTAAAAGTTGACGCTCATGTCAAAAGTCGGTGAGTCATGAGCCTCGATGCCGTGGTAGGTGATGTTCATCCCGGCGTAATACTCGGCTCCACCGCGCCACTTGCTCTGTGCGCAGTTCAGAATGTGTGTGATACCGAGTCTGGCCAGCTCACGGCGGTCTGAGGCAATGTTTCTGAGGGGAAGAGAGTTAGAGCACGTGACTGGATGGGACGCTTCTCAGCCAGGGTACTGCGTTCTGTAGTATATAAATAAATATATATACATATATATATATATATATATATATATATATATATATATATATATATATATATATATATATATACACATTAGGGCTTCAACAACGAATTGATAACAATCGATTTTTAAAAGCGTTGGCAACGAATTTCATCATCGATTAGTTGTGTCGCGCGATTAATGCGTCATCCGCCGCCATCGTAAACACTGCCGCAGGTGCGCAAAGGCTGTTTTCAAAAGGCAGTAACGTCAACTCTTCTAATCACTGATACCGCAAACGCAAGCTGCGTCTCAATTCGCAGACAGCCTGCGCTTTGTAAAGCAAAAAAAGTCGTAACATGCAACTTTTGTAAAAACAAATTAACATGGCACAGAACCACCACTGTTATGATGCAGCACCTGAAAAGGAAACACGTTGGAGCCTTTGATGGCAGTGAAGAGAGCTGATCAGCAGGATGAGCAACCATGTTTGTTTGGTTTTAAAGAGGGGAAACGTAACGTTAGTTTCTCATGTAGCTCATCTGATGCTTTCCTTACCGTGTTAGTAGGTTACAGACAGTGATAAGGTTGGCTACTTATTTTACTTTTAATTTCATTTGAATTAGCTTAAGCAGCGTTTATATTTACTTTATAAATAAATTAACTTGCAAATTATGAGGGCAAGGCTTTTAAAGTTTAAATCTTCTGGCAAAGATAAAGTAAAGAAGATCCTGCAATTTATGGAAGTAAAGCAGAATAAAATCCAGCAAGATCAGTAATATGTCAATTAATTATATGCCACATTCCCATGTAAATATCTGTCTTTGGAGGATGTGTTTTTTACCACCCCTAGTTCTCTCATTTTTATTCCAAATACAATTTATAATTTGAATCACAGGGCTATTTTTATCTCTATGGTTAAGTATTTTCTCAAGTAGCAACTTTAACTGCTATACTTTCCTGTCTTAAAAGGCAGAACTCTTCTAGTCTAAAAAAAACTCATTTGTTGAAATGGGGGGGCCTATTGTTTGAACCCCTTACGGGCTTTTAAAAACAAAAATGTCTTTTTTGGCGCTTTATGAAACAAAGTACCCTATATTTTGTGGATGCACAGCTACATTTCTCATGTAAGTTTGCGTAGTTTTAACACAAATATTTATTTTTCATATTGCAACAGTACAGTTAATGAGCAACCTGTACTTGTGTGCTTGTTTTCTTCTGTCTAAAATGTTTATTTTGGAATAAAGAGGTTAATATAAAAAATATTTTTTGTCCGATTCATTGATTAATCGAAAAAATAATCGTCCGATTCATCGATTTTTAAAATAATCGTTAGTTGCAGCCCTAATATATATATATATATATATATATATATATATATATATATATATATATATATATATATGTACCCAGAAATAACCCACGCATGCTCAGGGAGAACATGCAAACTCCATGTAGAAAAACCCCAGGCTGGGTATTGTACCAAGAACCAGCACTGCTCTCCGCCCCCACCCCACAAAAAAAAAAAAATTAAATCATGAAAGCTTTAAAACCGCTATAAAGATGCACTCAAAAGTATCATTTTCAAGATCATTTTTACTGTAAAATTTCTAAAAAAGAAAATGATCAGAACGTGACAAACGTTTACTTTAAAATTTTTTTAAAAGAAAAAATATTTTATGCTGGCTCTGAGAACTTATTTTTCATTCGTCTATACTTTTAATCACAATATAATATGTATTATTTATGTGGCTGCTTCAAGCTGCTCATTAGAATGATCCCAATTTATAGAAGTCTTTTAATGCTGTAATTTAATCTGACTAGAAAATCTAACTAAACTTTTTATTATCAACACAGATTTTTATACAGGCTGCTGGTGGCTACCCAATGCACCTCAGTTGTCCAGGATACAGTTTAAACAACTGGAGGATATTTCATTTTATAGTGATCATTATATAGAAACAAAATCCTGTTTTTTTTATTTCTATATATTATTGTTGAGATCCGGAGGCTTGCCCACCAGAGGGCGCCAAGGATCCCTTCCTGGGGTTTGTTTTTCTGTTTGGTTTCTGGGTTCTGTCTGCCTTTCTCCTCCAGAGGGCGTTCTGGGTCTCCTGAAGTTGGAACTGACTTTACCAGCTGTTTCTCATCTGCTCATCAGGAGACCAGGATATAAGCAGTGGCAGGACTACACTCCAGCGCCAGAGTGTTAAGCCAGTTATGGTTAGCAAAGCCTGAGCCAACCAGCCTGTCTGATTCTCTTACTCCCCTGAAACCAGAACCTGAACCTAATCAGTTTTTGTCTTCTCTGCTTCTTAGGAAGAGACCTGACTGAACCCTGGAACTCTGGAAGAGTTTCTCTGCTGAAATCTGCCTGCTAGCTCTCAGAAGCTCATCTGAAGGATCTAACTGTCCGAACCTGCCTGACCGCTCTCAAGAAGTGGATCTGAAGAAACTCTGGACCTGAACACTGATAAGTCTGAAGTCGAGCCCTGCCGTTGTTTAGCCCTCTGCCAACTACTAGCCTCTGGACCCTCCTGGTTCCCTCCCTCTGATGCTCAGCCTGAACCACATTACAGGTACAGACCTGCTCAATTCCTCTGACAAGATCAACCGCATCCTGGCTAACCAAACTGTCCCTCTCTACAGAGAACCCTGAGTGACCAGTCCCGGATCTGTTTCCCAGCATCTGTACATTAACATTGTCTTTGTTTTAATAAACAGTCAAACTTTTCATCTGACTCCGTGTGTGTTCTGCATATGGGTTAGGAACCTAATCCCATCATGACAATTATTTCTATATATATATAGAAAATGGTAAAAAGAGTGAAATTCCCACAGCATCTGTAGTGATGCAAGCTGGCCTGTCCCTGAACACAATGTTGCTCACCTGTCACTGGGACAGGGATGGGGCTGGTGGGCTGAAGAAACAGGGCTACTGGTGGATCATCTGTTAACATGATGAATGTGGGACAAAGACCATTATTTGACCTAAATATCCTCTTAAACTTCTAGCCTTTAGCTGATGTTAACATTCTTATAACTATGGTGTTTTCCTGTTGCCTGGTCTGGTTGGTAAATGTAAATTCTCAGCTGTGAACTTTCTGGCTTAGCTGTTTGGCCTCTGTGTTATTTACAGACACACAGTAGGCTCAATATATGCTGGATTAATCCTGGTTTAATTCTTCTTGAAAAGTGCAAATGAAACACAACAAAATAAAAATAAAAAACTTGCAATCCTGTTTCAGACAGCTCGTTTCAGACAGCACCCAGCTGGTCGGCATCATGCCATACTCCGACCTTGAGGAGGATTAAATAAGTAGTTGCATGTAGCAGATAGCTATCTTATTTTATTTGACAGGTTAATAATCTATCGTTAATTTGAACTAATCAGGTAACAAACCTTTCTTTAAAAACTGGGTCACGTATTGGCAGAGGCGTAGCTAGAAAATGTTAATAGTGGTGTCCAGGCAATAACCAATATACACTGAGGGGGGCTGAAAGTGGATAGGCACCAGAACCTCAGGGTCAATCTACACTTGTTAGGGTTTCTGTTTGTGGGAGATGTTTTGTGTTTTCTTTTAGTGAATCCATCCATCCACTAGATGTTGCCCTATTTTCCCTGTTGGCCTGGAGGGCCTTTTCCTGGTTACCACCCAACCCTGCAGCTCGTTTGGTCATTATCAGCAGGGGCGCAACTACATATTTTTGAGGTGGATGCGAAAACACATGATCGCCCCCCCCCCCCCCCCCCCCCCCCGTACAGTAACCAAAAGAACACTATCAGAGATGGTCATGAGAAATTCAAACCATTGCTGCCTCCCTAATGTATTTATTCCCACCTGATGTCCTCACTTGTCTCTTCTATCACCGACCTCATGTCTGTCTCCTTCACCCCTTGTCTGTGGCGTTCTCCACTAAGTCATATGGTCAAAAAACATTATAAATTAGCTGTAAAAATTACAGATCTTAATACAGTTTTTAAAAATAATGTTTAAACATTATCGATTGGGATTAAGTAGCTGTTCCCTCACTTCCACCTAATATTAGATCAACCTGTTGCTTTCCCCTGTCTGTCCTGATTCTTCCTCTGTCATCTTCTCTTCTTTCTCTCCATCCTCACAGCTGAATTAAATTAATGTTATGTTAAGCAGGCTTAAAAAATAAAGCATTCAAACTACAATAAAAATTCATCTTTAAATTTGAATGATCTTCTTGTTGGATAACAGTTACTGACTGGACACTGCATCTGATCTGACTTATCAGATACATCACAACACCACTGTAGTGATAGTTAATAAAACATTTAAGGTTGGTAACATGGGTCACCGAGTCTAAGGGCTATAATGAAACTGGATTAATGTGTCTGATACGCACATAAACTTGTACAACTCATCTTTAATTTAAAAAATCAATAATAAGAAATATACATATGAGTGAATAAATTGCAGCTAAGCGTTGGACCATAGCTGGGCACTGGCCAAGACATTTTAGCTTTCCTGTGTTAATATTTCACAAGTTTTATTTCGGTCATTCTTACACTTAGTGTGTGGATATGTGTGTGTTACAGGCGTGTGTATCAGATATTCCTAGAAATACGGAACAAATCGCGTTCCTTATCGATTCAAAAGGGGACGCAACATTTAACAGCCAAATATGGGGCAACTCCGTATCAGACTAGCTTTATCTAACCTGAATATTTACAACCCTCCTGCCCTGTTGTCGATTCACTGACAGAACTTACCTGCTGTCTTTCAACCACATTGAAAGGCTTTTTTTCATCTCGCCAACAACTATATCCTTCTCCCGTTTTCTTTTTCTGTTTTGCGCGCCGGATATTTTATTTTATTTTTTTTCTGGCGCTCCATCTTGCTGTTAAGTGTGCACTACGAGTGATAGTCGAAGATAAAAAAAAAATTAAAAAAAGACAAACACGCCTGAGTGCGCCTCTTAGGGGCGCGTGCGCAAGCCACCTGTGTGGGAAGGGAGAGCGACAGGAGGAGAGGTGAAGGGGGCGCATAATCAGTGGGGGCGCTTCAGAGGGGCGCATAATCAGCGCTGTCTTTCTCTTATTGATCGGTTTATGCTGTTAAATATAGAAAATTACAACTAGAAAAATTTATTTTCTAGAGGGGTTTTTTGACGCCCCCTCGAGTGCAGCGCCCCTATGCGTTGCATGTGCTGCATACCCGTTTTTTGCGCCACTGATTACCAGAGCAGTATATAAGCAGCGGACTGTCACCACCTTGACGCCAGAGTGTTTGCCAGTATTGGGATTATTTCCTGATCAACTGGATAAGCCGGGTCCTTCAAGCCTTGGAAGGAATCTATGCGTCTCTCTGAGACTAAGGAAAACATCCACCAATTCAGTTTGCAGTCCACTTTAGGAAAACTTGTTGACAGTCCGCTCAGCTGCTCCTCTGGACCTCTACAAGTCTGCCTGTCCGCCCTCAAGCAAGTTATCTCCTTATCTGATTCATCCCCAAAAACAGGAACCAAGGAGCTACCACAAGTCATCTACCGTGAGTCCTTCCTGGCTATGTTTTCAGTATCAACCTGTAAATCCCACGGACCTTGAACTCATCAATCTGATCTCTCTATAGAGCTTCCGGTTCCGGTTCCCCTAGGATCCTTGGTTTATGTCTCTCTCAGTGTCATTATCTCAATAAACTGTTGAACTTTTCCCCTGCCTCTGAGTTGTATCTGCATGTGGGCAAAATATTTGAAACCCATCATGACAACACTGTTCCAACAGGAACAAGCACAACATCCATATTTTCTTAAAAAAGACTAATTATACTTTCCTACAGCCTTTGCTAACAAATATAGTTAGACATATATCTAAACATCCATGCTGTCTAAATTGAAGGTGTAGTGGACAAAATTCTTTCTAGTTTGAGATGTGGGGAGAACATCTTGATCATTACCACTACATACATAATTTTATCAGTAATCATTCTGCATAAAATTAATATTTAAATCTACTAATATATACATGAAATTCATTATTATTATCAAAGTAGTTATTGATGTCTGATTTCACTGAAGACCCTAGATGACTTGCAAAGACATAATTTTCTCTTCACCCCATAACAGAGATGGCAAAAGTACTCACTTTCCGTACTTGAGTAAAAGTACAGATACTTGTGTTAAAAAATACTCTGGTAAAAGTGGAAGTACTGATTAAACTTCTTTACTCAAGTAAAAGTAACAAAGTACAGGCTTGTAAATTTACTTAAAGTATAAAAGTAAAAGTAGAAACCACTTTTTTCATGCCGTTGCCTACATTTTAAATGGATGTCTGCCAATAGGACTAGATCTCCGTTGTGTTCATTTTCAATCATCTCGTCGTCTATACCACTATGCTAACGCCACCGCCACCAAGCTGCAATTATTTGCCGCGAATGAATACCGCCGAATCTGACGATTCATCTTGTAGTGGTGTGTCAAATGCAAAGTAGATTCCCATCCAATTAGATTGAATTTGGTATTTGTGAGAAAACGGCTCGCCAGCTCCCGTCTCACGTCAGAGGAGGAGTAAGCAGATGACTTGCAAAAAGGTGGTAAGAGCCAGTGGACAACAAAATTCCAGTTCAAAAGCGTGTTTATTTACTGGTGCAACGGTGAGGACAAAACAAAAACAAAACAAACAAAATACTTTCAAATAAAGAAAACAAAACCGGCCATTGCAGGCAATACAAAACACTGACAGCCTCACAGCAAGCTGACTTTAAATAGAGGCCGTTTCTCAATATGCGTTCTTGAGCGTTCTCGTGTACTTGTGACACGTCATCAGCCTCAGCCCGAGTACCGTTCCAATTCTCGAGAACGCCAGATCGAGAACGCACCAAATCCCCGGATGTTGTTCTCGCCCCGCCCTCTTTATCGAGCATGCATCAGAGCAGACTTGTGTGTTCTTCAGACTGACCGCTTCCCCAGAATGCCCCGCGGCCGCAGCTTGATTCGAGACAGCGCTCACAGTGGTAAGTTAAACATTCCCTTTTCTGCAGCTGTTGTTCTTCAAAAGTACGTTTTGAAATCGTTTGAGGCGATAACATTATACATTTAAGCTTTCCTGTGTGGCCTGTTTACAGAGTTAGTGCAACATTAAAAAAAAAAAAGTCCGTAGTTGAGCGGACCAGAGTGACCAGCAGGTCTCCGAGGGTAACCGCAGCCAGGGCTAATGTTACCCCGTCTGTAGTGCACTTCTCTCGGTCTAGTTATGTGTGAACAAAGAAATTCCCGCCATTGCTGGTTTTATACCCACGGTTTGGTAATTTTTTTAAATGTTTTTTAAGCTTTAGAAATTAAAAGTATTGTTTTTAAAATGTTTTGTGTAGGGAATAAATAGTTTTGACTGTTAAAGAAATGCTAAAGAACGTTGCATGTGATGACGTCACGAGTTCGCATCTGTTCCAGTACACATACGTGCTTGCGTGCTCGCGTTCTCGTCAAGTCAGATCTTCCTGCATTCTCGCCAAGAACGGACTTGACGAGAACGTGACTACGTACTTGCGTTCTCGTGAATTGAGAAACGGCCATAGTCTCTCTAAGCAGACCTTCAAAAGCAGTTTCTCCAACCAGTCTCTCCAAGCAGCCCCCCCTAAGCCATTGTGAGTGTGCCCCTTAAATAGACCCACCAACAATCAGCCAATTGGGACAGCCCAACTAAACTGGAAGGCAAATCCCCAATAAAGCACAGTTAACATTGTAGAAAAATAAATACAGACAATAGCATCATTCATACAAAAACATACATATTTATGAAATAATTTAACCATACTAACATTACCGTTTCACCTACTTATTACCATGCAAACAATTATTACATACATTGAAATCTCACTTAACACCCCTGCCCCCTAATAGTCTTTTCCAATGCCCTGGGACAATGGATAAGAGACTGGCTCCGATGCGGTACTTGTTTCCACACGGACCAGTATGCTGACGGACTAAGGGAAGAGGATGTGTAATTTGACTGGGAAGTTTTATTCCCGACTACGAAATGTATATTAAAGCTGTCGCTAGGGGTGTAAATCACATCCATCATGGCGATTTGATTCAGTATCAATTTCCTGACCCAACGATTCGATTATTTTCGATACTCAAGAATACACCACGATTCGATTCGATTAATCGATTAATTTTTTTTTTTTTTTTTTTTTTTTTTTTTTACACCTTACAGGCTAAACAAAGTTTCAAGTTTGAAATAAATCAATGAAAGCTGTAATATCATTATGCATTTTCTTAAGAAACAACAGCAAATAACAGAAGTAGAAAAGTTGCATCAAAAATACTGCAAAAATACTGCACAATATCAGTGTAATGAGTTCAATGCAATACCTCGGCTCCAGAGAAACTGTCCAACATATTTTTTTAGAATGTAATAAATATACTCAGGAAAGAGAGATGTTGCTTAGAGAGTTAGACAGGAATAAAAATAAACTAGATATAAGGGAATTGTTTCAAAGGTCATCTGGGGATGTAGTTTTTGGGAGTATTTTTAATTTTCTAAGAAGAACGGGTATTTTAGGGAGAATATAAAAGTTTGTCTGGTCCATACTCCATTCTGGAAGGTGGCGGTAATGCACCTATAAGTTGTTTGCCAACCGCCATTAAAAAAAAGAAGAAGAAGAAGGCTCCAGAGTGTCGACGTCACCGCCCCCTTGAGAGACGCTCCGCTGCACCTCTCCCAGATTGTAGCTGACCGCAAGCAGTGCAGCAGACAGGAGGCCGGCTTGTTTTGTTTTTATGACCAAAATTGCGGAAAACAACTCGTGAAGTTTGACCCGCTAGAAGAGCGAGGTGCGCGAGACCGCTGGGACCCTTTTTCCAGCTGAATCTCCACTCTTTTTGGCCCTCATGTCCCTCCGTCGTCGGACTAAACTCATCCCCACTTCCTCGCCGCCTCGGCCGTATCTAGACCCACAGTGTGTAGCTCAGACTGCGCTTCAATACTGAGCATAAATCAAAAATGTCTGTGTCAAGCTCAATGCAACACACTGCTGTAAGAGTATAACCAGGAAGCGAGGTAGGAGGGCAAAATAGGTTTAGCGGCACCGCAGCACGGGAGGAAGAATTACGCCCAGGAGCAAATGGATAAAAATAGACCGGAGGGAAAAAAAAACATGAATCAATTATCTTGCGGACGTGTCGATGCATCGGATCGTCGGCTTTTGGATCGATGCATCGATACAAAACGATTATTATTTACACCCCTAGCTGTCGCAGTGGGTACCTTCAGAGTTTGCTACGCTGATGAGTAAGTTAAGTGTTGAATGAAAGGTGACGTTGTAATTTCTGAAGTAGTGTAAATTACCGGGTGAATTGTCTGGAACTGCCGCCACATGACGGCCGGTCTGTGGTGCATGCTGGGAAATGTAGTGAAGGATGTGACGCTGTGTGTGATAGACGGCGGCTACACTTTGGGAACAGAGGGGGAAAACGGCTCCGATTTCACAGTATTGATGACGTGAAAAATAATAACAGTAAATCCATTGAAATGATTCAAAACTAAAGTAACGAGCCAATTTTTTAAAATGTAAGGAGTAGAAGTAAAAAGTCGCCATAAAAATAAGTAGTAAAGTAAAGTAAAAATATCAGAAAAATCTACTTGAGTACAGTAACGAAGTATTTGTACTTCATTACTTCCCATCTCTGCCCCATAAGGCAAAATCTAGTTCTGGAAAGAGCATCAATTCTGTATCTTTTCATGTTAGAATATTGATGTGCATAATTAACCACAGTGTTTTTGTTGTAAAGTAATTACTATTAAATAGGGGTGTGGGAAATAATCGTTTTGGCGATATATCGTAATATTTGGCTGCCCAATATAATATCGATCTTTCACTTCTTAGTATCGATTTTCAACAAAAAAAAAATGGTTGCATAAAACATTGATGGGGAAATGGGCTACCTCTGCACCACCACTCTGGCAGGAAGCGCTGTGGAGCCCTTTAACTGTGCGTGCAGCACCAAATCTGTATTTGAGGCAGTCACAGTGGAAGAAAAACCCCAAACAACATGGATAATAATACCTAATCCATATTTTCTGATGAAAATATACAGCACTTGCTGTTTTATCTCATCATTTGATTTTGATAGCTGGGGAAAATATGGCAATATATAGTGATACTGCAATATCGATAATATCGTATCGTGACCCAAGTATCGCGACATGTATCGAATCGCAACACTCACGCCAATACTCACCTCCACTATTAAATGAAAAATGTTACATGAAATGTTAAAAAAGTTTAAACAATTCACTTTGGAGTATTAAGGCCAATTTATGCTTCTGACGCATAGCCTCTGCAACCGTAAGATCTGTCTCTGTCTCAAAAAAGTCCTGACTCTGCGTTGTGATTGGTCCTTGGTATGCCTTTCCAGCTGTCTGTGTGGTCGTCCTTCTCGATTCGGTGCGCGCCATTTTTAAAAACCAAGGAACAACTACAATGGACAACTACGACGAAAGGTTAATCAGTCTTTTTGCCAACTCCATTAACAGAACCTGTTCCTCTTCGATGTCTAACAACTCTAGATCCATCTACTTGACCGTGATATCTTGCAGATGTGCTATTTTTTTGGAAGATAAACACTCCCGCCGCCGCTGCCGAAGCTCTAGTAACCATCCGCCAAAGTTCTCGCCAGTTCTCGAATATGCTCCTAACCCGTCCCTAGAAATTCCAGACCGCATACCATAAACTGGTTTGCGACCAGACCCAAGCGACATTTGATGTGTGCGGTTGCAGAAGTCTAATCCGCACTTTACTGGGGCCACCGTCTGAATTAGGGGGGGAAAATGATAGGGGTGGTCACAAGGGTTCCCAATAACTGGCCACCCCTGGCCCGGCATCTAGCTCCGCCCCTGCGTATTGGACACCTTCTCCCTCTCTCCCCTTTCTCCTTTCTTTGTGTTCCTTTTTGAAAACCAGACTTTGGGACGTTTTTCAGCAGCGGGTGTTTTTTCTGCATTGCTGCTTATTTATACATTTTCTTCTAAATTTGTTTCATTTTTTTATCACTATCTCAGATGATGCGCACGTTGAATTTAAGCCCCGGTACGAGCAAACTCCTGGGACCTATGGACCAAACAATTATCCTTGTGAGAACACAAAGATATTTTATTTTACTGCTGGATTCTTTTTATATTTACAAAATATAGTGGGAAGAATATTTTCCTGTTTTTGGGCCCCCCTCAGTTAAGGGCACTTAGAATATTCCTAACCACCCCCATATGGCGCCCCTGATTATGTCTTTGGTACAGGGGCTGTGACAGGGGCCATAACAGGGGCCGAGACATGATGTACGGGGCACTGGCCCCCGTTGGCCCCTGTCTAGAGCCGCCCATGTCTCTGCCGCACCAACTCACTGGTCTCCGATGTAGAGTCTGGGCCAGACTTCGTCCGCGTGGTTGCAGGCCGTCTTCCCAGTGTAGAGCAGCCTCTCCAGCTCAGACACCGTCAGGGTTTGGGAGTCACGGTCTGAATCCTTTCTGCTCGGAGACCTGGAGCTGCTCCGGGAGCGGGAGAACCGCGACATGAACGCCATTTATTCTGAGCAGGAGGCAGAAAGGGGCATTTTATAAATAAAATATATATACAGCAGATAGAACCTGTAGCTACACCAAGGAGAAAACTTACTTTGTTTTTTCCACCTCATAGATATATTTTAAATGTCTCCAGAAATAAAAGAGTTTCTGATCATTTTACCTCAGGAGGATTGTTTCTCTTTTCTTCTGCAGCTCAGAGCAGGTCGAGCTCCTCCGCGGCCATGTTGACTCATGTAGTTGATGTGGGAGGAAGGATGAGGATGATGATGCTGAGGATGAGAGCCTCCAGCTGCTTCAGCACCCAGCGAATATCTCCACAGACCGCCGCCGCATCTCCATCTCCGCAACAAGTCCCCTTTATAACCGTGGCGACAGCAGCTTCAACAACAGGAATGTTTATTAAAACAAGGAAGAAGTCTTCATCGGTTCTCTGTTGTCTCGCCTTTCCATCTTTTTCCCCCCTTGAAAACAATGGAGGTTATTTATGCAGTTATTTCCCCCTGTATGGATGTGGTGCGTGTTTTGGTATTTCTGTCGCCATCTAGTGGCTAAATGACAGAACTTCATAGATAAACAAATCCTGCGACGTTCTCGATGTTTCTATCACATCACTAGGATTTTTTGTGTGTTACTTTCCTGTGTGAAGTTTGTACAGAAGAGGATGAGGGCCACTGAAAAAATAAAAAAGTTAACTGATTTTTACATTTTATTTCAGTATAATGTGAGAAAAAGTCAGAATTCTGACTTTAATCTCAGAATTCTGACTTTTTTCTCACATTTCTGACTTTAATCTCAAAATATTGACTCTAATCTCAGAATTCTGACTCTTTTTTCACATTTCTGACTTTATTCTCAAAATATTGACTCTAATCTCAGAATTCTGACTTTTTTCTCATAATTTTTGACATAATCTCAGAATTCTGACTGAATTCTGACAGCTAACAAACATGTTAATATCAAGCCGTAGCCATGTCTGTTTTAGAGATGAGCTCTCTTGTTTTTATCACCTTCTGCTCTTCCATTAGTGAAATGGCATCACCTGGTACCCCTCGGACACGTTAAAAGTCACCTAATTCTGTCATTTTCCACCACTGTGTTACTGACCCTCCCAAACAACTTGGTGAAGCTGAGTGCTCCCACATCTCTTCCTTCATGGTGCCCATCTACATTAAGATAATAATTCTGAAATTAAAATCAGAATTCTAACTTTTTTCCCATATTAAAATAAAATACCGGTAATAGTCAATCAGTTCACTTTTTTGTCAGTGTCTCTAATTCTCTTCAATAATTTTGAGTTTGTGTAGTTTGTTTTGTTTCTTTTAAGTATGACAATTTTGCTTTTTAATCTTTTTCATCTTGACCCTGCAGGTCATTCATCCCTGCTGCAACTAGACTACACTGTGACACTACAACAGCAATAACTTGTGTAATGTATAATCTGCAATTTACCATTTGATACCCTGTGCAATAACTGTTTCCCTATATTTGACACACAGTGCAATAACAATAAAAAATATAATATAAAATATAAATATCCATCCATATAAATACCTGTGCAAACACCCTGACCAATAACCCGGTAAAATGATCCTACTATTTAAAAAAAAGCTGTCATGTGTGGACGCACTGTATATGCTGTATATATCCCATGCACCTTCTTCTTCCTTTTTGCACAATCTTCTTCTTCTTCTGATGTAAGAAGTAAATTTCTCCACTGTAGGATCAATAAACTCAATTGTTTTTATCAGTACAGTTTCCCTGACTGTTTTGAAAAGCGCTTGAAATAAAATGTATTATTATTATATTGAGCAGAGCAGTTGGACTAGTTGCAAACACAAGTTTTAACATCTGTTTCTTTATAATTTACCTTTTCAATTCTGTTGTATCATTTTACAGCAGATCCAACGTCTAAGTTTAACATTGCTGCAAAAATATCACAAAGGTTATTATTTTTTTTTAAATTAAGCTTCGGAGAAACAAAAAATACTCACAAACTTAAACCGCTCCAAGTAGAAATATCGCTAAGTAGGTGCTATATATAACAAGAGTTAAAATATTAATAAGTACTGTTCATTTTGGGTCAATATCACCATAAAGCAATGATTCCAAACTGGGGTCAGGACCCCTGGGGGGTCATGAGACACCAAGTCGGGGGTCACAACATGCTTAACCCAATCATTATGATCTGTGGTATATGGAGGGTCAAAATACATCATGAAATATGGAAATGGAAACTGAACCGGGTTTAGACTGCTTTGATCCAGTTGAAGTTTCTGAAATAGCAAAACTATTGTCTTCATCTAAGCCTTCAACTTGTATGTTAGATCCAGTTCCAACCAGGTTATTTAAGGAGGTATTCCCTTTGATCTCCTCCTCCATTTTAGATGTGATTAATCTTTCTCTGTTACAGGGATATGTACCTAAAGCTTTTAAGGTTGCTGTAATTAAACCTCTGCTTAAGAAACTGTCTCATGACCCAGATGACTTGGTCAATTAAAGACCTATATCCAATCTTTCTTTCTTATCTAAAAATTCTTGAGAAAGTAGTTGCCAAACAAGTTTGCGATCACTTACACCATAATGAACTTTTTGAAGAGTTTCAGTCTGGCTTTAGAGCTCATCAAAGCACTGAAACAGCTCTGGTGAAAGTCACTAATGATATTCTCATGGCCTCAGATAATGGACTTGTCATACTCTCATGCTCAAAGGTTACCCGTGGAGTACCACAGGGATCAGTGCTAGGACCAATTCTCTTTACTTTATATATGCTCCCAATCGGTAGAATTATTAGACAGCATAGGATTAATTTCCACTGTTATGCTGATGATACCCAGCTATATCTGTCTATAAATCCAGATGAAGCTAACCCATTACATAGATTACAGGCATGTCTGAAGACATAAAAACCTGGATGACTCTTAACTTTCTCCTTGTGAATGCAGACAAAACAGAAGTTATAGTCTTTGGACCAGAGTCTTTGAAAAAGAAGCTGATTAGCCAGTCACTTCATTTGGATGGGATTAAACTGATTTCAGATAATAAAGTAAAAAATCTTGGTGTTGTTTTTGATCAGGACCTGTCATTTAAATCACATATCAAAGAGGTTTCTAGAATTTCCTTCTTTCATCTGAGGAACATTGCAAAAATTAGAAATCTCCTGTCCAGGGGTGATGCTGAGAAACTAGTCCATGCATTTGTTACTTCAAGGCTGGACTATTGTAATTCTTTACTATCAGGAAGTCCACACACTGTAGTTAAAAGCCTTCAGATGATCCAAAATGCTGCAGCCAGAGTTCTGATGAAAATTAAAAAGAGAGATCATATCTCTCCTATCCTGGCTTCTCTTCATTGGCTTCCTGTTAAATCCAGAATAGAATTTAAAATCCTCCTTCTCACATATAAAGCCTTAAATGGCCAAGCTCCATCTTATATCAGAGATCTGATTGTTCCTTATGTTCCTAACAGAGCACTTCGCTCTCAATCTGCAGGTTTACTAGTGGTTCCTAGAATTTCTACATTAGAATCAGAATCAGAAATACTTTAATAGTTCCAGAGGGAAATTACTTTTGTTACACACTCCAGATACAGTTACATATATATATATACATATATATATACAACAATCCACACAAGATAATGAACATATGAATATATACACATATAACTCTTCTGTATATATATATATATATATATATATATATATATATATATATATATATATATATATATATATATATATATATATATATATCTGTTATATGCATATGTATATCTACATCCAAGTAAAGTGATAGTGACGTGCAAAAACAGTGCAAGGAATGAATAAATTTCAATTACAGAGGCCTGAATCACTTGAGGGAGGCGTTATGACCACAGGCAGGAATAATTTCCTGTGGAGCTCTTTGGTGCATCTGGGTAGGAGGAGTCTTCTGCTGAAGGAGCTCATCTGCTGGACCGGTGTGTCATGGAGAGGATGTGAGTCATTGTCTAAGATGGACTGAAGCCTGGACAGCATCCTCCTCTCTGCCACAGTGGTCAGAGTATCCAGCTCCTCCCCCACAACATCACCGGCCCTCCTGATCAGTTTGTTCAGTCTGTTGTTGTCAAAGACCCTCAACCCACTGCCCCAGCATGTGACAGCAAAGAAGAGCGTGCTAGCAACAACTGACTTATGAAACATCCTCAGCATCGCCCCACAGATGTTAAAGGACTTCAGCCTCCTCAGGAAGAATAGTCGGCTTTGGCCCTGTTTGTAGACCGCCTCGGTGTTTCTAGTCCAGTCCAACTTATTGTTAAAGTACACTCCCAGGTACTTATACTCCACCACAGTGTCAACAGGAACCCCCTGGATGGAAGCAGGGGCCACAGGTGTTTTTGTCCTCCTCAGATCCACTATTAGCTCCTTAGTCTTTGTTACGTTGAGCTGTATTCACTCTCCTCACCCTTTTCAATACAGCCAAAAATTGCTGAGTCATCAGAAAACTTCTGAAGGTGGCAGGACTCATACCAATAGTTGAAATCTGAGGTGAAAAGGGTGAAGAGGAAGGGGTAGAGGACAGTCCCCTGAGGGGCCCCAGTGTTGCTGACCACCCTGTCAGACACACAGTTCTGTAGGCGTACATACTGTGGTCTGCCCATCAGGTAATCAACAATCCAGGACACGATGGGGGCCTCCACCTGCACCGCAGTCATATTCTCACCTAGTAGAGCCGGGCGGATGGTGTTGAAGGCACTGGAGAAATCAAAGAACATGATTCTCACTGTGCTCGCCGGCTTGTCCAGATGATTGTAGATTCTGTTCAGCAAAAAGATTATGCTGTCCTTAACTCCCAGGTAGGGCTGGTAGGCAAACTAGTGGATCAGTGAAGGGCCTGACCATGGGCCTTAGCTGCTCCAGAACTAGCCTTTCAAAGGTCTTCAGTAGAAGACTAAAAGTAGAATTGGAGGCAGAACTTTTAGTTATCCGGCTCCTCTCCTGTGGAACCAACTACCAGTTTTAGTCTATGAGGCAGACACCCTGCCTGCTTGTAAGGGTAGGCTTAAAACTTTCCTTTTTAATAAAGCTTATAGGTAGAGTGGCTCAGGTTATCCTGAGCTATCTCTATAGTTATGCTGCTATAGGCTTAGACTGCTGAAGGACATAGGGACCCCTTTTTCATCATTCTGCTTCATTCTATCTTTATTCTCCCACTCTGCAGAATCTGTTAGTTCAATCTCTAACGTTCTGCTCTCTCTGCTTTTTCTCATAGTAGCTTCACCTCATCTGTTCCTGTTTGGCTGTGACTCCATCCTGGAGAGAAATATCAGCTGTGCTGCTGCCATCAACACCTTTGATTATAGATATTTGAGATCGGCCTGTTTTCCAGTGTAGTCCTGTTTCTCTGACTGTGACTGGCTGGATGTTCTCTCTTCATCTCTCTTCAGTATAAGCAAAGATGAGCTAGAGCAGGTTTTGGATTAAATTTTCAATTTGAAATTGAATTTGAATTGTAAAAAAAAATATCCTCAAGTGTTTTTTTTTTTTGTTTTGTTTTTTTTTCTTTTTATGCTAGGGCACAATAAATTAATTTAAAAGATTAAGAAAATTGTTTTGATTTATTTTTAAGAGCTTTCAGTGTTGGGGGGAAGTCTCAAAGGACTTAAAAGTACTGAAGAAGTTGATTTCTAGAACCTGTTTCCTATGGAAGCAAATCGTTACCATATTTCAAATGAAAAGGCATTTACAGAAATGCTTTTTCATTTTAAGAATGTGGCTGCATTGTTTGAGTCATAAATGAAATTAGTAATCATTAATCCTGTTTTTATTTTAATTTTCTTCTTCAAGACTGCTCATCTTTTAATTAATTAAAATGAAAAAGAAAAAGACATTTGAGATTTATTTTTCAAAATGTACCCCAGCAAATTCAAATACATACCAAAATTCAATTTGAAATGTAAAATTTGAAAATTAAAAAGCATTTCCAGAAATGCTTTTTCAAATTTAAGAATATTCATGGTACACATCACCAGTGTCAGTAAACCTGGGAGACGATCGAGCAGCCTACTGGCAGGCATGGTGGCACTATGGTGGCAGCGTAGTGGCCGCTTGGATAGTGGCAGCGGCGCAAGCAGAGACTGCCACCATAGACGCCGCTGCAACTAGGGTGGCAGTCTCTGCTGGCGCTGCTGCCATTATGGTGTCAGCATAGTCACCGCTGTACTATGGCAGTCCACTATGGAGGCCTCTTATTGGCAGATGAACTACTTCGTTCCATCAAGTAATTGTAACTTTCTAAAAGTTTTGATGCAGGTTATATCATAATAACATCACAATATAAAAAAAAACTATCTACTTAAAGGTACTATAAAATAATTATCTGCCGAACAACGGCAACAAAAAATAAAAAAATAAATAATAAAATAAAAAAATAAAAAAATAAGTTTTTTGCCGAAAAACGGCAAGAAGAATAAATAAGCTATTTAACGAAAAACGGCCTCTGGAGCCCCTAAAACGGTGTCAGTAAACCTGGGAGTCGCTCTAGCAGGCAGCCTACTGGCAGGACTGACATCATAGTGGCTGCGTAGTGGCCGCTGCCAATATGCTGCCAGCGAGTGGCTGATGGTGGCCGCTGCCGGCAGAGCCTGCCACCGGAGTGGCTGTGTAGTGGCTGATGGTGGACGCTGCTGGCAGAGCCTGCCACCGGAGTGGCTGTGTAGTGGCTGATGGTGGACGCTGCTGGCAGAGCCTGCCACCGGAGTGGCTGTGTAGTGGCTGATGGTGGACGCTGCCGGCAGAGCCTGCCACCGGAGTGGCTGCGTAATGGCTGATGGTGGACGCTGCTGGCAGAGCCTGCCACCGGAGTGACTGCGTAGTGGCTGATGGTGGACGCTGCTGGCAGAGCTAATGGCTGATGGTGGACGCTGCTGGCAGAGCCTGCCACCGGAGTGGCTGCGTAATGGCTGATGGTGGCCGCTGCCGGCAGAGCCTGCCCCTGGAGTGGCTGTGTAGTGGCGGATGGTGGACGCTGCCGGCAGAGCCTGCCACCGGAGTGGCTGTGTAGTGGCTGATGGTGGACGCTGCCGGCAGAGCCTGCCACCGGAGTGGCTGCGTAATGGCCGATGGTGGACGCTGCTAGCAGAGTCTGCCACCGGAGTGGCTGCGTAATGGCTGATGGTGGACGCTGCTGGCAGAGCCTGCCACCGGAGTGACTGCGTAGTGGCTGATGGTGGACGCTGCTGGCAGAGCCTGCCACCGGAGTGGCTGAGTAGTGGCTGATGGTGGACGCTGCCAGCAGAGCCTGCCACCGGAGTGGCTGCGTAATGGCCGATGGTGGACGCTGCTGGCAGAGTCTGCCACCGGAGTGGCTGCGTAATGGCTGATGGTGGCCGCTGCTGGCAGAGCCTGCCACCGGAGTGGCTGCGTAATGGCTGATGGTGGCCGCTGCTGGCAGAGCCTGCCACCGGAGTGGCTGCGTAGTGGCTGATGGTGGCCGCTGCTGGCAGAGCCTGCGACCGGAGTGGCTGCGTAATGGCTGATGGTGGACGCTGCTGGCAGAGCCTGCCACCGGAGTGGCTGCGTAATGGCTGATGGTGGCCGCTGCCGGCAGAGCCTGCCCCTGGAGTGGCTGAGTAGTGGCTGATGGTGGACGCTGCCAGCAGAGCCTGCCACCGGAGTGGCTGCGTAATGGCCGATGGTGGACGCTGCTGGCAGAGTCTGCCACCGGAGTGGCTGCGTAATGGCTGATGGTGGCCGCTGCTGGCAGAGCCTGCCACCGGAGTGGCTGCGTAATGGCTGATGGTGGCCGCTGCTGGCAGAGCCTGCCACCGGAGTGGCTGCGTAGTGGCTGATGGTGGCCGCTGCTGGCAGAGCCTGCGACCGGAGTGGCTGCGTAATGGCTGATGGTGGACGCTGCTGGCAGAGCCTGCCACCGGAGTGGCTGCGTAATGGCTGATGGTGGACGCTGCCGGCAGAGCCTGCCCCTGGAGTGGCTGTGTAGTGGCTGATGGTGGACGCTGCTGGCAGAGCCTGCCACCGGAGTGGCTGTGTAGTGGCTGATGGTGGACGCTGCTGGCAGAGCCTGCCACCGGAGTGGCTGCGTAATGGCTGATGGTGGACGCTGCTGGCAGAGTCTGCCACTGGAGTGGCTGCGTAATGGCTGATGGTGGCCGCTGCTGGCAGAGCCTGCCACCGGAGTGGCTGCGTAGTGGCTGATGGTGGACGCTGCTGGCAGAGCCTGCCACCGGAGTTGCTGCGTAATGGCTGATGGTGGACGCTGCTGGCAGAGTCTGCCACCGGAGTGGCTGCGTAATGGCTGATGGTGGCCGCTGCTGGCAGAGCCTGCAACCGGAGTGGCTGTGTAATGGCTGATGGTGGACGCTGCTGGCAGAGCCTGCCACCGGAGTGGCTGCGTAGTGGCTGATGGTGGACGCTGCTGGCAGAGCCTGCGACCGGAGTGGCTGCGTTATGGCTGATGGTGGCCGCTGCCGGCAGAGCCTGCCCCTGGAGTGGCTGTGTAGTGGCTGATGGTGGACGCTGCTGGCAGAGCCTGCCACCGGAGTGGCTGTGTAGTGGCTGATGGTGGACGCTGCCGGCAGAGCCTGCCACCGGAGTGGCTGTGTAGTGGCTGATGGTGGACGCTGCTGGCAGAGCCTGCCACCGGAGTGGCTGCGTAATGGCTGATGGTGGCTGCTGCTGGCAGAGCCTGCCACCGGAGTGGCTGTGTAGTGGCTGATGGTGGATGCTGCTGGCAGAGCCTGCCACCGGAGTGGCTGTGTAGTGGCTGATGGTGGACGCTGCTGGCAGAGCCTGCCACCGGAGTGGCTGCGTAATGGCTGATGGTGGACGCTGCTGGCAGAGCCTGCCACCGGAGTGACTGCGTAGTGGCTGATGGTGGACGCTGCTGGCAGAGCCTGCCACCGGAGTGGCTGCGTAATGGCTGATGGTGGCCGCTGCCGGCAGAGCCTGCCCCTGGAGTGGCTGTGTATTGGCTGACGGTGGACGCTGCCGGCAGAGCCTGGCACCGGAGTGGCTGTGTAGTGGCTGATGGTGGACGCTGCTGGCAGAGCCTGCCACCGGAGTGACTGCGTAGTGGCTGATGGTGGACGCTGCACGGGCAGAGCCTGCCACCGGAGTGGCTGCGTAGTGGCTGATGGTGGACGCTGCTGGCAGAGCCTGCCACGGGAGTGGCTGTGTAATGGCTGATGGTGGACGCTGCTGGCAGAGTCTGCCACCGGAGTGGCTGCGTAATGGCTGATGGTGGCCGGTGCTGGCAGAGCCTGCCACCGGAGTGGCTGTGTAGTGGCTGATGGTGGATGCTGCTGGCAGAGCCTGCCACCGGAGTGGCTGTGTAGTGGCTGATGGTGGACGCTGCTGGCAGAGCCTGCCACCGGAGTGGCTGCGTAATGGCTGATGGTGGACGCTGCTGGCAGAGCCTGCCACCGGAGTGACTGCGTAGTGGCTGATGGTGGACGCTGCTGGCAGAGCCTGCCACCGGAGTGGCTGCGTAATGGCTGATGGTGGCCGCTGCCGGCAGAGCCTGCCCCTGGAGTGGCTGTGTATTGGCTGACGGTGGACGCTGCCGGCAGAGCCTGGCACCGGAGTGGCTGTGTAGTGGCTGATGGTGGACGCTGCTGGCAGAGCCTGCCACCGGAGTGACTGCGTAGTGGCTGATGGTGGACGCTGCACGGGCAGAGCCTGCCACCGGAGTGGCTGCGTAGTGGCTGATGGTGGACGCTGCTGGCAGAGCCTGCCACGGGAGTGGCTGTGTAATGGCTGATGGTGGACGCTGCTGGCAGAGTCTGCCACCGGAGTGGCTGCGTAATGGCTGATGGTGGCCGGTGCTGGCAGAGCCTGCCACCGGAGTGGCTGCGTAGTGGCTAATGGTGGATGCTGCTGGCAGAGCCTGCCACCGGAGTGGCTGCGTTATGGCTGATGGTGGCTGCTGCCGGCAGAGCCTGCCCCTGGAGTGGCTGTGTAGTGGCTGATGGTGGACGCTGCTGGCAGAGCCTGCCAGCGGAGTGGCTGTGTAGTGGCTGATGGTGGACGCTGCCGGCAGAGCCTGCCACCGGAGTGGCTGTGTAGTGGCTGATGGTGGACGCTGCCGGCAGAGCCTGCCACCGGAGTGGCTGTGTAGTGGCTGATGGTGGACGCTGCCGGCAGAGCCTGCCACCGGAGTGGCTGCGTAATGGCTGATGGTGGACGCTGCTGGCAGAGCCTGCCACCGGAGTGGCTGTGTAGTGGCTGATGGTGGACGCTGCTGGCAGAGCCTGCCACCGGAGTGGCTGCGTAATGGCTGATGGTGGCCGCTGCTGGCAGAGCCTGCCACCGGAGTGGCTGTGTAGTGGCTGATGGTGGATGCTGCTGGCAGAGCCTGCCACCGGAGTGGCTGTGTAGTGGATGATGGTGGACGCTGCTGGCAGAGCCTGCCACCGGAGTGGCTGCGTAATGGCTGATGGTGGCCGCTGCTGGCAGAGCCTGCCACCGGAGTGGCTGTGTAGTGGCTGATGGTGGACGCTGCTGGCAGAGCCTGCCACCGGAGTGGCTGCGTAATGGCTGATGGTGGCCGCTGCCGGCAGAGCCTGCCACCGGAGTGGCTGTGTAGTGGCTGATGGTGGACGCTGCTGGCAGAGCCTGCCACCGGAGTGGCTGCGTAATGGCTGATGGTGGACGCTGCTGGCAGAGCCTGCCACCGGAGTGGCTGCGTAATGGCTGATGGTGGCCGCTGCCGGCAGAGCCTGCCCCTGGAGTGGCTGCGTAGTGGCTGATGGTGGACGCTGCAGGCAGAGCCTGCCACCGGAGTGGCTGCGTAGTGGCTGATGGTGGACGCTGCCGGCAGAGCCTGCCACCGGAGTGGCTGTGTAGTGGCTGATGGTGGACGCTGCCGGCAGAGCCTGCCACCGGAGTGGCTGCGTAGTGGCTGATGGTGGACGCTGCCGGCAGAGCCTGCCACCGGAGTGGCTGTGTAGTGGCTGATGGTGGACGCTGCCGGCAGAGCCTGCCACCGGAGTGGCTGCGTAGTGGCTGATGGTGGACGCTGCCGGCAGAGCCTGCCACCGGAGTGGCTGTGTAGTGGCTGATGGTGGACGCTGCTGGCAGAGCCTGCCACCGGAGTGGCTGCGTAATGGCTGATGGTGGACGCTGCTGGCAGAGCCTGCCACCGGAGTGACTGCGTAGTGGCTGATGGTGGACGCTGCTGGCAGAGCTAATGGCTGATGGTGGACGCTGCTGGCAGAGCCTGCCACCGGAGTGGCTGCGTAATGGCTGATGGTGGCCGCTGCCGGCAGAGCCTGCCCCTGGAGTGGCTGTGTAGTGGCGGATGGTGGACGCTGCCGGCAGAGCCTGCCACCGGAGTGGCTGTGTAGTGGCTGATGGTGGACGCTGCCGGCAGAGCCTGCCACCGGAGTGGCTGCGTAATGGCCGATGGTGGACGCTGCTAGCAGAGTCTGCCACCGGAGTGGCTGCGTAATGGCTGATGGTGGACGCTGCTGGCAGAGCCTGCCACCGGAGTGACTGCGTAGTGGCTGATGGTGGACGCTGCTGGCAGAGCCTGCCACCGGAGTGGCTGAGTAGTGGCTGATGGTGGACGCTGCCAGCAGAGCCTGCCACCGGAGTGGCTGCGTAATGGCCGATGGTGGACGCTGCTGGCAGAGTCTGCCACCGGAGTGGCTGCGTAATGGCTGATGGTGGCCGCTGCTGGCAGAGCCTGCCACTGGAGTGGCTGCGTAATGGCTGATGGTGGCCGCTGCTGGCAGAGCCTGCCACCGGAGTGGCTGCGTAGTGGCTGATGGTGGCCGCTGCTGGCAGAGCCTGCGACCGGAGTGGCTGCGTAATGGCTGATGGTGGACGCTGCTGGCAGAGCCTGCCACCGGAGTGGCTGCGTAATGGCTGATGGTGGCCGCTGCCGGCAGAGCCTGCCCCTGGAGTGGCTGAGTAGTGGCTGATGGTGGACGCTGCCAGCAGAGCCTGCCACCGGAGTGGCTGCGTAATGGCCGATGGTGGACGCTGCTGGCAGAGTCTGCCACCGGAGTGGCTGCGTAATGGCTGATGGTGGCCGCTGCTGGCAGAGCCTGCCACCGGAGTGGCTGCGTAATGGCTGATGGTGGCCGCTGCTGGCAGAGCCTGCCACCGGAGTGGCTGCGTAGTGGCTGATGGTGGCCGCTGCTGGCAGAGCCTGCGACCGGAGTGGCTGCGTAATGGCTGATGGTGGACGCTGCTGGCAGAGCCTGCCACCGGAGTGGCTGCGTAATGGCTGATGGTGGACGCTGCCGGCAGAGCCTGCCCCTGGAGTGGCTGTGTAGTGGCTGATGGTGGACGCTGCTGGCAGAGCCTGCCACCGGAGTGGCTGTGTAGTGGCTGATGGTGGACGCTGCTGGCAGAGCCTGCCACCGGAGTGGCTGCGTAATGGCTGATGGTGGACGCTGCTGGCAGAGTCTGCCACTGGAGTGGCTGCGTAATGGCTGATGGTGGCCGCTGCTGGCAGAGCCTGCCACCGGAGTGGCTGCGTAGTGGCTGATGGTGGACGCTGCTGGCAGAGCCTGCCACCGGAGTTGCTGCGTAATGGCTGATGGTGGACGCTGCTGGCAGAGTCTGCCACCGGAGTGGCTGCGTAATGGCTGATGGTGGCCGCTGCTGGCAGAGCCTGCAACCGGAGTGGCTGTGTAATGGCTGATGGTGGACGCTGCTGGCAGAGCCTGCCACCGGAGTGGCTGCGTAGTGGCTGATGGTGGACGCTGCTGGCAGAGCCTGCGACCGGAGTGGCTGCGTTATGGCTGATGGTGGCCGCTGCCGGCAGAGCCTGCCCCTGGAGTGGCTGTGTAGTGGCTGATGGTGGACGCTGCTGGCAGAGCCTGCCACCGGAGTGGCTGTGTAGTGGCTGATGGTGGACGCTGCCGGCAGAGCCTGCCACCGGAGTGGCTGTGTAGTGGCTGATGGTGGACGCTGCTGGCAGAGCCTGCCACCGGAGTGGCTGCGTAATGGCTGATGGTGGCCGCTGCTGGCAGAGCCTGCCACCGGAGTGGCTGTGTAGTGGCTGATGGTGGATGCTGCTGGCAGAGCCTGCCACCGGAGTGGCTGTGTAGTGGCTGATGGTGGACGCTGCTGGCAGAGCCTGCCACCGGAGTGGCTGCGTAATGGCTGATGGTGGACGCTGCTGGCAGAGCCTGCCACCGGAGTGACTGCGTAGTGGCTGATGGTGGACGCTGCTGGCAGAGCCTGCCACCGGAGTGGCTGCGTAATGGCTGATGGTGGCCGCTGCCGGCAGAGCCTGCCCCTGGAGTGGCTGTGTATTGGCTGACGGTGGACGCTGCCGGCAGAGCCTGGCACCGGAGTGGCTGTGTAGTGGCTGATGGTGGACGCTGCTGGCAGAGCCTGCCACCGGAGTGGCTGCGTTATGGCTGATGGTGGCTGCTGCCGGCAGAGCCTGCCCCTGGAGTGGCTGTGTAGTGGCTGATGGTGGACGCTGCTGGCAGAGCCTGCCACCGGAGTGGCTGTGTAGTGGCTGATGGTGGACGCTGCCGGCAGAGCCTGCCACCGGAGTGGCTGTGTAGTGGCTGATGGTGGACGCTGCCGGCAGAGCCTGCCACCGGAGTGGCTGTGTAGTGGCTGATGGTGGACGCTGCCGGCAGAGCCTGCCACCGGAGTGGCTGCGTAATGGCTGATGGTGGACGCTGCTGGCAGAGCCTGCCACCGGAGTGGCTGTGTAGTGGCTGATGGTGGACGCTGCTGGCAGAGCCTGCCACCGGAGTGGCTGCGTAATGGCTGATGGTGGCCGCTGCTGGCAGAGCCTGCCACCGGAGTGGCTGTGTAGTGGCTGATGGTGGATGCTGCTGGCAGAGCCTGCCACCGGAGTGGCTGTGTAGTGGATGATGGTGGACGCTGCTGGCAGAGCCTGCCACCGGAGTGGCTGCGTAATGGCTGATGGTGGCCGCTGCTGGCAGAGCCTGCCACCGGAGTGGCTGTGTAGTGGCTGATGGTGGACGCTGCTGGCAGAGCCTGCCACCGGAGTGGCTGCGTAATGGCTGATGGTGGCCGCTGCTGGCAGAGCCTGCCACCGGAGTGGCTGTGTAGTGGCTGATGGTGGACGCTGCTGGCAGAGCCTGCCACCGGAGTGGCTGCGTAATGGCTGATGGTGGCCGCTGCCGGCAGAGCCTGCCCCTGGAGTGGCTGAGTAGTGGCTGATGGTGGACGCTGCCAGCAGAGCCTGCCACCGGAGTGGCTGCGTAATGGCCGATGGTGGACGCTGCTGGCAGAGTCTGCCACCGGAGTGGCTGCGTAATGGCTGATGGTGGCCGCTGCTGGCAGAGCCTGCCACCGGAGTGGCTGCGTAATGGCTGATGGTGGCCGCTGCTGGCAGAGCCTGCCACCGGAGTGGCTGCGTAGTGGCTGATGGTGGCCGCTGCTGGCAGAGCCTGCGACCGGAGTGGCTGCGTAATGGCTGATGGTGGACGCTGCTGGCAGAGCCTGCCACCGGAGTGGCTGCGTAATGGCTGATGGTGGACGCTGCCGGCAGAGCCTGCCCCTGGAGTGGCTGTGTAGTGGCTGATGGTGGACGCTGCTGGCAGAGCCTGCCACCGGAGTGGCTGTGTAGTGGCTGATGGTGGACGCTGCTGGCAGAGCCTGCCACCGGAGTGGCTGCGTAATGGCTGATGGTGGACGCTGCTGGCAGAGTCTGCCACTGGAGTGGCTGCGTAATGGCTGATGGTGGCCGCTGCTGGCAGAGCCTGCCACCGGAGTGGCTGCGTAGTGGCTGATGGTGGACGCTGCTGGCAGAGCCTGCCACCGGAGTTGCTGCGTAATGGCTGATGGTGGACGCTGCTGGCAGAGTCTGCCACCGGAGTGGCTGCGTAATGGCTGATGGTGGCCGCTGCTGGCAGAGCCTGCAACCGGAGTGGCTGTGTAATGGCTGATGGTGGACGCTGCTGGCAGAGCCTGCCACCGGAGTGGCTGCGTAGTGGCTGATGGTGGACGCTGCTGGCAGAGCCTGCGACCGGAGTGGCTGCGTTATGGCTGATGGTGGCCGCTGCCGGCAGAGCCTGCCCCTGGAGTGGCTGTGTAGTGGCTGATGGTGGACGCTGCTGGCAGAGCCTGCCACCGGAGTGGCTGTGTAGTGGCTGATGGTGGACGCTGCCGGCAGAGCCTGCCACCGGAGTGGCTGTGTAGTGGCTGATGGTGGACGCTGCTGGCAGAGCCTGCCACCGGAGTGGCTGCGTAATGGCTGATGGTGGCCGCTGCTGGCAGAGCCTGCCACCGGAGTGGCTGTGTAGTGGCTGATGGTGGATGCTGCTGGCAGAGCCTGCCATCGGAGTGGCTGTGTAGTGGCTGATGGTGGACGCTGCTGGCAGAGCCTGCCACCGGAGTGGCTGCGTAATGGCTGATGGTGGACGCTGCTGGCAGAGCCTGCCACCGGAGTGACTGCGTAGTGGCTGATGGTGGACGCTGCTGGCAGAGCCTGCCACCGGAGTGGCTGCGTAATGGCTGATGGTGGCCGCTGCCGGCAGAGCCTGCCCCTGGAGTGGCTGTGTATTGGCTGACGGTGGACGCTGCCGGCAGAGCCTGGCACCGGAGTGGCTGTGTAGTGGCTGATGGTGGACGCTGCTGGCAGAGCCTGCCACCGGAGTGACTGCGTAGTGGCTGATGGTGGACGCTGCACGGGCAGAGCCTGCCACCGGAGTGGCTGCGTAGTGGCTGATGGTGGACGCTGCTGGCAGAGCCTGCCACGGGAGTGGCTGTGTAATGGCTGATGGTGGACGCTGCTGGCAGAGTCTGCCACCGGAGTGGCTGCGTAATGGCTGATGGTGGCCGGTGCTGGCAGAGCCTGCCACCGGAGTGGCTGCGTAGTGGCTAATGGTGGACGCTGCTGGCAGAGCCTGCCACCGGAGTGGCTGCGTTATGGCTGATGGTGGCTGCTGCCGGCAGAGCCTGCCCCTGGAGTGGCTGTGTAGTGGCTGATGGTGGACGCTGCCGGCAGAGCCTGCCACCGGAGTGGCTGTGTAGTGGCTGATGGTGGACGCTGCCGGCAGAGCCTGCCACCGGAGTGGCTGTGTAGTGGCTGATGGTGGACGCTGCCGGCAGAGCCTGCCACCGGAGTGGCTGTGTAGTGGCTGATGGTGGACGCTGCCGGCAGAGCCTGCCACCGGAGTGGCTGCGTAATGGCTGATGGTGGACGCTGCTGGCAGAGCCTGCCACCGGAGTGGCTGCGTAATGGCTGATGGTGGCCGCTGCTGGCAGAGCCTGCCACCGGAGTGGCTGTGTAGTGGCTGATGGTGGATGCTGCTGGCAGAGCCTGCCACCGGAGTGGCTGTGTAGTGGATGATGGTGGACGCTGCTGGCAGAGCCTGCCACCGGAGTGGCTGCGTAATGGCTGATGGTGGCCGCTGCCGGCAGAGCCTGCCACCGGAGTGGCTGTGTAGTGGCTGATGGTGGACGCTGCTGGCAGAGCCTGCCACCGGAGTGGCTGCGTAATGGCTGATGGTGGCCGCTGCCGGCAGAGCCTGCCACCGGAGTGGCTGTGTAGTGGCTGATGGTGGACGCTGCTGGCAGAGCCTGCCACCGGAGTGGCTGCGTAATGGCTGATGGTGGACGCTGCTGGCAGAGCCTGCCACCGGAGTGGCTGCGTAATGGCTGATGGTGGCCGCTGCCGGCAGAGCCTGCCCCTGGAGTGGCTGCGTAGTGGCTGATGGTGGACGCTGCAGGCAGAGCCTGCCACCGGAGTGGCTGCGTAGTGGCTGATGGTGGACGCTGCCGGCAGAGCCTGCCACCGGAGTGGCTGTGTAGTGGCTATGGTGGACGCTGCCGGCAGAGCCTGCCACCGGAGTGGCTGCGTAGTGGCTGATGGTGGACGCTGCCGGCAGAGCCTGCCACCGGAGTGGCTGTGTAGTGGCTGATGGTGGACGCTGCCGGCAGAGCCTGCCACCGGAGTGGCTGCGTAGTGGCTGATGGTGGACGCTGCCGGCAGAGCCTGCCACCGGAGTGGCTGTGTAGTGGCTGATGGTGGACGCTGCCGGCAGAGCCTGCCACCGGAGTGGCTGCGTAGTGGCTGATGGTGGACGCTGCCGGCAGAGCCTGCCACCGGAGTGGCTGTGTAGTGGCTGATGGTGGACGCTGCCGGCAGAGCCTGCCACCGGAGTGGCTGCGTAGTGGCTGATGGTGGACGCTGCTGGCAGAGCCTGCCACCGGAGTGGCTGTGTAGTGGCTGATGGTGGACGCTGCTGGCAGAGCTAATGGCTGATGGTGGACGCTGCTTGCAGAGTCTGCCACCGGAGTGGCTGCGTAATGGCTGATGGTGGCCGCTGCCAGCAGAGCTTGCCCCTGGAGTGGCTGGTAGTGGCCGTTGGTAGCCGTTGTCGGCAGAGGCCACTTATTGGCAGATAAACTATTTCGTTCCATCAACTAAATGGAAAAATAAGTTCGTTGCTCTGTTCGAATTCATGGGCTGCGTCCTTAAAAGGCCAGATTCGAAGGACGATTACGTCATAGCCAGACATGGGCAGTGTGGAGTCAACAAGTCATCTCCATGTCATGTATTTAATCTACCCAGCCAATTAACCAGGTGAGTCTAATCTGCACAGGTTAATTCACGGTGAAGATTGGACTCACCTGCTTCAGTGGCTGGGTAGAACAAATGCATGACATGGAGATGACTTGTTGACTCCACATTGCCCATGTCTGGTCATAGCACAGCGCCGAGGTCTTGGCGGATTCCAAGACTCCTCGTTATGCGGCCTTAAAATGCGTCCTTCTTTTTGCCTGATTTGAAGGACGGGTCCGATGTATACTCGGTACCCTTGGTTTACCCAGGATTCATTGCGAGACCAAGCAAGCCGGTTGCTCTGTGATCAGAGGAAAGGTTACTTGGCGCCGAACAGTGGTGAATATTGGAAGTTCAGTTTAATATAATAAAAGTGTGTGAATTCCATCTGAAATGAAAGAAAATAATTGTTTTAATGGTTATTGAGGCAGATATGTTGTGGCAATGTTTGATATATCTAACAGTTTTTATCTGTTACTGTGTAAATGGGTTTGGCTCTAATTTAAGGACAGATTCTAATATATCTGCAGTGTGGGGACCATAAATCTGATAGTTTAATTTTTTTTATTGCTGTTTTGCACAATATGCTTAACTAAGTATTTTTTCTTGTTGAATATTAGAGATTTTGCAGATATATTGTTTATACATACATTACTTATATATTTCTACCCCTTTTATAGAATATAAAATCCCTTTAGTGTCCCACAATGGGCAAATATACTGCAGCAGAAAGAATATTGAAATGGTCACACAAATGTGGACCTTAGAAAAATGTATAAGAATAACATAATTGGGAAGAGTTAAAATATAAACAATAAAATCCTGTAGCCTACTGTAAAGTGTTTTAACAATATAAAACTGGAGAATAATTAACCAATATCCAGCTATGGAAATTTTTACAGTAATGGGTATTTGAAAATAGCAGCAACATGAGAGATGTGCAAAATGACAGCAGCAGGTTATTTAACTGACTAAAGTTTCTATCATTACATTTGATTTTATTTGTTCCTGCTCCCGGTGGTTGGCACCTTTATTCCGTTCTGGATTCTTTTGAGTGTAGTCTTTGTTCACTTTACAATAAAAAACAAATAAATAAACAGTTTTGAAACCTTCGGTTTTCATTCTTTTCCTGCTTTGTGAGCCTACAGCGGTAAAACCCGCCGAAGGGTAGACCTGTTCGAATTCACAGCTAAAACACTTCCGGTCTCCTTAATTTCACGGACTTCGAAGGATCCAGTCTAGGTAGACCGCGTCCTTGGAGGACGCGTCCTAGGAATTCGAACAGAGCAAGTGTCTGCGGCCAGTAATACGCGGTGCCAGACAGTACTAAAGCCGTGTCAGGCCGACGAGCCATCCGGAACTGTCACAACGCGGCACTGCCGCTAATTGAGCTTGGCCCAGCTGGTAAAAAAAAAACAAAAAACAAAAAAAAAAAAACCTTGGCCCTGCTTGTAACTTCCTGTTTCAAAATTATCATTTTTATGTAAATTTAATGTGTTGCCAATGAAAACGTAAAATATTATCTTTAATATCAAACATTTTGAGTTCATGGATTGTTGTTTTGAATGTTAGTTTGGGTTTTAAAAAGAAAAATGAACGGATCATACCATTATGACTGTGAAGGGTTTTCCACGCTCTCCGTCGCGCACTTTCTGTTGGATTCCATGGGAGAAGGTATGAAGTTTTGTTTCTGTGTTCAATAAGTGTATTTTAAGCATGATAAGTGACAGTTTGATTATTGTTCTTAGAAAAGAATATGTTTAAGATCATTTGAACTTTGTTAAAAAGCGAAATAACAGCGGTGTTGGCAGTTATTTAGCTGCTCTTGTGCTACATGAAAGTTTGCTAATTAAATTGCTACATTCATGTGCTGAGAATAGTATGGTTCATAGTTAAACAGGCGCTGTGGAACACTGTGACAAGAAAAAGCCTGTTGATATTTCATTATTCTTGGTGTGGGATTATTGTGTTTATTTTTCTTATTCATGTGCTGTTTAAGAGTATTATGATCCTGTTTGAGCTTAGTTATCAATAATCGCTCCAATCGTTTCTAGTTTGTAAGATAGATGTATTATTTTACACAAGTTGTGCTCTTTCTGTTGGATTCCATGGGAGAAGGCGCAGTGGAACACTGTGACAAGAAAAAGCCTGTTGATTAATTCAATTCAATTCAGTTTATTTCTATAGTGCCAATTCACAACACATGTCATCTCAAGGCACTTTACAGTTTACCAGATCATAGAGTCAAATTGATTCAAAGTTTTTTTATCTAAGGAAAACCAGTTGATTGCATCGACTCATTGACTCAAATACAATCCCTCACACTAAGCATGCTTGTAGCGACAGTGGAGAGGAAAACACACAGCCAGGCAGATGAGCTCCGAGCCAGCTCCCATGTCAGAGGATGAAGAGAGCACATACACCCGGTCACGGTCAGAGAAACAGGACTACACTAGAAAACAGGCAGATCTCCAGCATCTATAAACAAGGGATTTGATGGCAGCAGCACAGCTGATATTTCTCTCAAGGATGGTGTCACAGTCAAACAGGAACAGACGAGGCAAAACTACTATGAGAAAAAGTGGAGGGAGAAGAATGTTAGAGATTGAACTAACAGATTCTGCACAGTGGGAGAATAGAGATAGAATGAAGCAGAATGATGAAATGGGGGTCCCTATGTCCTCCAGCAGTCTAAGCCTATAGCAGCATAACTATAGAGATAGCTCAGGATAACCTGAGCCACTCTACCTATAAGCTTTATCAAAAAGGAAAGTTTTAAGCCTAGCCTTAAAAGTAGGCAGGGTGTCTGCCTCACGGACTAAAACTGGTAGTTGGTTCCACAGGAGAGGAGCCTGATAACTAAAAGATCTGCCTCCCATTCTACTTTTAGAAATTCTAGGAACCACTAGTAAACCTGCAGTGTGGTCCTGTTTCTCTGACTGTGACTGGCTGGATGTGCTCTCTTCATCCTCTGGCATGGGAGCTGGCTCGGTGCTCGTCTGTCTGGCTGTGTGTTTCCTGGACGGGGCCGCCTTTTACAGCTGCTTTTTGTATCTCTGCTTCTGTCTCCTTGAACCCCAGTCGGCCTCGGCAGATGGCCGCTCACACTGAGCTTGGTTCTGCTGGAGGTTCCTTCCTGTTAAGAGAGTTTTTCCTCTCCACTGTCGCTACAAGCATGCTTAGTGTGAGGGATTGTATTTGAGTCAATGCAATCCACTGGTTTTCCTTAGATAGAAAACTTTGAATCAGTTTGACTGGATGATCTATTGAACTGTAAAGTGCCTTGAGATGACTTGTGTTCTGAATTGGCGCTATAGAAATAAACTGAATTGAAATTGAATTGGAGTATTAGTTTGTCTAAACTGTTGTTTTTCAGCAGTGGTTTGATATTTGCTGTTTTTAGGGACTGCGGGAAAACACCTGACAGAAGGGACGTGTTTATTATCTGAGTAAAATCAGACGCTATGACAGGCAAAACTTTCTTAAAGAAAGCTGTGGGTAGAAGATCAAGGCAGCAGGAGGAGGAACTTAGCTGCTGAATGATTTCCTCTAAGCTTTTGTAGTTTATTTGGCTGAATTGGGACATTTGGTCAAGATCAATTCCAGTTGGAGACAACTTTGGTACTGAACTTGATATGGATGTATAAACTGATCCTCTGATCTTTAGGATTTTCTCAGTAAAGAAATTAGCAAATTCATTGCAGGCCCTGGTGGAGTGGAGTTCAGGAGCCACGGACACAGGAGGATTTGTTAGCTTATCGACTGTGGCAAATAAAGCACAAGTATTATTAATGTTATTGTTAATGATTTCAGAGAAGAGAGATTCTCTTGCATTTTCAGTTGTAAGTTATATCTGTAAAGTCTCTCTTTATAGATGTCATAGTGAACCTGGAGTTTCGTCTTTCTCCACCTGCGTTCAGCTTTTCGACACTCCCTTTTTTCACTTCTAACTGCTGGAGCACTTCTCCAAGGAGATTTTTCTTTCCGGAAAAGACTTTCACTTTAATTGGAGCAATGCAGCTAATGATGTCTGAGACTTTAGACTGAAAGTTATCTACTAGCTCATCTACTGTGTTGCAGCCCAAGGTTGAAGTAGCAGAGTAAGCTTGAATAAAAGTTTCTGTAGCATTTTCCTTAAAGGTGCGTTTTCTCATGAATTCCCTTTGGCTAAATGAGTCACTGGAAATGATGCCCTCAAAGATAACAGAAAAGTGATCGGATAGGGCAACATCAGTAACACTGACTTTAGAAATCTTCAGACCTTTAGTGATGATCAAGTCTAAAATATGTCCCTGTTTGTGCGCTGGTTGTTTAACATGTTGAGTTAAACCAAAGTTTCTAAGTGTGTGGCACAGTTCTTTTGCACTTCTGTCTTCAGGGTCGTCAACGTGAAAGTTAAAGTCTCCCACAATAATTAAACAGTCATAATCAACACATATCACAGATAGGAGGTCACTAAAATCATTAAAAAAGTTTGATGTTGACTTAGGAGGCCTGTACACATTGAGAAGCATAGTTTGTACCGGGCTCTTTACCTGCAGAGCCAAATGTTCAAAAGAGTCAAATTTTCCCAAAAACACCTTTTTACACTTCATTGAATTATTAAACAATGTTGCCACTCCTCCACCTTTCCTTTGCTGTCTGCTCTCGCAAAGAAAATTGTTTGGAGGAGACGACTCCAACAGAATATGTGCTTCATTAAGTTCATGTAACCATGTTTCTGTTAAAAGCATAACATCAACATTATTGTCAATAATAGTCATTAATTAAAAGGGATTTTCCTGACAGAGATCTAATGTTTAATAAAGCCAGTTTATATGAATTAGTGGTTGATGTTGTCTCTGTGGCAGGCTGCATCTGACGGTTTATGACTCTTAAGTGTCTGTTCCTGTTTGTTCCCATTTTTTTTTTCTTATTTCTGCCACGTATCATCACAGATATTCCATAATCCCCGGTGGAAGGCCCAAGCTGATGCTGGAAACTGTTATGTCTGATAAGCTTGTTGCCAGGGCCCGGTGTGTATCACGGAGAAGTTATCTGAAGGTCCTGACGTTCCGTGATATGTAGAGGACGATCTGGGGCTCTGCGGCTTTTAGAAGATGCTGGTTTTTTCACATAGCTGCAGTTTTCAGAATGGCTATGTGGAGAGGATGTCAACTGTAGGCCAATATTAAAAACTTTGTTCATGTTATGAGAAAATTCCAGAAAAGGAACATCTAGGCTTTGTGGGGGAGAGGGGGAATTGGGTGCAGTCTGGACTGGTGTCTGTGGGGATGGGGGTTTTTGGTTCTCTTTGGACTTTGAAGAGGAGTCCTCTTTTTGTCCTGCTGAGATCTGGGATGAATCCTCCTGTAGTTCTGACATAGGCTCTTTCTGTGTCATCTTTTTGGCCATCTTTATCTTGGCTTGTTCGGACTGTACTGGGTTTATCGTTTGTTTAAGCACTGGTTGAGCTTTGTTATGGAACAAAGCTGATGGTGCATTGTTAACAGAATAGAAAATGTTTGATATCAGCCGTTTTGCGCCTGACCCATTTAGAGAGAAACCATCTCTGTTGAACAGATGTCTCCTCTCCCAAAAGATGTTAAGGTTGTCTATGAACGTTACAGCTGTTTGTTTGCATGTTGTATTCAGCCATTTAACAGCAGAACTCTGGAAAACATTTCATCTCCACAATTAATGGGCACGTGAGGGCCGCTGAGATACACCTTGACATTAAGACCATCAACTAAATTCAGCAGACGAATGTAATCCTCTTTCAGTATTTCTGATTTTCTCAGGGCCGCGTCGCCCAAGGCTTCAGATTGTATGATGAGTTTTTCCAAGGTCGGGCATTTATTAATGATCTTTGGACATATGTCTGATACATTAGACACCAGGCCACAGTTCAAAGGGGTATAAATCAACACCTCTGTGTTTTCTTTGTTACAGAATTGTTTAATCCCACGTATAGATCATTGCATAATATCAGGGTCCTTGGCCATGTGGCGTGTTTTTTCTCTGGTAGCTTAGAGTGAAGATTGCTGACATACGTTTGATTGTCATCGTGATCCTTCTGGGTCTCATCTGTGAGTGGAACAAATCTGTTTTGTAACGGAATTCCAGCATTTCCAGCAGGTTTACTCCTATCATTTGTTGTGAGAACATCCCTTTTTTGATTCACTTTGCTTGGGACACCTCTCTGTGGTGTTGGCCAGTTTTCTTTGTCTAGGTGGGGGGTTCATTGATCCTTTGGTCCAGGGATTCTCGTTTTCCTCTGGGAACTGTTTGTTCGCTGAGTTGCTGGGCTAGTGGTCCCCCTTCGGAATCACAGACAGCGTTGTTTCATTTCCATACGTGGCGTTTACATCATACTTCACTTCAAGTTGGTGGATTTTCATTTCCATGACAGCTATTTTCTGTTGAAGCTTGTCAAAGTCCTTCGTGCTGAAGGTAGGCATCCTTTGAATCGGGTGGTTCTTCTCCATATCCACTTCGTGTTGAAGTCTTTCCATAAGAGCGTTTTTCATGATAACTGCCTCCTCTGGGCTGTTGTAGACGGGCATCTTGTGTGGAATAGCTAAAAACTAAAATAGTCCACAAGGGGGAAAAAAATCTAAATAAAAAATTATATTAAGGAAAATAAATCAAATAACGAAATCCAACTTTCTGCAGTTTTGGTCAAGAGATAAAAATAGATACAAGAGATACAAGGACCAGAAAGTGCAAGGAAGCAGGGAGCAGAGAGAGTGTGTACACACACTGAAGAAGCCAAGCAAAAAACTTTGACACTATTGGCTTTGTTCAAAATGTGAATAGTCCCACACATTTTCATCTTCATACTTTGGATCTTGTGCTGACATACGGCATAGAATGTGAAGAAATAACAGTATTTCCCCACAACCCTGTCCTCTCTGACCACTTTCTAATAACCTTCAGGATTACTTTAACAGAGTTCTCCTCCCCCAAAAGAAGGTTCAATTTTAGTAGATCTTTATCAGATAGTGCAGTTATAAATTTTAAAGAATCTGCTTCACTTTCTCTCTCCTCTTTGTCGCTGAGCAGTGCTGCAGAGTGCAAAAGCATAGCTTATTCCCCTTCACAGGTTGATGATTTTGTTGATGGGGTTGCTAGTTCTCTACGTACTGCCTTAGACAACGCAGCTTCCTTGAAAAGGAAAACCGTTAAAAATAGAAAGCTTGCTCCTTGGTTTAATGCAGAGTTGCGTACTTTGAAGCAAAATGCTAGGAAACTGGAGAGAAAATATCGCTCCACAGGCCTGCGGGAATCTTACTCGGTCTGGAAAAATAGTTTAGTGCTGTATAAGAGGACCCTTTGTAAAGCAAGAGCAGCATATTTCTCCTCATTAATAGAGGAGAATAAGAATAACCCTAGATTTTTTTTTTTTATACACAGTTGCCAAACTCACTCAGAGCCAGAGCTTAGTTGAACCGTCCATTCCACCTGCTCTTAACAGCAATGATTTTATGGGATTCTTTATAAATAAGATTGATCTTATTAAAAATAAGGTCATTAGCACACCCTATCCGCGATTGTATCTGAGGTAGTCATGGAATCTGAACCGGGTTTGCGATCATTTACACCATAATGAACTTTTTGACGAGTTTCAGTCTGGCTTTAGAGCTCATCATAGAGCTGAAACAGCTCTGGTGAAAGTCACTAATGATATTCTCATGGCCTCAGATAATGGACTTGTATCTGTGCTCGTCCTGTTGGATCTTAGTGCTGCATTTGATACAGTTGACCATAATATTCTTTTAGAAAGACTTGAATATTTTGTTGGAATTAAAGGAACAGCACTAGACTGGTTTAAATCTTATCTATCTGATCGAATTCAGTTTGTTCATGTTAATGATAGATCTTCAACATGCTCAAAGGTTACCTGTGGAGTACCACAGGGATCAGTGCTAGGACCAATTCTCTTTACTTTATACATGCTCCCAATTGGTAGAGTTATTAGACATCATGGGATTAATTTCCACTGTTATGCTGATGATACCCAGCTATATCTGTCTATAAATCCAGATGAAGCTAACCCATTACATAGATTACAGGCATGTCTGAAGACATAAAAACGTGGAGGACTCTTAACTTTCTCCTTGTGAATGCAGACAAAACAGAAGTTATAGTCTTTGGACCAGAGTCTTTGAAAAAGAAGCTGATTAGCCAGTCACTTCATTTGGATGGGATTAAACTGATTTCAGATAATAAAGCAAAAATTCTTTATTTTGTTTTTGATCAGGACCTGTCATTTAAATCCCATATCAAAGAGGTTTCTAGAATTTCCTTCTTTCATCTGAGGAATATTGCAAAAATTAGAAATATCCTGTCCAGGGGTGACGCTGAGAAACTAGTCCATGCATTTGTTAATTCAAGGCTAGACTATTGTAATTCTTTACTGTCAGGAAGTCCACAAACTGTAGTTAAAAGCTAGCCTGACGTAGTCCTACTCAATTCTAGTCAGAATATGAGTCTGATACTGCTCCATAGAGCTGTGATTATGGGGCGTGTTTTGAACGAACCAGGAAAAAAAAATGCCTCTGCACTCAATTGGATAGACCTACAACCAATAAGAGCAATGGAGTGCGTGACATATGTTAAGCGACGCATAGTTGTTGTCAACAAAAATCAAAGCGTGCAGTTGCACGCTTAGAATAAGAAGATGAGCCTTGATCGCGTTTCTCTGTTCCTCTTTTAAAATTAATTTGCTGTCGATATCTTCTAGAACAGACCTAATAGCAGAATCTACTCACCTCAACTCTCCAGCGGCAGCCATTGTTGTTTTCACCCATGCGCGCATTGGTCACGTGGTTGATTACGTTACTGTTAAACATCTGGCCATCATCGTATAAAGCCCGCCCCGACAATTTGATTGGATCGCCAGAGAGTGGGCGATCATACTCGCACTACTATGGAGCAATGCCAGACCGAACTTCCCGATCTCAAACGTTGTGGGCGGGACTAAGTTCGGAATGGCACCCAAGCTAGTTAAAAGCCTTCAGCTGATCCAAAATGCTGCAGCCAGAGTTCTGATGAAAATGAAAAAGATAGATCATATCTCTCCTATCCTGGCTTCTCTTCATTGGCTTCCTGTTAAATCCAGAATAGAATTTAAAATCCTCCTTCTCACATATAAAGCCTTAAATGGCCAAGCTCCATCTGATATCAGAAATATGATTGTTCCTTATGTTCCTAACAGAGCACTTCGCTCTCAATCTGCAGGTTTACTAGTGGTTCCTAGAATTTCTAAAAGTAGAATGGGAGGCAGATCTTTTAGTTATCAGGCTCCTCTCATGTGGAACCAACTACCAGTTTTAGTCCGTGAGGCAGACACCCTGTCTACTTTTAAGGCTAGGCTTAAAACTTTCCTTTTTGATAAAGCTTATAGTTAGAGTGGCTCAGGTTATCCTGATCTATCTCTATACTTATGCTGCTATAGGTTTAGACTTCTGGAGGACATAGGTACACCAATTTCATCATTCTGCTTCATTCTCTCTCTATTCTCCTACTCTGCAGAATCTGTTAGTTTGATCTCTAACGTTATGCTCGCTCTAGCCAAGAAGCCAAAATAAGCTAATCAGCTTCTTTTTCAAAGACTCTGGTCCAAAGACTATAACTTCTGTTTTGTCTGCATTCAGCAGCAGAAAGTTAAGAGTGATCCAGCTTTTTATGTCTTCAGACAATCCTGTAATCTATGAAATGGGTTACCTTCATCTGGATATATAGACAGATATAGCTGGGTATCATCAGCATAACAGTGGAAATTAATCCCATGCTGTCTAATAACTCTACCGATTGGGAGCATATATAAAGTAAAGAGAATTGGTCCTAGCACTGATCCCTGTGGTACTCCACACATGTCAAATATTTGTCATTAACGTTAATAAACTGAAATAGATCAGATAGATAAGATTTAAACCAGTCTAGTGCTGTTCTTTTAATTGCAACAAAATATTCAAGTCTTTCTAAAAGAATATTATGGTCAACTGTATCAAATGCACTAAGCACTAAGATCCAACAGGACGAGCACAGATACAAGTCCATTATCTGAGGCCATGAGAATATCAATAGTGACTTTCTGATTTAGTATTAAATACTGACAGGGTCATCAAAGTGGGAGATTTTAACATCCATGCTGACATTGAAGGTGAGCAGCCTTTAGGCAAGGCAAGGCAAATTTATTTGTACAATTCAGTACAAAGACAATGAAAAGTGCTTAACATGATTAAAATATAGGAAAATAAAATGGAATCAAAGCAAGTAGGAAAAAAAATAAAAGTAAAAAAAGAAATAAAATAAAAGATTAAGAAACAAAAAAAGAATATTAAAAACAGTTGGGCTAAAGAAAATAAAAAAGTTGAACTGATGATGGTTCAGCTGAACTGTTTAACTAGAACAGTCGAAGGCAATCCTAAACAAACATGGTTTTAGTCTTAATTTGAAGGAAGTCAGGCTTTCTGCACTTTTACAGTTTTCTGGAAGTTTGTTCCAGATAAGTGGAGCATAGGAACTAAATCCTTTGTTGGTTCTTGGCTAGTCCTTGGTTGGTTCTTGGCTAGTCCTTGGTTGGTCCTTGGCTAGTCCTTGGTTGGTCCGTGACTGGTCCTTGGCTGGTCCTTGGTTGGTTCTTGGCTGGTCTTTGGCTGGTTCTTGGTTAATCCTTGACTTGTCCTTGGTTTGTCCTTGGCTTGTGCTTAGCTGATCCTGGGCTGGTCCTTGGTTTTTCCTTGGCTAGTCCATGGCGGGTCCTTGGCTTTTCCTTGGCTGGTCCTTTGTTGGTATTTGGCTGGTCCGTGGTTGGTCCTTGGCTGGTCAATAGCTGGTCATTGCTTGGTCATTGGTTGGTCCTTGGCTGGTCCTTTTTTGAGCCATGGCTGCTCCATCATTGGCCCTTGGTAGGTCCGCAATTTCCATGGTTGGTCCTTGGCTGGTCCTTGGTTGGTCCCTGGCTCGTCCATGGCTGGTTCTTGCCTAGTCCTTTTCTGGTCCTTGCCTGGTCCATGGTTGGTCCTTGGTTGATCCTTCGTTAATCCTTGGCTGGTCCTTTGCGCGTCATTCGCCTTTCCTTGGCTAGTCTATGACTGGTCCTTGGCCGGTCATTGGCTGGTCCCGTCTTTCCTCTGCTGGTCCTTGGTTGGTCCTTGGCTGGTCTTTGGTTGGTCCGTGACTGGTCCTTAGTTGGTTCTTGGCTAGTCCTTAGCTGGTCCTTTGCTGGTCCATGGTTGGTCCTTGGCTGGTCCATGGCTGGTCCTTGGCTGGTCCTTGGTTGGTACTTGTTTGGTCCTTGGTTGGTACTTGTTTGGTCCTTGGTTGGTCCTTGGCTTGTGCTTAGCTGATCCTGGGCTAGTCCTTGGTTGGTCCTTGGCTAGTCCATGCCTTGTCCTTGGCTTTTCCTTGGTTGGTCCTTGGCTGGTCCTTGGTTGGTTGTTGGTTGGTATTTGGCTGGTCTTTGGCTACTCCTTGGTTCATCCTTGGCTTCTCCCTGGCCGGTCCTTGATTGATCCTTGGCTAGTCTTAAGTTTATGCTTGGCTGCTCCTTGGTTGGTCCTTGGTTGATCCATGGCTGGTCCTTGGTTGATCCTTGGCTGGTCCTCGGTTGGTCCTTAGGTTGTGCTTAGCTGATCCTGGGGTAGTCCTTGGCTTTTCCTTGGTTGGTCCTTGGCTCGTCCTTGGTTGGTTTTTGGCTGGTCCTTGGCTGCTCCTCAGCTGGTATTTGGCTGGTCCTTGGCTGGTCCTTGGTTGGTCCTTGGCTGCTCCTTGGTTAATCCTTGCTTGATCCTTGGCTGGTATTTGGGTGCTCCGTGGTTGGTCCTTGGTTGATCCTTGGCTAGTCTTAAGTTTATGCTTGGCTGCTCCTTGGTTGGACCTTGGTTGATCCTTGGCTGGTCCTTGGTTGATCCTTGGCTGGTCCTTGGTTGATCCTTGGCTGGTCCTTGGTTGGTCCTTAGGTTGTGCTTAGCTGATCCTGGGTTAGTCCTTGGCTTTTCCTTGGTTGGTCCTTGGCTCGTCCTTGGTTGGTTTCTGGCTGGTCCTTGGCTGCTCCTCAGCTGGTATTTGGCTGGTCCTTGGTTGGTCCTTGGCTGGTCCTTGGTTGGTCCTTGGCTGCTCCTTGGTTGGTCCTTGGCTGCTCCTTGGTTAATCCTTGCTTGAGCCTTGTCTGGTATTTGGCTGCTCCTTGGGTGGTCTTTGGCTGCTCCTTGGTTGGAGCCAAGGACTAGCCAAGGACCAACCAAGGACCAGCCAAGGACCAACCAAGGAGCAGCCAATGAAAGTGGGGACCAACCAAGGACTAGCCAAAAACCAACCAAGGACCAGCCAAGAACCAACCAAGTACAAACCATGGAACAGCCAAGGACCAGCGATGGACTAGCTAAGGAACAACCAAGGACCAGCCAAGGACCAACCAACGATCAATCAAGGAGCAGCCAAGGACCGATCAAGTGGTAGCCAAGTGCTGGCTAAGGACCAACCAAGGAGCAGCCAAGGACCAACCAACGACGTGCCAAATACCAAGCAAGGACCAACCAATGGGCAGCCCAGGATCAGCCAAGGATCAACCAAGGACCAGCCAATGACCAACCAAGGACCAGCCAATGACCAACCAAGGAACAACCAAGGACCAGCCAAGGACCAACCAAGGACAAACTAGGAGCAGCCAAGGACCAACCAAGGACCAGCCAAATACCAACCAAGGACCAACCAAGGAAAAGACAAGGACCAGCCATGGACTAGCAAAGGAAAAACCAAGGACTAGCCCAGGATCAGCTAAGCATGAACCTAAGACCAGACAAGGATTAACCAAGGACCAACCATGGACCAGCCATGGACCAGCCAAGGAAAAGCCAAGGGCCAGCCATGGACTAGCCAAGGACCAACCAAGGAGCAGCCAAGCATAAACCTTAAACCAGACAAGGATCAACCAAGGACCCACCATGGACCAGCCAAGGACGAACCATGGACCAACCAAGGACGAACCATGGACCAACCAAGGACGAACCATGGACCAACCAAGGACGAACCATGGACCAACCATGGACCAACCATGGACCAACCATGGACCAACCATGGACCAACCATGGACCAACCAAGGACCAGCTAAAGGCAAACCAAGGACCAGCCAAGGAAAGTAGTGACCAACCAACCAATCAAGGACAAGTCATAGACTCGCCAAGGAAAGGCCAAGGACTAATCAAGGACCTATCATAGACTAGCCAAGGACTAATCAAGGACCAGTCATAAACTAGCCAAGACTCAGTCACGGACCAACCAAGAACCAGCCATGGACGAGCCAGGGGCCAGCCATGGACCAGCCAAGGTCAAACCTTGGCAGGTCCATGGTTCGTCCTTGGCTGGTCTTTGGATGGTCCCTGGATCGTCCATGACTGGTTCTTGGTTGGTACTTGGTTGGTACTTGGTTGGTCCTTGGTTGGTACTTGGTTGGTCCATGACTGATCCTTTGCTGGTCCTTGGTTGGTTCTTGGCTAGTCCTTTTCTGGTCCTTGCCTGGTCCATGGTTGGTTCTTGGTTGATCCTTTGTTGATCCTTGGCTGGTCCTTTTCGCATCCTTGGCCTTTCCTTGGCTAGTCTATTACTTGTCCTTGGCTGGTCTTTGGTTGGGCCGTGACTGGTCCTTAGTCTGTTCTTGGCTAGTCCATGGTTGGTCCTTGGTTGGTCCTTGGCTGGTCCATGGTTCGTCCTTGGCTTGTCCATGGCTGGTCCATGGCTGGTCCTTGGTTGATCTATGTCTAGTCTAAGGTTTATTCTTGGCTGCTCCTTGTTTGGTTCTGGGTTTGTCCCTGGTTGGTCCTTGGTTGAACTTGGTTAGTCCTTGGCTTGTCCTTGGTTGGTCTTTGGCTGGTCTTTGGCTGATCCTTGGCTGCTCCTCAGTTGGTATTTGGCTGGCCCTTGGTTGGTCCTTGGCGGCTCCTTGGTTAATCCTTGCTAGATCCTTGGCTGGTATTTGGCTGCTCCTTGGTTGGTCCTTGGTTGGTCCTTGGTTGATCCTTGGCTGGTCCTTGGTTTGTCCTTGGTTGGTATTTGGGTGGTGTCTGGTATTTGGTTGCTCCTTGGGTGAAAGTGGGGACCAACCAAGGACCTGCCAAGAACCAACCAAGTACAAACCATTGAACAGGCAAGGACCAGCGATGGACTAGCTAAGAAACAACCAAGGAGCAGCCAAGGACCAACCAACGATCAATCAAGGAGCAGCAAAGGACCGATCAAGTAGTAGCCAAGTGCTGGCTAAGGACCAACCAAGGAGCAGCCAAGGGCCAACCAACGACAAGCCAAATACCAAGCAAGGACCAACCAATGGGCAGCCCAGGATCAGCCAAGGATCAACCAAGGACCAACCAAGGACCAGCTAATGACCAACCAAGAAACAACCAAGGACCAGCCAAAGACCAACCAAGGAAAAGACAAGGACCAGCCATGGACTAGCAAAGGACAAACCAAGGACTATCCCAGGATCAGCTAAGCATAAACCTTAGACCAGACAAGGATTAACCACGGACCAACCATGCACCAGCCATGGACTAGTCAAGGACCAGCCATGGACTAGCCAAGGACCAACCAAGGAGCAGCCAAGCATAAACCTTAGACCAGACAAGGATCAACCAAGGACCCACCATGGACCAGCCAAGGACGAACCATGGACCAGCCAAGGACGAACCATGGACCAGCCAAGGACGAACCATGGACCAGCCAAGGACGAACCATGGACCAACCAAGGACGAACCATGGACCAACCAAGGACGAACCATGAACGAACCACGGACCAACCAAGGACGAACCATGAACGAACCACGGACCAACCAAGGACGAACCACGGACCAACCAAGGACCAGCTAAAGACAAACCAAGGACCAGCCAAGGAAATTAGTGACCAACCAACCAATCAAGGACAAGTCATAGACTAGCCAAGGAAAGGCCAAGGACTAATCAAGGACCTATCATAGACTAGCCAATGACTAATGAAGGACCAGTCATAAACTAGCCAAGACTCACTCACGGACCAACCAAGAACCAGCCATGGACGAGCCAGGGTCCAGCCATGGACCTGCCAAGGTTTGACCTTGGCTGGTCCATGGTTCGTCCTTGGCTTGTCCTTAGCTGGTCTTTGGTTGGTCCCTGGATCGTCCATGGCTGGTTCTTAGTTGGTACTTGGTTGGTCCATGACTGATCCTTCACTGGACCTTGGTTGGTTCTTGGCTAGTCCTTTTCTGGTCCTTGCCCGGTCCATGGTTGGTTCTTGGTTAATCCTTGGTTGATCCTTGGCTGGTCCTTTGCGCATCCTTGGCCTTTCCTTGGCTAGTCTATGACTTGTCCTTGATTAGTCCTTGGCTGGTCCTTGGTTGGTCCCCACTTTCCTTGGATGGCCCTTGGTTGGTCCTTGGCTGATCTTTGGTTGGGCCGTGACTGGTCCTTAGTTGGTTCTTGGCTAGTCCATGGTTGGTCCTTGGTTGGTCCATGGTTGGTCCTTGGCTGGTCCATGGTTCGTCCTTGGCTTGTCCATAGCTGGGCCGTGACTGGTCCTTAGTTGGTTCTTGGCTAGTCCATGGTTGGTCCTTGGTTGGTCCATGGTTGGTCCTTGGCTGGTCCATGGTTCGTCCTTGGCTTGTCCATAGCTGGTCCATGGTTGGTCCTTGGTTGATCCTTGTCTAGTCTAAGGTTTATGCTTAGCTGCTCCTTGGTTGGTTCTTGGTTGGTCCCTGGCTGGTCCTTGGTTGGTCCTTGGTTGGTACTTGGTTGGTACTTCGTTGGTCCTTAGCTGCTCGTTGGTTGGTCGTTGGTTGGTCCTTAGCTGCTCGTTGGTTGGTCCTTGGATGACCCTTGGCCGGTCCTTTGTTGATCCTTGTCTGGTCTAAGGTTTATGCTTGGCTGCTCCTTGGTTGGTCCCTGGTTGGTCCCTGGCTGGTCCTTGGCTGGTCCTTGGCTGGTCCTTGGCTGGTCTTTGGCTTGTGCTTAGCTGATCCTGGGTTAGTCCTTGGTTGGTCCTTGGCTAGTCCATGGCTGGTCCTTAGCTTTTCCTTGGTCGGTCGTTCGTTGGGTTTTTGGGTGGTCCTTGGTTGGTCCTTTGCTGTTCCTTGGTTCGTCCTTGGCTGCTCTTTGGTTGGTCCTTGGTTGATCCTTGGCCGATCCTTGGCCGGTCTTGGTTGATCCTTGGCTGATCTTAGGTTTATGCTTGGCTGCTCCTTGTTGGTCGTTGGCTGGTCCCTGGCTGGTCCTTGGTTGGTCTTTGGCTTGTGCTTAGCTGACCCTGGGCTAGTCCTTGGTTGGTCCTTGGCTAGTCCATGGCTGGTCCTTGGCTTTTCCTTCGTTGGTCCTTGGCTGGTCCCTGGCTGGTCCTGGGTTGGTCGTTGGTTGGTTATTGGCTGGTCCTTGGTTGGTCGTTGGTTGGTTATTGGCTGGTCCTTGGTTGGTCCTTGGTTGGTCCTTGGTTGGTCCTTTGCTGGTCCTTGGTTGGTTATTGGCTGGTCCTTGGTTGGTCCTTTGCTGGTCCTTGGTTGATCCTTGGCCGGTCCTTGGTTGATCCTTGGCCGGTCCTTGGTTGATCCTTGGCCGGTCCTTCGCTGGTCCTTGGCCGGTCCTTGGTTGATCCTTGGCCGGTCTTAGGTTTATGCTTTGCTGGTCCTTGGTTGATACTTGGCTGGTCCTTGGTTGATCCTTGGCTTGTTTTTGGTTGATCCTTGGCTGATCCTTGGCTGATCCTTGGTTGATCCTTGGTTGATCCTTGGCTGGTCCTTGGTTGGTCTTTGGTTGGTATTTGGCTGGTCTTTGGTCCTCTGCTGCTCCTTGATTGGTCATTGGCTGCTCCTTGGCTGGAGCCAAGGACTAGCCAAGGACTAGCCAAGGACCAACCAAGGACCAGCCAAGGAAAGTGGGGACCAACAAAGGACTAGCCAAAAATCAACCAAGGACCAGCCAAGAACAAACCATCGACCAGTGATGGACGATTCAAGGACCAACCAAAGACCAACCACGGAAATTGGGGACCAATCAAGGAGCAGCCATGGGTAAACCAAGGAACTCTCAAGGACCAACCAAGGAACAGCCAAGGCCCAACCACGGATCAACCGAGGACCAACCAAGGACCAACCAAGGAGCAGCCAAAGACCAGGCAACCAAGGCAAGGCTAATTTTTTTTGTATAGCACAATTCAGAACAAATACATAGCAAATAGGAAATATAGGAAAATAAAACAGAATCAAAGCAAGTAGGACAAAATTAAAAAATATAAATAAAATAGAATAAAAAAACAAACAAAAAAGAATATTTAAAAAAGTTGGACCAAGGAAAATAAAGTTAAACTAATGATGTTTCAGTTGAACTGTTTAACTAGAACAGTCGAAGGCAATCCTAAACAAATGTGTTTTTATTCTTGATTTAAAGGAACTCGAGCTTTCTGCACTTTTGCAGTTTTCTGGAAGTTTGTTCCAGATAAGTATTGCATAGGAACTAAATGCTGCTTCTCCATGTTTAGTTCTGGTTCAGAGATTTATGGACCAACATAAGTATTTTAAATTCTATTCTCTGAGATACAGGGAGCCAATGTAAGGACTTTAGAACTGGGGTGATGTGCTCTATTTTCTTAGTTTTAGTGAGGACACGAGCAGCATCTGTCTGATCCACAACCAAGGACCAACTATGGACCAGCCAAGGAACAACCATGAACCAGCCAAGGAACAACCATGAACCAGCCAAGGAACAACCATGAACCAGCCAAGGAACAACCATGAACCAGCCAAGGACCAACCGAGGACCAGCCTAATACCAACCAAGGAAAAGCCTAGGACCAGCTATGGACTAGCCAAAGACCGGCCATGCACCAGCCAAGGACCAACCAAGGACCATCCAAGGAAAAACAAGAGACGAGCCATGGACCAACCAAGGATCCATCAAGGAGCAGCCAAGGACCAATCAAGGAGCAGCCAAGTGCTTGCTAAGTACCAACACAGGAGCAGCCATGGACCAATTGAGGAGCAGCCAAGTGCTTGCTAAGGACCAACCAAGGAGCAGACAAGGACCAACCAAGGATCCGCCAAATACAAACCAAGGAAAAGCCTAGGACCAGCCATGGAATAGCCAAGGACCAGCCATGAACCAGCCAAGGATCAACCAAGTACCAACCAAGAACAAGCCAAGGACGAGCTACGGACAAACCAAGAACCAACCAAGCACCAGCCATTGAACAGCCAAGGAACAGCGATGGACTAGCCAAAGATCATCCAAGGTAAGTCGGCACCAACCAAGGACCAATAAAGGAGCAGCCAAGAGTCAACCAAGGACCAGCCAAGGATCATCCAAGGAGCAACTAAGGTTCAACCAAGATCAACCAAGGACCAACGATGGACCAGCCAAGGACAAACGAAGGACCAATGAAGACCAGCCAAGGACCAGCCATGGACCAACCAAGGACCAATGAAGAGGCAGCCAAGGTCTTGCTAAGGACCAACCAAGGAGCAGCCATTGACCAATCAAGGAGCAGCCAAGGATCAACCAAGGATCAACTGTGGACCAGCAGTGGACCAGCCAAGGACCAACAAAGAACCAGCCAAGGACCAGCCTTGGACCAGCCATGGACTAGCCAAGTGGCAGCCAAGGGTCATCCAAGGACCAGCCATGCATCAGCCAAGGAAAGTTGGGACCAGCCAAGGATCAACGAAGGACCAGCCAAGGACCAAACAAGAATAAGCCAAGGACCAGCCACGGACAAACCAAGGACCAGCCGTGGACCAACCAAGGATCAATCAAGGAGCAGCCAAGGACAAACGAAGGACCAAGGAAGACCAGTCAAGGAACAGCCATGGACCAACCAAGGATCAATCAAGGAGCAGCCAAGGACCAATCAAGGAGCAGCCAAGGACCAATCAAGGAGCAGCCAAGGACCAATCAAGGAGCAGCCAAGGGCCAATCAAGGAGCAGCCAAGGGTCATTCAAGGACCAGCCAAGGGTCATTCAAGGACCAGCCAAGGATCATCTAAGGATCAACCAAGGATCAACCGTGGACCAGTGGTGGGCCATACAAGGACCAGTGTCGGACCCTACAAGGACCATCAAAGAACCAGCCAAGGACAAGCCTTGGACCAGCCATGGACTAGCCAAGCAGCAGCGAAGGATCATGCAAGAATCAACCAATGATCATCCGAGGAAAACCAAGCACCAACCAACGACCAGCCAAAGAAAGTCGGCACCAACCAAGGATTAGCCAAGAACCAGCAAAGAACCAACTAAGGACCAGCCATTGAACAGCCAAGGAACAGCGATGGACTAGCCAAGGATCATCCAAGGAATTGGGGACCAGCCAAGGACCAACCAAGGACCAGTCGCAGGCCAAACAAGGACCAGTCGCGGACCATACAAGGACCAACAAAGAACCAGCCATGGACTAGCCAAGCATCATCCAAGGACCAGCCATGCATCAGCCAAGGAAAGTGGGGACCAGCCAAGGACCAACCAAGAACAAGCCAAAGACCAGCCAAGGTCAAACCAAGGACCGGCCTGGGACCAGCCGTGGACCGATCAAGGACCGGCTAAGGACCAGCCAAGGATCATGCAAGAATCAACCAATGATCATCCGAGGAAAACCAAGGACCAACCAAACCAGCCAAAGAAAGTCGGGACCAACCAAGGATTAGCCAAGAACCAACCAAGGACCAGCCATTGAACAGCCAAGGAACAGCGATGGACTAGCCAAGGATCATCCAAGGTAAGTCGGCACCAACCAAGGACCAATCAAGGAGCAGCCAAGGCTCAACCAAGAACCAACCAAGGACCAGCCAAGGATCATCCAAGGAGCAACTAAGGATCAACCAAGATAAACCAATGACCAACCATGGACCAGCCAATGACAAACGAAGGACCAACGAAGACCAGTCAAGGACCAGCCATGGACCAACCAAGGATCAATCAAGGAGCAGCCAAGGACCAATCAAGGAGCAGCCATGCATCAGCCAATGAAAGTGGGGACCAGCCAAGGATCAACGAAGGACCAGCCAAGGACCAACCAACAATAAGCCAAGGACCAGCCACGGACAAACCAAGAACCAGCCCGGGACCGGCCGTGGACCAGCCAAGGACAGGCCGTGGATCGGCCAACGGCAATCTAAGGACCAGCCAAGGATCATGCAAGAATCAACCAATGATCATCCGAGGAAAACAAAGGACCAACCAACGACCAGCCAAAGAAAGTCGGGACCAACCAAGGATTAGCCAAGAACCAACCAAGGACAAGCCAAGAACCAACCAAGGACCAGCCATTGAACAGCCAAGGAACAGCGATGGACTAGCCAAGGATCATCCAAGGTAAGTGGGCACCAACCAAGGACCAATAAAGGAGCAGCCAAGGGTCAACCAAGGACCATTCCAGGACTGGTTGTGGACCAAACAAGGACCAATCAAGGACCAGCCAAGGGCAAGCTAAGGACCAGCCAAGGATTATGCAACAATCAACCAATGATCATCCGAGGAAAACCAAGGACCAACCAAGGACCAGCCAAAGAAAGTCGGGACCAACCAAAGATTAGCCAAGAACCAACCAAGGACAAGCCAAAGTAAGTCGGGACCAACCAAGGATTAGCCAAGAACCAACCACGGACCGGCCATTGATCAGCCAAGGAACAGCAATGGACTAGCCAAGGATCATCCAATGTAAGTGGGCACCAACCAAGAACAAGCCAAGGACCAGCCACGGACAAACCAAGGACCAGCCCGGGACTTGCCGTGGACCGGCCAAGGACCAGCAGAGGATCATGCAATAATCAACCTATGATCATCCCAGGAAAACCAAGGGCCAACCAAGGACCAGCCAAAGAAAGGCGGGACCAACAAAGAATTAGCCAAGAATCAACCAATGATCATCCGAGGAAAACCAAGGACCAACCAACGACCAGCCAAAGAAAGTCGGGACCAACCAAGGACCAGCCATTGAACAGCCAAGGAACAGCGATGGACTAGCCAAGGATCATCCAAGGTAAGTCGGCACCAACCAAGGATCAAACAAGGACCAGCCAAGGATAATCCAAGGAGCAACTAAGGATCAACCATGGACCAGCCAAGGACAAACGAAGGACCAACTTAGACCAGCCATGGATCAATCAAGGAGCAGCCAAGGACCAATCAGGAGGCAGCCAAGGTCTTGCTAAGGACCAACCAAGGAGCAGCCATTGTCCAATCAAGGAGCAGCTAAGGGTCATCCAAGGATCAACCAAGGATCAACCGTGGACCAACCAAGGACCAGTGGTGGGCCATACAAGGACAAACAAAGAACCAGCCAAGGGCAAGCTAAGGACAAGCCAAGGACCAGCCATGGACCAACAAAGGATCCATCAAGGAGCAGCAAGGATCCATCAAGGAGCAGCAAGGATCCATCAAAGAGCAGCCAAGGATCCATCAAGGAGCAGCCAAGGATCCATCAAGGAGCAGCAAGGATCCATCAAGGAGCAGCCAAGGATCCATCAAGGAGCAGCCAAGGATCCATCAAGGAGCAGCCAAGGATCCATCAAGGAGCAGCCAAGTACCAACCAAGGAGCAGCCAAGTGCTTGCTAAGGACCATCCAAAGAGCAGCCAAGGACCAACCAATACCAACCAAGGAAAAGCCTAGGACCATGGACTAGCCAAGCAGCAGCCAAGGAACATCCAAGGACCAGCCATGCATCCGCCAAGGAAAGTGGGGTCCAGCCAAGGATCAACGAAAGACCAGCCAAGGGCCAATCAAGAACAAGCCAAGGACCAGCCACGGACAAACCAAGGACCATCCCCGGGACCTGCCGTGGACCAGCAAATGATCGACCAAGGACCAGTCAAGGACCGACCAAGGACCAGTCAAGGACCGGCCAAGGACCAACCAATGACCAGCCAAAGAAAGTCGGGACCAACCAAGGCTTAGCCAAGAACCAACCAAGGACCAGCAAAGAACAAACCAAGGACCAGCCATTTAACAGCCAAGGAACATACAAGGAGAAACCAAGGATCATCCAAGGTAAGTGGGCACCAACCAAGGACCAATCAAGGATCGACCAAGATCAACCAAGGATCAGCCAAGGACCCTCTGTGGAACAGTCAAGTCCCAACCAAGGACCAGTTGCGGACCATACAAGGACCAACAAAGAACCGCCCAAGGACCAACCAAGGACCAAGCAAGGACCATCCAAGGACCAGTTGCGGACCATACAAGGACCAACAAAGAACCAACCAAGGACCAACCAAGGAGCAGCCAAGTACAGTGGGGACCAGCCAAGGACTAGCCAAGAACCAACCAAGGACCAACCAAGGAAAAGCAAGTACCAGCCATGGACAAACAAGGGACCAGCCAAGACATGCAATGGACCAACCAAGGATCAATCAAGGAGTAGCAAGGACCATTCAAGGCCCAGCCAAGGACCATTCAAGGCCCGGCCAAGGACCAATCAAGGCCCGGCCAAGGACCAATCAAGGCCCGGCCAAGGACCAATCAAGGCCCGGCCAAGGACCAATCAAGGCCCAGCCAAGGACCAATCAAGGACCAGCCAAGGGCAAGCTACGGACCAGCAAAGGATCATCCAAGGATCAACCAATGATCATCTGAGGAAAAGCCTAGGACCAGCCATGGACTAGCCAAGGACCATCCATGCACCAGCCAAGGACGAACCAACGACCAACATAGGACCAGCCCAGGACCAGTCGTGGACCAAACAAGGACCAATCAAGGAACAGCCAAGGGCAAGCTAAGGACCAACAAAGGAAAAACGAAGGACCAGCCAAATACCAACAAAGGGAAAGCCTAGGACCAGCCATGGACTAGCCAATGAGCAGCCAAGGAAAGTGGAGACCAGCCAAGGACCAAACAAGGATCAGCCCGGGATTGGTCGTGGACCAGCCAAGGACAGACCAAGGACCAGCCAAGGACCGGCCGTGTACCGGCCAAGGACCAGCCAAGGGCAAGCTAAGGACCAGCCAAGGATCATGCAAGAATCAACCAATGATCATCCGAGGAAAACCAAGGACCAACCAACAACCAGCCAAAGAAAGTTGGGACCAAAAAAGGATTATCAAAGAACTAACCAAGGACCAGCCAAGAACCAACCAAGGGCAAACCATGGACAAGCCAAGGAGCAGCAATGGACTAACCAAGGACCAGTCCAGGACTGGTCGTGGACCAAACAAAGACCAATCAAGGATTAGCCAAGAACCAACCAAGGACAAGCCATTGAACAGCCAAAGAACAGCGATGGACTAGCCAAGGATCATCCAAGGTAAGTGGGCACCAACCAAGGACCAATCAAGGACCGACCAATGAGCAGCCAAGGGCAAGCTAAGGTCCAACCAAGGAAAAACCAAGGACCAGCCAAGGGCCATCCAAGGAAAACCAGGGACCAGCAATGGACTACCCATGGACAAACCAAGGACCGGCCAAGGACAAACAATGGACCAGCGAAGGACCAATTAAGGAGCAGCCAAGGATCCATCAAGGAGCAGCCAAGGATCCATCAATGAGCAGCCAAGGGTCCGCCAAGGACCAGCCAAGGATCTTCCAAGGATCAACCATTGACCAGCCAAGGACTAACCGTTGACCGGCCCAGGACCAATCAAGGACCGGTCCAGGACATATCAAGGACCGGCCAAGGGCAAGCTAAGGACCGGCCAAGGGCAAGCTAAGGACCGGCCAAGGGCAAGCTAAGGACCGGCCAAGGGCAAGCTAAGGACCAGCCAATACCAACCAAGGAAAAGCTTAGGACCAGCCATGGACTAGCCAAGCAGCAGCCAAGGAACATCCAAGGACCAGCCATGCATCAGCCAAGGAAAGTGGGGACCAGCCAAGGATCAACGAAGGACAAGCCAAGGACCAGTCACGGACAAACCAAGGACCATCCCCAGGACCGGCCGTGGACCATCCCCAGGACCGGCCGTGGACAAGCAAAGGACCGACCAAGGACCAGCCAAGGGCAAGCTAAGGACCAGCCAAGGATCATGCAAGAATCAACCAATGATCATCCGAGGAAAACCAAGGACCAACCAAGGACCAGCCAAAGAAAGTCGGGACCAACAGAGGCTTAGCCAAGAACCAACCAAGGACCAGCCAAGAACAAACCAAGGACCAGCCATTTAACAGCCAAGGAACATACAAGGAGAAACCAAGGATCATCCAAGGTAAGTGGGCACCAACAAAGGACCAACCAAGGATCAGCCAAGGACCAGCCGTGGAACAGTCAAGGACCAACCAAGGACCAGTTCTTGATCATACAAGGACCAACAAAGAACCAGCCAAGGACCAACCAAGGACCAGTTGCGGACCATACGAGGACCAACAAAGAACCAACCAAGGACCAACCAGGGAACAGCCAAGGACAGTGGGGACCAGCCAAGGACTAGCCAAGAACCAACCAAGGACAAGCAAGTACCAGCCATGGACAAACAAATGACCAGCCAAGACATGCAATGGACCAACCAAGGATCAATCAAGGAGTAGCAAGGACAAACCAAGGCAAGGCCAAGGATCAGCCAAGGACCAATCAAGGATCAGCCAAGGACCAATCAAGGATCAGCCAAGGACCAATCAAGGATCAGCCAAGGACCAATCAAGGCCCGGCCAAGGACCAATCAAGGCCCGGCCAAGGACCAATCAAGGCCCGGCCAAGGACCAATCAAGGCCCGGCCAAGGACCAATCAAGGCCCGGCCAAGGACCAATTAACGACTGGCCAAGGACCAATCAAGGACCAGCCAAGGGCAAGTTATGGACCAGCCAAGGATCATCCAAGGATCAACCAATGATCATCTGAGAAAAAGTCTAGGACCAGCCATGGACGAACCAAGGACCAGCCCAGGACCAGTCGTGGACGAACCAAGGACCAGCCCAGGACCAGTCGTGGACGAACCAAGGACCAGCCCAGGACCAGTCGTGGACCAAACAAGGACCAATCAAGGAACAGCCAAGGGCTAGCTAAGGACCAGCCAAGGATCATGCAAGAATCAACCAATGATCATCCGAGGAAAACCAAGGACCAACCAACAACCAGCCAAAGAAAGTTGGGATCAACCAAGGATTATCAAAGAACTAACCAAGGACCAGCCAAGAACCAACCAAGGACAAACCATGGACAAGCCAAGGAGCAGCAATGGACTAACCAAGGACCAGTCCAGGACTGGTCGTGGACCAAACAAGGACCAATCAAGGATTAGCCAAGAACCAACCGAGGACCAGCCAATAACCAACCAAGGACAAGCCATTGAACAGCCAAAGAACAGCGATGGACTAGCCAAGGATCATCCAAGGTAAGTGGGCACCAATCAAGGACCAATCAAGGAGCAGCCAAGGGTCAACCAAGGAGCAGCCAAGGATAATCCAAGGAGCAACCAAGATGAACCAAGGACCAACCATGGACCAGCCAAGGACCGACCAATGAGCAGCCAAGGGCAAGCTAAGGTCCAACCAAGGAAAAACCAAGGACCAGCCAAGGGCCATCCATGGAAAACCAAGGACCAGCAATGGACTACCCATGGACAGACCAAGGACCGGCCAAGGACAAACAATGGACCAGCGAAGGACCAATTAAGGAGCAGCCAAGGATCCATCAAGGAGCAGCCAAGGATCCATCAATGAGCAGCCAAGGGTCCGCCAAGGACCAGCCAAGGATCGTCCAAGGATCAACCATTGACCAGCCAAGGACCAACCGTTGACCGGCCCAGGACCAATCAAGGACCGGCCCAGGACCAATCAAGGACCGGCCCAGGACCAATCAAGGACCGGCCAAGGGCAAGCTAAGGACCATCCAAGGGCAAGCTAAGGACAAGCCAAGGGCAAGCTAAGGACCAGCCAATACCAACCAAGGAAAAGCTTAGGACCAGCCATGGACTAGCCAAGCAGCAGCCAAGGAACATCCAAGGACCAGCCATGCATCAGCCAAGGAAAGTGGGGACCAGCCAAGGATCAACGAAGGACAAGCCAAGGACCAGTCACGGACAAACCAAGGACCATCCCCAGGACCGGCCGTGGACCATCCCCAGGACCGGCCGTGGACAAGCAAAGGACCGACCAAGGACCAGCCAAGGGCAAGCTAAGGACCAGCCAAGGATCATGCAAGAATCAACCAATGATCATCCGAGGAAAACCAAGGACCAACCAATGACCAGCCAAAGAAAGTCGGGACCAACAGAGGCTTAGCCAAGAACCAACCAAGGACCAGCCAAGAACAAACCAAGGACCAGCCATTTAACAGCCAAGGAACATACAAGGAGAAACCAAGGATCATCCAAGGTAAGTGGGCACCAACCAAGGACCAACCAAGGATCAGCCAAGGACCAGCCATGGAACAGTCCAGGACCAACCAAGGACCAGTTCCGGATCATACAAGGACCAACAAAGAACCAGCCAAGGACCAACCAAGGACCAGTTCCGGACCATACGAGGACCAACAAAGAACCAACCAAGGACCAACCAGGGAACAGCCAAGGACAGTGGGGACCAGCCAAGGACTAGCCAAGAACCAACCAAGGACAAGCAAGTACCAGCCATGCACAAACAAGGGACCAGCCAAGACATGCAATGGACCAACCAAGGATCAGCCAAGGACCAATCAAGGCCCAGCCAAGGACCAATCAAGGCCCGGCCAAGGACCAATCAAGGCCTGGCCAAGGACCAATCAAGGCCCGGCCAAGGACCAATTAAGGCCCGGCCAAGGACCAATCAAGGACAAGCAAGTACCAGCCATGCACAAACAAGGGACCAGCCAAGACATGCAATGGACCAGCCAAGGATCATCCAAGGATCAACCAATGATCATCTGAGAAAAAGTCTAGGACCAGCCATGGACGAACCAAGGACCAGCCCAGGACCAGTCGTGGACGAACCAAGGACCAGCCCAGGACCAGTCGTGGACCAAACAAGGACCAATCAAGGAACAGCCAAGGGCTAGCTAAGGACCAACGAAGGAAAAATGAAGGACCAGCCAAATACCAACAAAGGAAAAGCCTAGGACCAGCCATGGACTAGCCAAGGAGCAGCCAAGGAAAGTGGAGACCAGCCAAGGACCAACCAAGGACGAGCCAGGGACAAACCAAGGACCAACCAAGGACCAGCCTGGGACTGGTCGTGGACCAGCCAAGGACCAAACAAGGACCAGCCCGGGACTGGTCGTGGACCAGCTAAGGACCAAACAAGGACCATCCCGGGACTGGTTGTGGACCAACCAAGGACCAGCCAAGGGCAAGCTAACGACCAGCCAAGGATCATACAAGAATCAACCAATGATCACCCGAGGAAAAGCAAGGACCAACCAAGGACAAACCATGGATAAGCCAAGGAGCAGCAATGGAGTAACCAAGGACCATTCCAGGACTGGTCGTGGACCAAACAAGGACCAATCAAGGATTAGCCAAGAACCAACCAAGGACCAGCCTATAACCAACCAAGGACCAGCCTATAACCAACCAAGGACAAGCCATTGAACAGCCAAAGAACAGCAATGGACAAGCCAAGGATCATCCAAGGTAAGTGGGCACCAACCGAGGACCAATCAAGGAGCAGCCAAGGGTCAACAAAGGAGCAGCCAAGGATCATCCAAGGAGCAACCAAGGATCAACCAAGATGAACCAAGGACCAACCATGGACCAGCCAAGGACCCACCAATGAGAAGCCAAGAGCAAGCTAAGATCCAACCAAGGAAAAACCAAGGACCAGCCAAGGGCCATCCAAGGAAAACCAAGGACCAGCCATGCACTACCCATGGAAAAACCAAGGACCAGCCAAGGACAAACAATGGATCAGCGAAGGATCAATCAAGGAGCAGCCAAGTACCAATCAAGAGGCAGCCAATGTCTTGCTAAGGACCAATCAAGGAGCAGCCAAGGATCAACCATGGACCAGCAAAGGACCAACCGTGGACCAGCCGTGGACCGGCCCAGGACCAATCAAGGACCGGCCCAGGACCAATCAAGGACCGGCCCAGGACCAATCAAGGACCGGCCAAGGGCAAGCTAAGGACCGGCCAAGGGCAAGCTGAGACCAGCCAAGGGCAAGCTAAGGACCAGCCAAGGGCAAGCTAAGGACCAGCCAAGGGCAAGCTAAGGACAAGCCAAGGACCATCAGAGGAAAAGCAAGGACCAGCCATGGACCAACCAAGGATCCATCAAGGAGCAGCCAAGGATCCATCAAGGAGCAGCCAAGGATCCATCAAGGAGCAGCCAAGGATCCATCAAGGTGCAGCCAAGGATCCATCAAGGAGCAGCCAAGGATCCGCCAAAGACCAGCCAAGGATCGTCCAAGGATCAACCGTGGACCAGCCAAGGACCAACCGTGGACCGGTCCAGGACCAATCAAGGACCGGCCAAGGGCAAGCTAAGGACCAGCCAAGGGCAAGCCAAGGATCATCCAAGGATCAACCAAGGTCCATCCGAGGAAAAGCAAGGACCAGCCATGGACCAACCAAGGATCCATCAAGGAGCAGCCAAGGATCCATCAAGGAGCAGCCAAGGATCCATCAAGGAGCAGCCAAGGATCCATCAAGGAGCAGCCAAGGACCAATCAGGGAGCAGCCAAGTGCTTACTAAGGACCAACCAAATACCAGTCAAGGAGCAGCAAAAGACCAACCAAGGACCAGCCATGGACTAGCCAAGGACCATCCAGTGAAAGTGGGGAACAACCAAGGAGCAGCCAAGGGTCATCCAAGGACCAGCCAAGGATCATCCAAGGACTAACCGTGGATCAGCCGTGGACCAGCCAAGGACCAACCAGGGACCAGTCGCGGGCCAACCAATGGACGAACCAAGGACCAGCCAAATACCAACTAAGGAAAGGCCTAGGACCCCAACCATTGACTAGCCAAGGAGCAGCCAAGGATCATCCAAGGACCAGCCATGCACCAGCCAAGGAAAGTGGGGACCATCCAAGGATCAAACCAAGGAACAGCCAAGGACCATTCCAGGACCGGTCGTGGACCAATGAAGGATCAATCAAGGAGCAGCCAAGGACCACTCAAGGAGCAGCGAAGTGCTTGCTAAGGACCAACCAAGGACCAGCCAATACCAACCAAGGAAAAGCCTAGGACCAGCCATGGACTAGCCAAGCAGCAGCCAAGGAACATCTAGGGACCAGCCATGCATCAGCCAAGGAAAGTGGGGACCAGCCAAGGATCAACGAAGGACCAGCCAAGGACCAAGCAAGAACAAGTCAAGGACCAGCCACGGACAAACCAAGGACCAGCCACGGACAAACCAAGGACAAAACAAGGACCAGCCATGGACAAACAAAGGACCACCCCGGGACCGGCCGTGGACCAGCAAAGGACCGACCAATGAGCAACCAAGGGCAAGCTAAGGTCCAACCAAGGAAAAACCAAGGACCAGCCAAGGGCCATCCAAGGAAAACCATGGACCAGCCATGGACTACCCATGGACAAACCAAGGACCAGCCAAGGACATACAATGGACCAGCGAAGGATCAATCAAGGAGCAGCCAATTACCAATCAAGAGGCAGCCAATGTCTTGCTAAGGACCAATCAAGGAGCAGCCAAGGATCGTCCAAGGATCAACTATGGACCAGCCAAGGACCATCCGTGGACCAGCCGTGGACCGGCCCAGGACCAATCAAGGACCCCTCCAGGACCAATGAAGGACCCCTCCAGGACCAATGAAGGACCAGCCAAGGGCAAGCTAAGGACCAGCCAAGGATCATGCAAGAATCAACCAATGATCATCCGAGGAAAACCAAGTACCAACCAACGACCCGTCAAAGAAAGTCGGGACCAACCAAGGCTTAGCCAAGGAACAACCAAGGACCAGCCATTTAAAAGTCAAGGAACATACAAGGAGAAACCAAGGATAGTCTAAGGTAAATGGGCACCAACCAAGGACCAATCAATGAGCAGCCAAGGGTCAACCAAGAATCAACCAAGGATTGACCTAGATCAACCAAGGAGTAGCCAAGGACCAGCCGTGGAACAGTCAAGGACCAACCAAGGACCAGTTACGGACCATCCAAGGACCATCAAAGAACCAGCCAAGGACCAACCAAGAACCAACCAAGGACCAACCAAGGAAAAGCAAGTACCAGCCATAGACAAACAAGGGACCAGCCAAGACATGCAATGGACCAACCAAGGATCAATCAAGGAGTAGCAAGGACCAACCAAGGATCAGCCAAGGACCATTCAAGGCCTGGCCAAGGACCATTCAAGGCCCGGCCAAGGACCAATCAAGGACCATCCAAGGACCAATCAAGGACCAGCCAAGGGCAAGCTACGGACCAGCCAAGGATCATCCAAGGACCAACCAATGATCATCTGAGGAAAAGCCTAGGACCAGCCATGGACTAGCCAAGGACCATCCATGCACCAGCCAAGGACGAACCAATGACCAATCAAGGAACAGCCAAGGGCAAGCTAAGGACCAACGAAGGAAAAACGAAGGACCAGCCAAATACCAACAACGGAAAAGCCTAGGACCAGCCATGGACTAGCCAAGGAGCAGCCAAGGAAGGTGGAGACAAGCCAAGGACGAGCCAGGGACAAACCAAGGACCAGCCCGGGACTGGTCGTGGACCAGCCAAGAACCAAACAAGGACCAGCCCGGGACTGGTCGTGGACCAGCCAAGAACCAAACAAGGACCATCCCGGGACTGGTCCTAGACCAGCCAAGGACCAACCAAGGACCAGCCAAGGACCGGCCGTGTACCGGCCAAGGACCAATCAAGGACCAGCCAAGGGCAAGCTAAGGACCAGCCAAGGATCATGCAAGAATCAACCAATGCTCATCCGAGGAAAACCAAGGACCAGCCAAGAACCAACCAAGGACCAGCCAAGAACCAACCAAGGACCAGCCAAGAACCAACCAAGGACAAGCCAAGGAGCAGCAATGGACTAACCAAGGACCAGTCCAGGACTGGTCGTGGACCAAATAAGGACCAATCAAGGATTAGCCAAGAACCAACCAGGGACCAGCCAATAACCAACCAAGGACAAGCCATTGAACAGCCAAAGAACAGTGATGGACTAGCCAAGGATAATCCAAGGTAAGTGGGCACCAACCAAGGGTCAACCAAGGAGCAGCCAAGGATCATCCAAGGAGCAACCAAGGATCAACCAAGATGAACCAAGGACCAACCATGGCCCAGCCAAGGACCGACCAATAAGCAGCCAAGAGCAAGCTAAGGTCCAACCAAGGAAAAACCAAGGACCAGCCAAGGGCCATCCAAGGAAACCAAGGACCAGCCATGGACTACCCATGGACAGACCAAGGACCAGCCAAGGAAAAACAATGGACCAGCGAAGGATCAATCAAGGAGCAGCCAAGTACCAATCAAGAGGCAGCCAATGTCTTGCTAAGGACCAATCAAGGAGCAGCCAAGGATCGTCCAAGGATCAACCATGGACCGGCCCAGGACCAATCAAGGACCGGTCCAGGATCCATCAAGGAGCAGCCAAGGATCCATCAAGGAGCAGCCAAGGATCCATCAAGGAGCAGCCAAGTGCTTACTAAGTACCAACCAAGGAGCAGCCATGGACCAATCAGGGAGCACCCAAGTGCTTACTAAGGACCAACCAAATACCAATCAAGGATCAGCAAAGGACCAACCAAGGACCAGCCATGGACTAGCCAAGGACCATCCAATGAAAGTGGGGATCAACCAAGGAGCAGCCAAGGGTCAACCAAGGACCAGCCAAGGATCGTCCAAGGATCCTCCAAGGACCAACCGTGGATCAGCCGTGGACCAGCCAAGGACCAACCAAGGACCAGTCGCGGGCCAACTAATGGACGAACCAAGGACCAGCCAAATACAAACTAAGGAAAGGCCTAGGACCCCAACCATTGACTAGCCAAGGAGCAGCCAAGGATCATCCAAGGACCAGCCATGCACCAGCCAAGGAAAGTGGGGACCAGCCAAGTATCAAACCAAGGAACAGCCAAGGACCAACCAAGGACCATTCCAGGACCGGTCGTGGACCAATGAAGGATCAATCAAGGAGCAGCCAAGGACCACTCAAGGAGCAGCGAAGTGCTTGCTAAGGACCAACCAAGGACCAGCCAATACCAACCAAGGAAAAGCCTAGGACCAGCCATGGACTAGCCAAGCAGCAGCCAAGGAACATCTAGGGACCAGCCATGCATCAGCCAAGGAAAGTGGGGACCAGCCAAGGATCAACGAAGGACCAGCCAAGGACCAAGCAAGAACAAGTCAAGGACCATCCATGGACAAACCAAGGACCAGCCACGGACAAAACAAGGACCAGCCATGGACAAAGAAAGGACCACCCCGGGACCGACCGTGGACCAGCAAAGGACCGACCAAGGACTGGCCATGGACCGGCCAAGGACCAATCAAGGAACAGCCAAGGGCAAGCAAAGGACCAGCCAGGGATCATGCAAGAATCAACCAATGATCATCCGAGGAAAACCAAGGACTAACCAAGGACCAGCCAAAGAAAGTCGGGACAAACCAAGGCTTAGGCAAGAACAAACCAAGGACCAGCCATTTAACAGCCAAGGAACATACAAGGAGAAACCAAGAAACATCCAAGGTAAGTGGGCACCAACCAAGGACCAATCAAGGAGCAACCAAGGGTCAACCAAGAACCAACCAAGGACCAGCCAAGGGTCGACCAAGAACCAACCAAGGAGCAGCCAAGGGTCAACCAAGAACCAACCAAGGACCGACCAATGATCGACCAAGATCAACCAAGGATCAATCAAGGAGTAGCAAGGACAAACCAAGGCAAGGCCAAGGATCATTCAAGGCCCGGCCAAGGACCAATCAAGGCCCAGCCAAGGAACAATGAAGGACCAGCCAAGGGCAAGGTACGGACCAGCCAAGTATCATCCAAGGATCAACCAATGATCATCTGAGGAAAAGCCTAGGACCAGCCATGCACCAGCCAAGGACGAACCAACGACCAACCAAGGACCAGCCCAGGACCAGTCATGGACCAAAGAAAGACCAATCAAGGAGCAGGCAAGGGCAAGCTAAGGACCAACGAAGGAAAAACGAAGGACCAGCCAAATACCAACTGAGGAAAAGCCTTGGACCAGCCATGGACTAGCCAAGGAGCAGCCAAGGAAAGTGGGGACCAACCAAGAACAAGCCAAGGACGAGCCAGGGACAAACCAAGGACCAACCAAGGACCAGCCTGGGACTGGTCGTGGATCAGCCAAGGACCAACCAAGGACCAGCCAAGGACCGGCCGTGGACTGGCCAAGGACCAATCAAGGACCAGCCAAGGATCATGCAAGAATCAACCAACGATCATCCGAGGAAAACCAAGGACCAACCAACGACCAGCCAAAGAAAGTCGGGACCAACCAAGGCTTAGCCAAGGACCAACCAAGGACCAGCCATTTAAAAGTCAAGGAACATACAAGGAGAAACCAAGGATCATCCAAGGTAAGTGGGCACCAACCAAGGACCAATCAAGTAGCAGCCAAGGGTCAACCAAGAATCAACCAAGGACCAACCAAGGATCGACCAAGATCAACCAAGGATCAGCCAAGGACTAGCCCTGGAATAGTCAAGGACCAACCAAGGACCAGTTACGGACCATACAAGGACCAACAAAGAACCAGCCAAGGACCAAGCAAGGACCAACCAAGGACCAGTTGCGGACCATACAAGGACTAACAAAGAACCAGCCAAGGAACAACCAGGGAGCAGTCAAGGACAGTGGGGACCAGCCAAGAACTAGCCAAGAACCAACCAAGGAAAAGCAAGTACCAGCCATAGACAAACAAGGGACCAGCCAAGACATGCAATGGACCAACCAAGGATCAATCAAGGAGTAGCAAGGACCAACCAAGGATCAGCCAAGGACAATTCAAGGCCCGGCCAAGGACCAATCAAGTACCAGCCAAGGACCAGCCAAGGGCAAGCTACGGACCAGCCAAGGATCATCCAAGGATCAACCAATGATCATCTGAGGAAAAGGCTAGGACCAGCCATGGACTAGCCAAGGACCATGCATGCACCAGCCAAGTACGAACCAATGACCAACCAAGGACCAGCCCAGGACTAGTCCCGGACCAAACAAGGAATAACCAAGGACCAGCCCGGGACTGGTCGTGGACCAGCCAAGGACCAACCAAGGAATCAGCCAAGGACCGGCCGTGTACCGGCCAAGGACCAATAAAGGACCAGCCAAAGACCGGCCGTGTACCGGCCAAGGACCAATAAAGGACCAGCCAAGGGCAAGCTAAGGACCAGCCAAGGATCATGCAAGAATCAACCAATGATCGTCCGAGGAAAACCAAGGACCAACCAACGACCAGCCAAAGAAAGTTGGGACCAACCAAGGACCAGCCAATAACCAACCAAGGACCAGCCAAGAACCAACCAAGGACCAGCCAAGAACCAACCAAGGACAAACCATGGACAAGCCAAGGAGCACAGTGGACTAACCAAGGACCAGTCCAGGACTGGTCGTGAACCAAACAAGGACCAATCAAGGATTAGCCAAGAACCAACCAAGGATCAGCCAATAACACACCAAGGACAAGCCATTGATCAGCCAAAGAACAGCGATGGACTAGCCAAGGATCATCCAAGGTAAGTGGGGACCAACCAAGGACCATTCAAGGAGCAGCCAAGGGTCAACCAAGGAGCAGCTAAGGATCATCCAAGGAGCAAACAAGGATCAACCAAGATGAACCACGGACCAACCATGGACCAGCCAAGGACCGACCAATGAGCAGCCAAGGGCAAGCTAAGGTCCAACCAAGGAAAAACCAAGGACCAGCCAAGGGCCATCCAAGGAAAACCATGGACCAGCCATGGGCAAACCAAGGACCAGCCAAGGACAAACAATGGACCAGCGAAGGATCAATCAAGGAGCAGCCAATTACCAATCAAGAGGCAGCCAATGTCTTGCTAAGGACCAATCAAGGAGCAGCCAAGGATCATCCAAGGATCAACCATGGACCAGCCAAGGACCATCCGTGGACCGGCCTAGGACCAATCAAGAACCGGTCCAGGACCAATCAAGGACCAGCCAAGGGCAAGCTAAGGATCATCCAAGGATCAACCAAGGACCATCCGAGGAAAAGCAAGGACCAGCCATGGACCAACCAAGGATCCATCAAGGAGCAGCCAAGGATCCATCAAGGAGCAGCCAAGGATCCATCAAGGAGCAGCCAAGGATCGGCCAAGGACCAACCGTGGACCGGCCCAGGACCAATCAAGGACCCCTCCAGGACCAATGAAGGACCAGCCAAGGGCAAGCTAAGGACCAGCCAAGGGCAAGCTAAGGACAAACCAAGGATCATGCAAGAATCAACCAATGATCATCCGAGGAAAACCAAGGACCAACCAACGACCAGCCAAAGAAAGTCGGGACCAACCAAGGCTTAGCCAAGGACCAACCAAGGACCAGCCATTTAAAAGTCAAGGAACATACAAGGAGAAACCAAGGATCATCTAAGGTAAGTGGGCACCAACCAAGGACCAATCAATGAGCAGCCAAGGACCAGCCGTGGAACAGTCAAGGACCAGTTACGGACCATACAAGGACCATCAAAGAACCAGCCAAGGACCAACCAAGAACCAACCAAGGACCAACCAAGAACCAACCAAGGACCAACCAAGGAAAAGCAAGTACCAGCCATAGACAAACAAGGGACCAGCCAAGACATGCAATGGACCAACCAAGGATCAATCAATGAGTAGCAAGGATCAGCCAAGGACCATTCAAGGCCCGGCCAAGGACCATTCAAGGCCTGGCCAAGGACCATTCAAGGCCCGGCCAAGGACCAATCAAGGACCGGCCAAGGACCAATCAAGGACCAGCCAAGGGCAAGCTACGGACCAGCCAAGTATCATCCAAGGATCAACCAATGATCATCCAAGGATAAGCCTAGGACCAGCCATGGACTAGCCAAGGACCATCCATGCACCAGCCAAGGACGAACCAATGACCAACCAAGGACCAGCCCAGGACCAGTCGTGGACCAAACAAGGACCAATCAAGGAACAGCCAAGGGTAAGCTAAGGACCAACGAAGGAAAAACGAAGGACCAGCCAAATACCAACAAAGGAAAAGCCTAGGACCAGCCATGGACAAGCCATGGAGCAGCCGAGGAAAGTGGAGACAAGCCAAGGACGAGCCAGGGACAAACCAAGGACCAGCCCGGGACTGGTCGTGGACCAGCCAAGGACCAAACAAGGACCATCCCGGTACTGGTCCTAGACCAACCAAGGACCAGCCAAGGACCAATCAAGGACCAGCCAAGGGCAAGCTAAGGACCAGCCAAGGATCATGCAAGAATCAACCAATGATCATCCGAGGAAAACCAAGGACCAACCAACGACCAGCCAAAGAAAGTTGGGACCAACCAAGGATTAGCCAAGAACTAACCAAGGACCAGCCAAGAACCAACCGAGGACCAGCCAAGAACCAACCGAGGACCAGCCAAGAACCAACCGAGGACCAGCCAAGAACCCACCGAGGACCAGCCAAGAACCAACCAAGGACAAACCATGGAAAAGCCAAGGAGCAGCAATGGACTAACCAAGGACCAGTCCAGGACTGGTCGTGGACCAAACAAGGACCAGTCAAGGATTAGCCAAGAACCAACCAAGGACCAGCCAATAACCAACCAAGGACAAGCCATTGAACAGCCAAAGAACAGCGATGGACTAGCCAAGGATAATCCAAGGGAAGTCAACCAAGGAGCAACCAAGGATCAATCAAGATGAACCAAGCACCAACCATGGCCCAGCCAAGGACTGACCAATGAGCAGCCAAGGGCAAGCTAAGGTCCAACCAAGGAGAAACCAAGGAGCAGCCAAGGGCCATCCAAGGAAAACCAAGGACCAGCCATGGATTACCCATGGACAGACCAAGGACCAGCCAAGGAAAAACAATGGACCGGCGAAGGATCAATCAAGGAGCAGCCAAGTACCAATCAAGAGGCAGCCAATGTCTTGCTAAGGACCAATCAAGGAGCAGCCAAGGATCGTCCAAGGATCAACCATGGACCAGCCAAGGACCATCCGTGGACCAGCCGTGGACCGGCCCAGGACCAATCAAGGACCGGTCCAGGACCAATCAAGGACCAGCCAAGGGCAAGCTAAGGACCAGCCAAGGGCAAGCTAAGGATCATCCAAGGATCAACCAAGGACCATCCGAGGAAAAGCAAGGACCAGCCATGGACCAACCAAGGATCCATCAAGGAGCAGCCAAGGATCCATCAAGGAACAGCCAAGGATCGGCCAAGGACCAACCGTGGACCGGCCCAGAACCAATCAAGGACCAGCCAAGGGCAAGCTAAGGACAAGCCAAGTATTATCCAAGGATCAACCAAGGACCATCCGAGGAAAAGCAAGGACCAGCCATGGACCAACCAAGGATCCATCAAGGAGCAGCCAAGGATCCATCAAGGTGCAGCCAAGGATCCATCTAGGAGCAGCCAAGGATCCATCAAGGAGCAGCCAAGGATCCATCAAGGAGCAGCCAAGGATCCATCAAGGAGCAGCCAACGATCCATCAAGGAGCAGCCAAGGATCCATCAAGGAGCAGCCAAGTCCTTGCTAAGTACCAACCAAGGAGCAGCCATGGACCAATCAAGGAGCAGCCAAGTGCTTGCTAAGGACCAACCAAATACCAATCAAGGAGCAGCCAAGGACCAACCAAGGACCAGCCAAGGATCATCCAAGGACCAACCGTGGATCAGCCGTGGACCAGCCAAGGACCAACCAAGTACCAGTCGCGGGCCAACCAATGGACGAACCAAGGACCAGCAAAATACCAACCAAGGAAAGGCCTTGGACCCCAACCATTGACTAGCCAAGGAGCAGCCAATGATCAACCAAGGAACAGCCAAGGACCATTCCATGACCGGTCGTGGACCAATCAAGGATCAGTCAAGGAGCAGCGAAGGACCACTCATGGAGCAGCGCAGTGCTTGCTAAGGAACAACCAAGGAGCAGCCAAGGACCAGCCAATACCAACCAAGGAAAAGCCTAGGAACAGCCAAGCAGCAGCCAAGGAACATCCAAGGACCAGCCATTCATCAGCCAAGGAAAGTGGGGACCAGCCAAGGATCAACGAAGGACCAGCCAAGGACCAAGCAAGAACAAGCCAAGGACAAGCCAAGGGCAAGCTATGGACCAGCCAAGGATCATCCAAGGATCAACCAATGATCAACTGAGGAAAAGCCTAGGACCAGCCATGGACTAGCAAAGGACCATCCATGCACCAGCCAAGGATGAACCAACGACCAACCGTGGACCAAACAAGGACCAATCAAGAAACAGCCAAGGGCAAGCTAAGGACCAACGAAGAAAAAACGAAGGACCAGCCAAATACCAACAAAGGAAAAGCCTAGGACCAGCCATGGACTGGCCAATGAGCAACCAAGGAAAGTGGGGATCAGCCAAGGACCAACCAAGAACAAGCCAAGGACGATCCAAGGACCAACCAAGGACCAGCCAAAGAAAGTCGTGACCAACCAAGGATTAGCCAAGAACCAACCAAGGACCAGCCAATAACCAACCAAGGACCAGCCATTGAATAGCCAAAGAACAGCGATGGACTAGCCAAAGATCATCCAAGGTAAGTGGGCACCAACCAAGGACCAGCCAAGGGTCAACCAAGGATCATCCAAGGAGCAACCAAGGATCAACCAAGATGAACCAAGGACCAATCATGGACCAGCCAAGGACCGACCAATGAGCTGCCAAGGGCAAGCTAAGGTCCAACCAAGGAAAAACCAAGGACCAGCCAAGGGCCATCCAAGGAAAAGCAAGGACCAACCATGGACTACCCCTGGACAGACCAAGGACCAGCCAAGGAAAAACAATGGACCAGCGAAGGATCAATCAAGGAGCAGGAGAGTAACAATCAAGAGGCAGCCAAGGTCTTGCTAAAGACCTATCAAGGAGCAGCCAAGGGTCAGCCAAGGACCAACCAGGGATCATCCAAGGATCAACCGTGGACCAGCCGTGGACCGGCACAGGAACAATCAAGGACCAGCTAAGGGCAAGCTAAGGACAAGCCAAAGACCAGCCATTGACCAACCAAAGATCCATCCAGGAGCAGCCAAGGATCCATCAAGGAGCAAGCAGCCAAGTGCTTGCTAAGTACCAACCAAGGAGCAGCCATGGACCAATAAAGGAGCAGCCAAGTGCTTGCTAAGGACCAACCAAATACCAATCAAGGATCATCCAAGGACCAACCGTGGATCAGCCGTGGACCAGCCAAGGACTAGTCGCGGGCCAACCAATGGACGAACCAAGGACCAGCCAAATACCAACCAAGGAAAGGCCTAGGACCCCAACCATTGACTAGCCAAGGAGCAGCCAAGGATCATCCAAGGACCAGCCATGCACCAGCCATGCATCAGCCAAGGAAAGTGGGGACCAGCCAAGGACCAACCAAGAACAAGCCAAGGACCAGCCACGGACAAACCAAGGACCAGCACCGGACCGGCCATGGACCGGCCAAGGATGAATCAAGGACCAGCCAACGGCAAGCTAAGGACCAGCCAAGTATCTTGCAAGAATCAACCAATGATCATCCGAGGAAAACCAAGGACCAACCAACGACCAGCCAAAGAAAGTCGGGATCAACAAAGGATTGGCCAAGAACCAACCAAGGACCAGCCATTGAACAGCCAAGGAACAGCGATGGACTAGCCAAGGATCATCCAAGGTAAGTAGGCACCAGCCAAGGACCAATCAAGGAGCAGCCAAGGCTCAACCAAGAACCAACCAAGGACCAGCCAAGGATCATCCAATTACCAATCAATGATCATCCGAGGAAAAGCCTAGGACCAGCCATGGACTAGCCTAGGACCAGCCATGGACTAGCCAAGGACCAGCCATGCACTAGCCAAAGACCAGCCAAGGACCAAGGACCATTCCAGGACTAATCATGGACCAAAAAAGGACATATCAAGGAGCAGCCAAGCGCAAGCCAAGGACCAACCAAGGAAAAACCAAGGACCATCCAAGGAAAAGCAAGGACCACCCATGCACTACCCATTGACTACCTATTGACAGACCAAGGACCAGCCAAGGACCAGCCATGGACCAACCAAGGACCAACCAAGGAGCACCCATGGAGCAATCAAGGACCAGCCAAGGATTGTGCAACAATCAACCAATGATCATCCAAGGAAAACCAAGGACCAGCCAAAGAAAGTTGGGACCACCCAAGGACCAGCCAAGAACCACCCAAGGACCAGCCAATAACCAACCAAGGACCCGCCATTGAACAGCCAAGGAACTGCGATGGACTAGCCAAGGATCATCCAAGGTAAGTGGGCACCAACCAAGAACAAGCCAAGGACCAGCCATGGAAAAACCAAGGACCAGCCCAGGACCGGCCGTGGACTAGCCAAGGACCAACCAAGAACAAGCCAAGGACCAGCCCGGGACCGGCCATGGACCAGCCAAGGACCAACCAAGAACCAACCAAGGACCAGCCAAGGATCATCCAACGAGCAACTAAGGATCAACCAAGACCAACCATGAACCAGCCAAGGACAAACGAAGGACCAACGAAGACCAACCAAGGAGCAGCCAAGGACCAGCCAAGGGTCAGCCAAGGACCAGCCAAGGACCAGCCAAGGATCATCCAAGGATCAACCAAGGATCAACCGTGGACCAACCAAGGACCAACTTAGGACCAGTCGCGGGCCAAACAAGGACCAGTCTCGGACCATAAAAGGACCAACAAAGAACCAGCTAAAGACCAGCCTTGGACCAGCCATGGACTAGCCAAGCAGCAGCCAAGGATCATCCAAGGACCAGCCATGCATCAGCCAATGAAAGTGGGGACCAGCCAAGGATCAACGAAGGACCAGCCAAGGACAAACCAAGAATAAGACAAGGACCAGCCACTGACAAACCAAGGACCAGCCTGGGACTGGCCGTGGACCAGCCAAGGACCAGCCGTGGATCGGCCAACGGCAATCTAAGGACCAGCCAAGGATCATGTAAGAATCAACCAATGATTATCCGAGGAAAACAAAGGACCAACCAACGACCAGCCAAAGAAAGTCTGGACCAACCAAGGATTAGCCAAGAACCAACCAAGGACCAGCCATTGAACAGCCAAGGAACAGAGATGGACTAGCCAAGGATCATCCAAGGTAAGTGGGCACCAACCAAGGACCAAACAAGGAGCAGCCAAGGGTCAACCAAGGACCATTCCTGGACTGGTCGTGGACCAAACAAGGACAAATCAAGGAGCAGCCAAGGGCAAGCTAAGGACCAGCCAAGGATTATGCAACAATCAACCAATGATCATCTGAGGAAAACCAAGGACAAGCCAAAGAAAGTCGGGACTTGGACTAGCCAAGGATCATCCAAGGTAAGTGGACACCAACCAAGAACAAGCTAAGGTCCAGCCACGGACAAACCAAGGACCAGCCCGGGACCGGCTGTGGACCAGCCAAGGACCAACCAAGGACCGGCCAAGGGCAAGCTAAGGACTAGCCAAGGATCATCCGAGGAAAACCAAGGACCAACCAACAACCAGTCAAAGAAAGTCGGGACCAACCAAGGATTAGCCAAGAACCAGCCATTGAACAGCCAAGGAACAGCGATGGACTAGCAAAGGATCATGCAAGGTAAGTCGGCACCAATGAAGGACCAATTAAGGAGCAGCCAAGGATCAACCGAGAACCAACCAAGCACCAGCCAAGGATCATCCAAGGAGCAACTAAGGGTCAACCAAGGACCAACCATGGACCAGCCAAGGACAAACGAAGGACCGACGTAGACCAACCAAGGATCAATCAAGGAGCAGCTAAGGACAAATCAGGAGGCAGCCAAGGTCTTGCTACGTACCAACCAAGGAGCAGCCATTGACCAATCAAGGAGCAGCTAAGGGTCAGTCAAGGATCAACCAAGGAGCAACCGTGGACCAGCTGTGGATCAGCCAAGGACCAACCAAGGACCAGTGGTGGCCATACAAGGACCAACAAAGAACCAGCCAAGGACCAACCAAGGACAATTCGCGGGCCAAACAAGGACCAGTCTCTGACCATACAGGGACCAACAAAGAACCAGCCAGGGACCAACAAAGAACCAGCCAAGGACCAGCCTTGGACCAGCCAGGGACTAGCCAAGCAGCAGCCATGGATCATCCAAGGACCTGCCATGCATCAGCCAAGGAAAGTGGGGACCAGCCAAGGATCAACAAAGGATAAGCCAAGGACAAGCAACGGACAAACCAAGGACCAGCCCGGGACCGGCTGTGGACCGGCCAAGGACCGGCCGTGGATCGGCCAACGGCAATCTAAGGACCAGCCAAGGATCATGCAAGAATCAACCAATTATCATCCGAGGAAAACAAAGGACCAACCAACGACCAGCCAAAGAAAGTCGGGACCAACCAAGGATTAGCCAAGAACCAACCAAGGATTAGCCAAGAACCAACCAAGGACCAGCCATTGAACAGCCAAGGAACAGCGATGGACTAGCCAAGGATCATCCAAGGTAAGTGGGCACCAACCAAGGACCAATCAAGGAGCAGCCAAGGGTCAACCAAGGACCATTCCAGGACTGGTCGTGGACCAAACAAGGACCAATCAAGGACAAGCCAATGAACAGCATTGGACCAGCCAAGGATCATCGAAGGTAAGTGGGCACCAACCAAGGACCAATCAAGGAGCAGACAAGGGTCAACCAAGGACCAGCCAAGGATCATCCAAGGAGCAACCAAGGATCAACAGAGATGAACCAAGGACCAACCATGTACCAGCCAAGGACCGACCAATGAGCAGCCGAGGGCAAGCTAAGGTTCAACCAAGGAAAAACCAAGGACCAGCCAAGGGCCATACAAGGAAAACCAAGGACCAGCCATGGACTACCCATAGACAAACCAAGGACCAGCCAAGGACAAACAATGGACCAGCGAAGGATCAATCAAGGAGCAGCCAAGTACCAATCAAGAGGCAGCCAAGTTCTTGCTAAGGACCAATCAAGGAGCAGCCAAGGATCAACCATGGACCAGCCAAGGACCAACCGTGGACCAGCCGTGGACCGGCCCAGGACCAATCAAGGACCAGCCAAGGGCAAGCTAAGGACCAGCCAAGGGCAAGCTAAGGACCAGCCAAGGGCAAGCTAAGGACCAGCCAAGGGCAAGCTAAGGAAAAGCCAAGGATCATCCAAGGATCAACCAAGGACCATCTGTGGAAAAGCAGGGACCAGCCATGGACAAACCAAGGATCCATCAAGGAGCAGCCAAGGATCCATCAAGGACCAGCCAAGGATCCATCAAGGAGCAGCCAAGGATCCATCAAGGACCAGCCAAGGATCCATCAAGGACCAGCCAAGGATCCATCAAGGAGCAGCCAAGTGCTTGCTAAGTACCAACCAAGGAGCAGTCATGGACCAATCAAGGAGCAGCCAAGTGCTTGCTAAGGACCTACCAAATACCAATCAAGGAGCAGCCAAGGACCAACCAAGGACCAGCGATGGACTAGCCAAGGACCATCCAATGAAAGTGGGGATCAACCAAGGAGCAGCCAAGGGTCAACCAAGGACCAGCCAAGGATCGTCCAAGGATCAACCAAGGACCAACCGTGGACCAGCTGTGGACCAGCCAAGGACCAACCATGGATCATCCTTGGACCAGCCAAGGACCAACCAAGTACCAGTCGCGGGCCAACCAATGGATGAACCAAGGACCAGCCAAATACCAACCAAGGAAAGGCCTAGGACCCCAACTATTGACTAGCTAAGGAGCAGCCAAGGATCATCAAAGGACCAGCCATGCACCAGCCAAGGAAAGTGGGGATCAGCCAAGGATCAACCAAGGAGCAGCCAAGGACCACTCAAAGAGCAGCGAAGTGCTTGCTAAGGACCAACCAAGGACCAGCTAAGCAGCAGCCAAGGAACATCCAAGGACCAGCCATGCATCAGCCAAGGAAAGTGGGGACCAGCCAAGGATCAACAAAGGACCAGCCAATGACCAGCCATGGAAAAACCAAGAACCAGCCATGGACAAACCAAGGACCACCCCTGGACCGGCCATGGACCAGCAAAGGACCGACCAAGGACCAGTCAAGGACCAGCCCAGGACCAGTCGTGGACCAAGCAAGGACCAATCAAGGAGCAGCCAAGGGCAAGCTAAGGACCAACAAAGGAAAAATGAAGGACCAGCCAAATACCACAAAGGAAATGCCTAGGACCAGCCATGGACTAGCCAAGGAGAAGCCAAGGAAAGTGGGACCAGCCCAGGACCAACCAAGAACAAGCCGAGGACGAGCCAGGGACGAACCAAGGACCAACCAAGGACCAGCCTGGGACTGGTCGTGGACCAGCCAAGGACCGGCCATGGACCGGCCAAGGACCAATCAAGGACCAGCCAAGGACGAGCCGTGGACCAAACAAGGACTATTCAAGGAGCAGCCATGGGCAAGCTAAGGACCAACCAAGGAAAAACAAAGGACCAGCCAAGGACCATCCAAGGAGGCGCAAGGACCATACATGGACTACCAATGGATAAACCAAGGACCAGCCAAGGACAAACAAAAGACCAGCCAAGGACCAGCATGAGACCATTCCAGGACCGGTCATGGACCAAAGAAGGACCAATCAAGGAGCAGCCAAGGGCAAGCCAAGGACAATGGGGACCAACCAAAGACTAGCCAAGAACCAACCAAGGAGCAGCCAAGGACCAACCCAGGAGCAGCCAAAGACTAGCCAAGGACCAACCAAGGACCAGCTAAATACCAACCAAGGAAAAGCCTAGGACCAGGCATGGACCAACCAAGGAACAGCCCAGGATGGGCTGTGGACCAGACAAGGAGCAGCCAAGCGCAAGCTAAGGACCAACCAAGGAAGAACCAAGGACCAGCCAATTACCATCCAAGGAAAAGTAAGGAGAGGTCATGGACTACCCATGGACAAATCAAGGACCAGCCAAGGACCAACCAAGAAATGGTTGTTAATTTTCAAATTTTACATTTCAAATTGAATTTTGGTATGTATTTGCTGGGGTACATTTTGAAAAAAAACCCTCAAATGTCTTTTTTTCCCCTCATTTTAATTAAGTAAAAGGATGAGCAGTCTTGAAGAAGAATATTAAAATTCAAATCGGATGATTGATTGCTGCACCAGACAAGGAGCAGCCAAGCGCAAGCTAAGGACCAACCAAGGAAGAACCAAGGACCAGCCAATTACCATCCAAGGAAAAGTAAGGAGAGGTCATGGACTACCCATGGACAAATCAAGGACCAGCCAAGGACAAACAAAGGACCAGCTAAGACCAGTCAAGGACTAGCCATGGAGCAACCAAGGATCTATCAAGAGGCAGCCAAGTGCTTCCTAAGGACCAATCAAGGAGCAGCCATGGAACAATCAAGGAGCAGCCAAGTGCTTGCTAAGGATCAACCAAGAAGCAGCCAAGGACCGACCAAGGAAAAGCAAGGGCCAGCCAAGGATCAACCAATGATCATCTGAGGAAAATCCTAGGACCATCCATGGACTAGCCAAGGACCATCCAAGGACCAACCAAGGACCAGCCCAGGACCAGCCGTGGACCAAACAAGGACTAATCAAGGAGCAGCCATGGGCAAGCTAAGGACCAACCAAGGAAAAGCAAGGACCAGCCATGGACTACCAATGCACTAGCCAAGGACAAACAAAGGACCAGCCATTGACCAACCAAGGATCAATCAAGGAGCAGCCAAGGACCAATCAAGGAACAACCAAGTGCTTGCTAAGGACCAACCAAGGAGCAGCCAAGGACCAACAAAGAACAAGCCAGGGACCAGTCACGGACCAACCAAGGACCAACAAAGAACCAGCCAAGGACCAACCAAGGACTAGCCAAGAACCGACCAAGGACCAACCAAGGATCACTCAAGGACCAGCCAAGGACAAATCAAGGAGCAGCCAAGGACCAAAAAAGTCCCAGCTAAATACCAACCAAGGAAAAACCAAGGACCAGCCAATTACCATCCAAGGAAAAGCTAGGACCAGCAATGGACTACCCGTGGACAAACCAAGGAGCAGCCAAGACCAGCCAAGGACCAGCCAAGGACCAGCCAAGACCAGCCAAGGACTAGCCATGTAGCAACCAAGGATCAATCAAGGAACAACCAAGGATCAATCAAGGAGCAGCCAAGGACCAATCAAAAGGCAGCCAAGTGCTTGCTAAGGACCAACCAAGGAGCAGCCAAGGACCAACCAAGGAAAAGAAAGGACCAGCCATGGGCAAGCTAAGGACCAGCAGAGGATCAACCAATGATCATCTGAGGAAAATCTTAGGACCATCCATGGACTAGCCTAGGACCATCCATGGACTAGCCAAGGACCAGCCATGCACCAGCCAAGGTCCAACCAACGACCAGCCAAGGACCAGCCCAGGACCGGCCGTGGACCAAACAAGGACCAATCAAGAAGCAGCCAAAGGCAAGCTAAGGACCATCCAAGGAAAAGCAAGGACCAGCCATGGACTATCCATGGACAAACCAAGGACCAGCCAAGGACAAACAAAGGACCAGCCAAGGACTAGCCATGGAGCAACCAAGGATCAATGAAGGAGCAGCCAAGGACCAATCAAGAGCTAGCCAAGTGCTTGCTAAGGACCAACCAAGGAAAAGCAAGGACCAGCCATGGGTAAGCTAAGGACCAGGCAAGGAGCAACCAATGACCATCTGAGGAAAATCCTAGGACCATCCATGGACTAGCCAAGGACCAACCAACGGCCAGCCAAGGACCAGCCCAGGTCCGGCCGTGGACTAAACAAGGACCAATCAAGAAGCAGCCAAGGGCAAGCTAAGGACCAACCAAGGAAGAACGAAGGACCAGCAAAGGACCATCCAAGGAAAAGCAAGGACCAGCCAAGGACAAACAAAGGACCAGCCAAGGACCTGCCCAGGACCAACCAAGGATCAATCAAGAAGCAGCCAAGGACCAACCAAGACCAGCCAAATAACAACCAAGGAAAAAAAGCCTAGGACCAGCCAGTGACCAACCAAGGACCTGCCAAGGACCAACCAAGGAGCAGCCATGCTCCCGCCAAGGGAAGTGGGGATCAGCCAAGGACCAACCAAGAACCAGCAAAGGAAACCAACCAAGACCCAGCCAAGGGCGAGCAAGAGACCAACCAAGGGCGAGCAAGAGACCAACCAAGGACCAGCTAAGGACCAACCAAGCACGAACCAAGGACCGGCTGTGGACCAGCCAAGGACGAGCCAGGGACCAACCAAGGAGCAACCAAGATCAACCAAGCATCACCCAGGGACTAGCTAAGGATAAACCAGTGACCAACCAAGGACCAGCCAAGGAGCAGCCAGGGGCCAACCAAGGACCAATCAAGGAGCAGCCAGGGGCCAACCAAGCGCAAACCAAGGACCAGCCATGGACCAACCACAGCAAATGTCTTTTTCATTTTAATTAAGTAAAAGGATCAGCAGTGTTAAAGAGGAAAATGCAAATAGGATGATTGATTACTAATTTCATTAATGAGTCAAGTAATGCAGCCACAATTTTTAAAATGTAAAAGGATTTCCAGAAATGGTTGTTAATTTTCAAATTTTACATTTCAAATTGAATTTTGGTATGTATTTGCTGGGGTACATTTTGAAAAAAAACCCTCAAATGTCTTTTTTTCCCCTCATTTTAATTAAGTAAAAGGATGAGCAGTCTTGAAGAAGAATATTAAAATTCAAATCGGATGATTGATTACTAATTTTATTTGTGAGTCAAGTAATGCAGCCACATTCTTAAAATGAAAAAGGATATCTGGAAATGCTTTTGAAATTTATATTTCAAAATTTTCCTCAATAAATACATACCAAAATTCAATTTAAAATTTGAAAATGACAAAAGAATTTCTGAAAATGCCTTTTCATTTGAATTATGGTAACGATTTGCTTCCATAGTTTCCTACTGCAGGGATTATAGCAAAATAAAATCCTGAACCTGAACTTATCCAACGCAGGCAAGAAACACACACACACACACACACACATATATATATATATATATATATATATATATATATATATATATATATACAGTGGGGCAAAAAAGTATTTAGTCAGCCACCAATAGTGCAAGTTCTCCCACTCAAAAAGATGAGAGAGGCCGGTAATTTTCATCATAGATATACCTCAACTATGAGAGACAAAATGAGAAAAAAAAATCCAGAAAATCACATTGTCTGATTTTTAAAGAATTTATTTGCAAAATATGGTGGAAAATAAGTATTTGGTCAGTTACAAACAAGCAAGATTTCTGGCTCTCACAGACCTGTAACTTCTTCTGTAAGAGGCTCCTCTGTCCTCCACTCGTTACCTTCATTAATGGCACCTATTTGAACCCGTTATCAGTATAAAAGACACCTGTCCACAACCTCAAACAGTCACACTCTAAACTCCACCATGGCCAAAACTAGAGAGCTGTCAAAGGACACCCGAAACAAAATTATAGACCTGCACCAGGCTGGGAAGTCTGAATCTGCAATAGGTAAACAGCTTGGTGTGAAGAAATCAACTGTGGGATCAATTATTAGAAAATGGAAAACATACAAGACCACTGATAATCTTCCTCGATCTGGGGCTCCACGCAAGATCTCACCCCGTGGGGTCAAAATGATCACAAGAACGGTGAGTAAAAATCCCAGAACCACACGGGGGGACCTAGTGAATGACCTGCAGAGAGCTGGGACCAAAGTAACAAAGGCTACCATCAGTAACACACTACGCCGCCAGGGACTCAAATCCTGCAGTGCCAGACGTGTCCCCCTGCTTAAGCCAGTACATGTCAAGGCCCGTCTCAAGTTTGCTAGAGAGCATTTGGATGATCCAGATGATGACTGGGAGAATATCATATGGTCAGATGAAACCAAAATAGAACTTTTTGGTAAAAACTCTACTCGTCGTGTTTGGAGGAGAGAGAATGCTGAGTTGCATCCAAAGAACACCATACCTACAGTGAAGCATGGGGGTGGAAACATCATGCTTTGGGGCTGTTTTTCTGCTAAGGGACCAGGACGACTGATCCATGTGAAGGAAAGAATGAATGGGGCCATGTATCGTCAAATTTTGAGTGAAAACCTCCTTCCATCAGCAAGGGCATTGAAGATGAAACGTGGCTGGGTCTTTCAGCATGACAATGATCCCAAACACACCGCCCGGGTAACAAAGGAGTGGCTTCGTAAGAAGCATTTCAAGGTCCTGGAGTGGCCTAGCCAGTCTCCAGATCTCAACCCCATAGAAAATCTTTGGAGGGAGTTGAAAGTCCGTGTTGCCCAGCGACAGCCCCAGAACATCACTGCTCTAGAGGAGATCTGCATGGAGGAATGGGCCAAAATACCAGCAACAGTGTGTGAAAACCTTGTGAAGACTTACAGAAAACGTTTGATCTCTGTCATTGCCAACAAAGGGTATGTAACA